>CM062811.1:738205159-738362659 GCA_031772625.1 Pinus tabuliformis
AGACTTTTAATCCTATAGTAGTTAACTATCCTACCTATGATAAAGAATTGTATGCATTAGTTCAGAGTGTGAAAAAGTGGAAACATTATTTAATGGGTAGAGAAATAGTAATACATACTGATCATCAGCCACTTCAATATCTACACTCCCAAACTAAGTTGCAACAATCAAGACATTACGTATGGATGGGTTTTCTACAACAGTTTCATTTAGTCGTTAGATATAAAAAGGGCATACATAACAAGGTTGTAGACATGTTATCTAGACCCATTATAAATGCATCTTCCATCATTAAGCATAATTCTGTACTACATGAAAGCTACATAGAACAGTGTGCTCAGGACATGGACTTTAAAGATGTATATGCAACTTTGAGTCAAGGCAAGAGAGTAGAAGAATTGGACTATCATGTGAAGGACCGACTCTTATATCATTGTGGGAAATTTTACATTCCACAAACTCAAAGAACAAAGATAATTAGGGAAGCACACACTTCTCTGATATCAAGTCACTTTGGGGTAAGTAACACAGTTGCATAGCTGCAAAGGTTCTATTATTGGCAAAAATGAATGAGACAGTTTCTAGATATGTAAAGGGGTGTGCTATGTGTGCTAAAATCAAGTCCAACAACTGAAAAATAGGCTTGTACACTCCATTGCCAGTTCCCTCTCACCCTTGGGAGAGCATTTCCATGGATTTTGTTGCGAGACTGCCCAAATCTAGGAAAGGTCATGATTATCTATCTGTTATTGTGGATAGGTTCAACAAAATGTGTATTTTGATACCCTGTAGCAAACAGATTACAACTGAACAAACTGCAAAATTATTCTTTGAACATGTATGGGTTCGTTTTGTATTACCTGCTTCTATTGTATCTAATCGAGACACCCAATTTATGGGGAAGTTTTGGTCTAGTTTGTGGGAACTAATGGACACCAAATTAAAGAAAATCACAACTTTTCATCCACAAATAGATGGCTAGACAGAAGTAGTAAATAGGATAGTAATCCAGTTACTGAGAGAATATTGCAAAAAAAATCCTAAGCTTTTGGATGAGCACTTGTGCTATGTGCAACATGCTTGCAATAGAGCTAAACACACTTCTACACAGAGATCTCCTTTTGAGACCTGCTCGGTTTCATACCAAGGTCTCCCTTAGATTTTGTCTTTGGTAAAGATACCATGGTTGATGGACATAGTGATGTGGACAAAGCAACTACGTTCATTGAATATATCCAAGAGATCCGCCAGGGAGTAGAGGAACAACTGGAAAAGAGCCAAGCCAAGTACAAGGCTAGGCATGATAAGCATCGGATGGAGCATATTTTTCAAGTTCGAGACCAAATCTCGCTGTATATCAGCAAGGACATGATGCAAGGTGAAGGTAAGAAGCTAAAACCTATCAAGTATGGACCCTTCAGGATACTTGAGAAGATTAGTGAAAATGTTTTTCGCCTTGATCTGCTAGCTTACATGCAAATCTACTCAGTCATGAATGTAGATTGCTTGAGATTGTTTGAACCTTCAAAGATTGAGGACCCTGAAGAGCAGAGTCAATTGCCTTCTGTTGATGATCTACTACTGGAATATCTTAATGAGCTGCAGGAAGATATAGTGCTCGACAGAAAGGTAAGGACGACCCGTAGTGGACAGGTGGAATACCTCAGAATTGGTCTTAAAGGTTCAAAGCTGAGCAATGCAAAGTGGATTGGGATTGGAAAAGTGAGACAACAATTTCCTCACTTAGTCGATGCTTAAAAGAAAACCAACTTTTGGTGGTCCAAAAGCTTTTCAGTTGGGAGGCCGTGATCCGAATCAGATCCATAAACGACTGTCATAAAGCCATGACTAAAACAAGTCGAACAAATCCTTAAAGAATCCAAAACAGCAATTGAAAACACCCTGAACTAGTGGCCATGGCAGCCGGCATGGAACGACGAGGACCTCGGCCAAAGCGCGCTGATCGAGGCCCATGGAGACTACGCATGAGGTAAAAATAGCCCCTGGGAGCCCCAGAATGGGAAAATGAGCTGGTTTTTAATGTGCGTTAGCACTTAGTACTAACGTGCATCGCTAGGAAAATAGGGTTGAAATGGTAGGGTTTAAGCACTCAGTCACATCGGCAAGCCAGAGGACCACGGGCAGAAAAAGGAAAAAGCGCCAATATACGATGGTGGGACCCACGACCTAGAAACTGGCGGTTTGATTGGGACACCCTTGAAGGATAAGAGGTTTTGGAGAAAGAGGAGCAATCATAATCAGCGATCGACGTGTGGCAATGGAGGAGAGAGAAAAATTGTTGCAATCGCTCATTATCAATCGAGCAAGTCAGCTATGCTCGACGTCTGAATAACATTGGATTTGGGGGAGCCCAGATCAGATGGCTGAGATTGTGCCCGATAGACAGAGCGGAATTGACAAGGGATAAAGCCGCGATTTAAGAGGATTTGGAATCCGTTGACCGCCATGGTGGAGAAAGCAACAAATTGATAAACAAGTTAGCGCAGTTCTGATAGAGACACGTGGCTACTTTCTGAGTGTTATGCTGACACCGAACAAGGAATTGCAAGCACACAGGCAATAGGCAAATCGATGCAGGAAGAAGAGGAAACGAACAGGCCAAGGATCAAATGAGTAAAGCCATGAATAGAGGCAGTCGAAAGAGAGATTAGAGATGAGAAGAGAGATTCAGATCGAAGAGTCCAAGTGACCAAGAGAGATAGTGAACAGTGAACGATGAGAGGAGGACTGGGCACAGAGAGCAGTAAAGCCAAGCAGAGGAGACAGAGGGTCGAGCTGGCCACAGGCAGCATCAAGCACCCGAGAGCTTGAAGAATCAAGCCTTCCCATAGAGATATATGTCCAAATTGAGCATCACAGTTGGCTCTTTCCACTGTAGACTGAGGGTCACAGAGTGGGTAGGAAGAACAGTTGTCTATGTACTCCAAGTGGCTTGGGGAATCCAAGGATCACCCTTCCAAGCAAACTCTGCCTCAAGAGAACTCATATTAAGTCCATGTATTGTAATTTTATCTACTCAAAAACATAATAAAACAAGGCCACCACTGAAGCTGGACTGGAGATGTATCCCTCGAGAATATGGTGAAATCCTTATTAAAAATTGCTTGTTTCTTTGTGTCTGCTTACTACATTCCTCTGTTGTCTTTCCATTCAAAATGTTTATGTATTGGTAATCTGATCGATCCGTTGCTTCAATAACATAGAACACACACACCAGCACATGAGTGTGTAATAACTTCTATTAAATAAATCTTTACCGAGGTCACTCATAGGGTGATTATCAGATCAACATTAGTAAATGCAATTAACTAATTTTGTTTTGTCACCTTATTACATTAGATAAATTCTGATGTAATGTGACATCCATAAATTTATAAACCCTATTATTAAACCCAATATTATAAATCCCAATATTAACCCTATATATTAGAATCCTGTGTATTAAGCACCTTATATTGTAAACACAACATTGTAAACCCACTATTATCAATGCTAATATGAAACCCAATAAAATATCAAACATTGTCAACTCTTTTGAAAACCAGTATATCAACTCTTCATCAAGGATGAAGAATGTTGAATGTCAAATGGTGCCAACAACATTAAAAAATGTGGCTCACTATTTTTTTAATGTCATATTGCAATGTTGGATAAATTGCAATGTAACTTAATATTGCAAACTGTTTATGAGAACACGATAATGTTTGTGATAGTGCGACATTCAATAAAAATTGTAACCCCTAATATTGGGCTCAATATTATAACCATTATTGTGAAACATAATATTTTAAGCTCTAGTACTAAACTTCATTATAAACCCTATATATTAAATACCCTGTATTGTATACCCAATATTGTAAATACTAATATTAAATGTATAAGTCTTATAATGAAAAATAGGATCCTAAAAAATTTACCGACTGTAAATCATTAGATCTAAATACAATCTGACCTAAAAGCTTTGAATGCATGACCATAGTTAACTTTTCTCAATAACATTGTAATAGCTATGTGAATAATATATCTGATATAATAATCCTTCGATATCTATCTATCTATAATTTGTTGTGAGATTATAATAGAATGGTTTGAATGAATTTAAACTATTTATATGTACATATCAAGTTTTTAGTTCTTAAATTTTTAGATTTTAAACAATAAGCTAAGATGATTTAAAACTTTGTTTTACTATGTTTTATTATGGTAATTTATTATGTTCTACTATTAATATTAATCAAAATATTAATACTTTATTATGTTTCACCAAAGTTGAAGAGTGTTGAGTGTTAAACATAGTCAAATATTGTCAAACATCATCAACCACGTTGGTAAATGTGATTAAGTAACTTTTTGTTGGCACATTATGGCTTTAGATAAATTGTGATGTATTATAACATTGCGACCGTGTTTAGAATATTGTGGAATTCAATAAATTCTAGTCACAATGTGATGTCCATATATTCATAAACCCTATTATTAAAACCAACATTATAAATCCCAATATTAACCTTATATATTAGACCCTATGTATTAAGCACCTTATATTCTAAACTTAACATTATAAACCCACTAATATAAATACTAATATGAAACCCAATATAATATCAAATATTGTCAACTCTTATGAAAACTACTTTATCAACTCTTCATCAAAGTTGAAGAGTGTTGAATGTCAAACAATGTCAATAGCATTAAAAAATGTGGTTCACTATTTTTGTAATGTCACACTGCAATGTTGGATAAATTGCAATGTAACTTAATATTTCTAAATGTTTATTAGAAGATGATAATGCTTATGATGGTGCAACATTCTATAAAATTTGTAATCCCTAATATTGAGCTCAATATTATAAACATTATCGTGAAACCTAATATTATAAACCCTAATACTAAACTCAATTCTAAACACTATATATTAAATACCCTATATTGTAAACCCAATATTGTAAATCCTAATATTAAATGTGCAAGCCTTATAATGGAAAATAGCATCCTAATAAATTTACCGACTGCGACTTATCGGATCTAAATACCATTAGAACTAAAAACATTGAATCCATGACCATAGTTAACTTTTCTAATTAACATTATAGTAGATATGTGATTGATATATTATATATCATAATGCTTGGATATATATATATATATATATATATATATATATATATATATATATATATATATATATATATATAAAATTTGTTGTGAGATTATAATAGCATAGTTTGAATGGATTTAAACTATTTAGATATACACATCAAATTTTTAGTTCTTAAGCTTTTAAATTTTAATCAATAAGATAAGATTATTTAAAACTTTGTTTTACTATGTTTTATTAATGCAATTTATTATTTTTGACTATTAATATTAACCAATTTATTAATAATTGGTTATGTTTCAATAAAGTTGAAGAGTGTTTAGTGTCAAACATTGTCGAACATCATCAACCACATTAATAAATGTGATTAAGTAATTTTTTATTGTAACATTATGAAATTAGATAAATTGTGATGTACTATAAAATTGCAACCATGTTTAGAATATTGTGGCATTCAATAAATTCTAGTCACAATGTGACGTCCATAAATTTATAAACCCTATTATTAAACCCAACATTATAAATCCCAATATTAACCCTATATATTAGACCCTATGTATTAAGCACCTTATATTGTAAACACAACATTATAAACCTACTATTATAAATGTGAATATGAAACCCAATATAATATCAAACATTGTCATCTCTTATGAAAACTATTATATCAAATCTTCGTCAAAGTTGAAGAGTGTTGAATGTCAAACAGTGTCAACAACATTAAAAAATGCGACTCACTATGTTTGTAATGTCACATTGCAATGTTGGATAAATTTCAATGTAACTTAATATTGAAAAATATTTATGGGAACACGATAATGTTTGTGATAGTGCGACGTTCAATAAAATTTGTAACCCCTAATATTGAGCTCAATATTATAAACATTATTGTGAAACTCAATATTATAAACCCTAATACTAAACTCAATTTTAAACCCTATATATTAAATACCCAGTATTGTAAACCCAATATTGTAAATCCTAATATTAAATGTGCACACCTTATAATTCAAAATAGGATCGTAAGAAATTTATAGACTATAATCTGAACTAAAAGCCTTGAATCCATGACCATAGTTAACTTTGCTCAATAACATTGTAGTAGCTATGTGATTAATATATTGTATATCATAATCCTTGTATATATATATATGTATGTATGTATGTATGTATGTATGTATGTATGTATGTATGTATGTATGTATAATTTGTTGTGATATTATAATGGAATAGTTTGAATGAATTTAAACTATTTAGATGTACATATGAAATTTTTAGTTCATAAGCTTTTAGATTTTAATCAATAAGCTAAGATGATTTAAAACTTTGTTTTACTCTGTTTTATTAATACAATTTATTATGTTTGATTAATAATAATAATCAAAATATTAATAGTTGATTATGTTTCACCAAAGTTGAAGAGTATTGAGTGTCTAACATAGCCAAACATTGTCGAACATCATCAACCACATTAGTAAATATGATTAACTAATTTTTTTTTGTCACATTATGACATTAGATAAATTGTGATGTAATAGAACATTGCGACCATGTTTAGAATATTATGGCATTCAATAAATTCTAGTCACAATATGGCATCCATAAATTTATAAACCCTATTATTAAACCCAATATTATAAATCCCAATATTAACCATATATATTAGACCCTATGTATTAAGCACCTTATATTGTAAACACAACATTATAAAACCAATATAATAAACCCTAGTAATAAAAACTCTATATTGTAAATCAAACATTGTAAAACCTAATAAGAAGACCTAATATTATAAACCCTAATATGATTCATGGTAAACTATTTAAACATCAACTATAAATGTTTACTTTGTTTGAGTGTGGTTTAGTAATGCACTTCACAATGTTTAATTATTAATATTAATCAATGATGTCAATATGTGATTGTGCTTCATCAAAGTTGAGGAGTGTTGAATGCCAAACATTGTCAAGCTACATTAAAAAATGCAGCTCAGTATTTTTTTAATGTCAAATTGCAATGTTAGATAAATTTCAATGTAACTTAATATTACAAAATTCTTGTGAGAACACGACAATGTTTGTGATAGTGCAACATTCTATAAATTCGTAACCCGTAATATTGAGCTCAATACTAAACATTATTGTGAAACATAATATTATAAACCCTAATACTAAACTCAATATTATAAACCCTATATATTAAATACCCTATATTGTAAACCCAATATTGTAAATCCTAGTATTAAATATGCAAGCCTTATAATGCAAAATATGATCCTAATAAATTTAAGATTGTAACTCACTAAATCTAGATACTATCTAAACTAGAAACCTTGAAATCCACCATCATAGTTAACTTTCCTCAATAACATTGTAGTAGCTATGTGGTTAATATATTATATTATATATATATATATAGATATATAATTTTTTTTGTGATAAAGAATTTGAATGAATGTAAAGTATTTAAATTTATGTATAAGTTTTTAGTTTTTAGGCTTTTAGATTTTAATCAATAAACTACAATATCTACATTTCAAAACACATTAGATTTGTCACATTTATATGATTATTTAAAAATTTACATTGACTTAAAAACATGGTATTTTTCACACTTATCTTTTTAAATAAATATATTGATATACTATTATTAATTAGTATTTATTAATATATTATTACATAAGTATAATTATTATTATAACATAAATGTAATAACTTTATATATATATATATTTATTTATATATATATATATATATATATATATATATATATATATATATATATATAAAAAAGTTGACAAAATTATATATTAGCAAATTAGATTAGAATGTAATAATATAATATATAACCCAAAAAAATAATGTATATGTTTTTTTTATAAAAATTAACTTATTAATATATAAAACTTAATATGATATTAACGTAATCATATAAATTACATGATGGGAAATTTTAGGTGGCACTAAATAATAATCTAGAAAATTTTAGGTGGCACTAAATAATAATCTAGAGGCCAATATTATAGAAATATATAATAATTATTTAAATTATAATTTAATTTTTTATTGCTATGAATTTTTTTATAAAAAATAATAATATAAGTATGTAGATGTTTAAAATTTATACTTAAATCAACCATAAATAAATAAAGAAATATATATATATATATATATATATATGAATTACCGGAAAATGCATAAATAAAACTATATTAATATTAAAATCCATTCATATAATTATATCATCAAAATGAGAAAAGCAGAAATATTTGAATCTATACTAAAATGTATAGCCGAGATTATATATAAAATATCACACAAAGAAATACTGTATCCAACTATATATTCAAAAAACACATTTAGTTAATAAATAAATATATTCAATCAACCCAACGCTTCCTGCGAAACCATTGGTTTACAAAATTATACTATATGAACTTAATCATATATTAAGTACAACAATTTCTCACAAACAAAATCAAATTATATATTTGACTAAAACGGTTTTAATTGATAAATTAGTGTACTTAATCAACCCAACACTTCCATTGGAAAGCAGTGATTAACAAAATTATATCTGAACTTAGTGATTTAAGACATATAAAGAATTGTAGAGGGATTTCTGCGCATGAGATTGCCATTAAGAACCGGGTACAAACAATTGCCAAGGTATTTCTGCACAGAGAAAGGTGTTCAGGGATTTTGGTTTTGAATATGGACTTTCAACCCATAGCATTGGAATCTCAGCCAGGGATTTCTGGTTTTAATTATCAGTTTGTTTATCGTTTTAATTATCTATTTTTGAATCCAACAATATTGTGTGAACCTCGACTGTTCTCATCAAACCTGTGAGTGCTAACATCCAAAATATGAAACTAAATGGAACTCAACCAAAGTCGAAATTAATTGAATTTTAAACGAAGCCAGTTTAATTGAATTGAACATAATCAAGCCTGGCCACGTCGAAATCGAGAGGCACATGACAAACACTAAATTAAAAGAAATAAATTACAGTATTGGCGCTTCTTACGGAATGTAAGATGTTTGGACAATATGGTGACCATGTTTCTCAAGTTGACAAGTTAAGGATTAATATTTGAACATATATATTAAACCTACAACTTATATCATTTGGAAAACTTTGTGGATCCTAGGGCTCGCCTTTTCCAGCGACTCTAGCCATAAAATTGGTGGAAATCTTGGTTTTGTCAAGTTTCTCGGATCCATATCTCCAGCCATGGACTCCAGAAGATTCATGACAAACATGATCTCTGTGTACTAGGTTATGTCAACTTCAATGAACAATCACATGAACATTCATCGCAGTCCATAAGCACAATACCGAGAAAACGAGATCATATAACAAGCTCATGATGAGAACGATAACGCCCACGTAAAATTTTCGTACATTTTGCTATATTTTCTAACAACAATAAGTTAAATAAAAGATGGATATTTAGAAACAATGGAGAAAAGTTAAATAAAATATAGATATCTAGGAATAATGGAGAAAGTTACTGTATTGTTTAGATTAAATTTTTATTTAAGATTTAGTTTTTATTATTCAGGTTAACTAAATTTACTCCTAGGTTAACTAAATCTACTCCTATAAATTTGTACGGTTTGTTTTTTGTCATTAATTTCACACAGGTCAGTGGCAGCCTTAAAGGCTCCTCAGGTGAGATCTCATGAGTTACATTCAATTCAATTGGTTTTGTGAGTTACATTCAATTGATTTTGTCTTCCTAATTTTGAGTTAGATGAGACTTGGCTTATAAACGTGATCTGCAGATCAATATCAAGATAAAAATATCGATCAGACTTGTGGCTCAATCATGTTGGGAATAATGCTTAATTAGTTATGTAAATTTCTATTTAGTGTTCTATGCAAAAATAAGGCAGCAAATTGTTAGCTGCAGTAGTGCTAGAAATTAGCTGTAGATTGATTGCACAGTTGATTGACAAATATTTTAGTAATAGTTTTAGTATTTAAGAATGTAGTTTATAGTTGAATTAAATATATGAGATTTGCAGCATTTGTTAGCTCACATAGTCACTGTGTTTTTTAATTGTCTTATCTTTTATATGTTTTTTTCTTCATACTACTGTTTTCTCATTTGGCTGGAAATAAGTCATTTCATATTCTACATGTGGTATCGGAGGAGGTAAAATTATTTTGGGTTAAAGCTGTATTGTTGGAATTTCGCCAAAGTTAATCATGTCGAATTCTAACCAGATGCTAGTTCCAAAATTTGATGGCAACGATTATGATTATTGGTGCATTAAGATGCTAACCTTTTTGATTGGAAAAGATTTGTGGGAGATTGTTGAATTAGGATATGAAGAGCCAGTTGATTGGAATGCTCTTACAGCCAATGAAATAACATCAAGAAAGGAAGCAAGGAATAAGAATGCTCAAGCTTTGTTTCACATTCACATATCTCTTGATAAGAGCTTATTTCCAAGAATATCTGGAGCAAAAACTGCCAAAGCTTCCTCGGAGACTCTACAAGAAGCTTACCAAGGTAGTGATCAAGTTAAGGTGGTCAAGCTTCAGACATTGAGGCGAGAGTTCGAGAATTTGAAGATGCAAGAAGCTGAAAGTATTAGTGACTATTGTGTGAGAGTCAAAGATGTGGTCAACAAAATGGCTACACTTGGAGAAGCTGTAAGTAATGAAGTTTTAATTAAAAAAGTATTGAGGTCTTTAACACATAGATGGAATCATGTTGCAATAATCATGGAAGAAAGTAAAGATTAAACAAAACTACAGTTTGATGAATTGATTGGATCTTTGATGTCTCATGAAGAAAGATTGAAGGATACTTTTGAAGCTGTAGAGAAAGCTTTTTCCTCTAAATTACAAATTACAAAGAATGAAGATGCACGTAGCAGTACCAAAAGCCATCAAGGTCAAGGTAAATGGCAAAGCCAAAATTATTCAAGAGGTAGAGGAAGAGGTGGCTCAAGTGGAAGAGGTAGTTTCAGAGGAAGAAGTAGAGGTAGATTTGATAAGAGAAATGTTCAATGTTACCATTGTAACAGGTATGGTCACTTTGAAAGAGAATGCAGATTGAAAGAAGGTAAAAATGCTAATTATGCTGAAGAAAGTGGTGAGTATCCTCAAGATCACTTATTTTTATCTTATGCCAAAGGTGAAAATACTAGTAAAGATGTTTGGTACCTAGATTCTGGATGCTCTAACCATATGATAGGGAATGAGAAGTTGTTTTCAGCAAAGGATGGAAGTTTCAAATCCAAGATCCAGCTTGGTGATGATAAATCCTTGGAGGTTGTTGCCAAAGGAGCTATGGAGGTCCAAACAAAAGAAGGTATAAAGAGTATTCATGACATTTATTATACTCCACAATTGAAGCATAATTTGTTGAGTGTTGGACAACTATGCGAGAAAAATTATAAAGTAGTCTTTGAAAATAAGACATGTACTATCTATGATAAGAATAAGGGAAATAGGGTGATCACTGTTGTGCCTATGACAAGAAATAGGATGTTTCCCTTGAGGTTTGATGAACATAACAGCAATCTTGCTAATATGGCTTATGAGGATTCAAGTTGGTTATGGCATCTGAGGTATGGGCATTTAAATTTTCACAGTTTGAAGTTTCTAACCTCACATGCATTAATTTCTGGTTTGCCCAAGGTAGAAGAGCATAAGGAGGTTTGTGAAGGATGTGCTAAAGGAAAGCATGCAAGGGAAAGGTTTCCAAAGGGAAGTGCATGGAGGGCTCATTACCCACATCAGCTTGTTCATTCAGACATATGTGGTCCTATGCAGACTAAGAGTTTGGGTAAGTCATCATATTTTATCACTTTTATTGATGATTACTCACGAAATTGTTGGGTATATTTTTTGAAGGCCAAAAGTGAAGCCGTGGATACATTCAAGAAGTTCAAAGCCCTTGTAGAAAATGAGAGAGGGTGCAAGATCAAGTGTTTGCGGACTGACCATGGAGGAGAATTCTGCTCAAAAGCTTTCCAGAGTTATTGTGAAATGAATGGCATCAAGAGGCAGCATACTACAGCATACACACCCCAGCAGAATGGCACAGCTGAAAGGAAAAATCGTACTGTGGTTGAAATGGCAAGATGCATGCTACAAACTAAGGGATTGAGCAACACTTATTGGGGAGATGCAGTTGCTACAGCAGTATACATCCTCAACCGTATCCCCACCAGTGCATTGAAAAATATGACTCCTTATGAAGCTTGGTATGAAAAAAAGCCTAATGTTAATCATTTCAAAGTTTTTGGTTGTTTGGCTTATGCGCATGTACCTGATGAGAATAGAAAAAAGTTAGATGCAAAGAGTGAGTTATGTATTTTTATTGGGTATAGTGAGACAAGCAAGGCTTATAAATTGTATAATCCTCTAACTAACAAGCTTATTGTCTCAAGAGATGTAATTTTTTATGAAGGGGGAGTTTATGGTCATCAAAAAGGCCATTTTGAGAAGACAAAATATGTTTTGAATGATATAATTGTTGATAATGATAATGAGCAGCCAACTAATGTTTCTGTAATTAGTGGCTTAACTCCACCAAGCAGCGCTTCATCAATTTTTTCAACATCAAGTTCAAGTCCAACTTCTTCTCCAAGTTCTACAAGGAAGGTAAGAAGATTGAGTGATATTTATGAGAGGAGTGCAAATCAAGCACATGAAGAAAGCCCAATAGGTGAGATAGTCAATTTTGCTTTATTAGCTAAGGCTGAATTTGAACCATCATGTTTTGAAGATGCATGTACTAATGAGGTTTGGATGCAATCCATGCAAGAAGAGATGGATTCCATTCAAAGGAATGACACTTGGAAGTTGACAGAGCTTCCACATGACAAGGAAAAGATTGGCACCAAATGGGTCTATAAGACTAAATTTAACAGTGATGGGAGTGTTGAAAGACACAAAGCAAGATTAGTTGCTAAAGGATTCACACAGAAGTATGGAATTGATTATGAAGAGATATTTGCACCAATATCAAGACAAGAGACCATTAGAATGTTGATTTCATTAACAGCTCATAAAAAGTGGAGCATACATCATATGGATGTGAAAAGTGCCTTCTTGAATGGGTACTTAGAAGAGGAAGTATATGTGGAGCAGCCACAAGGTTTTGAAGTGGAAGGAAAGGAGAATAATGTCTACAAGTTGAAGAAGGCTTTGTATGGCCTTAAGCAAGCACCAAGAGCGTGGTATGCAAGGATTGATGGATACTTTCAGGAAAATGGCTTCCAGAGAAGTAAGAATGATCCTACCCTTTACTACAAACAAGAAGGTATTGATATTTTAATCATAAGTTTGTATGTTGATGATCTATTGTATATGGGTAGTAGTTCTAAGATGAGTGATAAATTCAAAGCTGCTATGATGAATGAATTTGAGATGAAAGATCTAGGCATCATGAAGTATTTTCTAGGAATGGAGGTTTATCAAAGTAGGGATGAGATTTTCATTTGTCAGACAAAGTATGCACAGGATATGCTAAGGAAATTTGATATGCTTGATTGTCATCCATCCCCTACTCCAAGTGCTCATGGAGAGGTGTTATGTAGAGATGATGGTGCTGATTTAGTTGATGAGAAAACTTACAGAAGTATTATGGGGAGCTTGATATTTCTAACCCACACAAGGCCTGATATTACATATTCAGTATCACTTGTTTCAAGGTATATGACAAATCCATCTGAAATACATATGAAGGCAGCCAAGAGGATTTTAAGGTATGTGAAAGGCACTCTAAATTTTGGTATTCATTACTACTCTTCTGAAAATTTCAATCTTGTTGGATTTAGTGATTCAGATTGGGGAGGTAGTCTTGATGACCGTAAGTCCACATCTGGAAATTGTTTCTCTTTTGGTTCTGGTTTGATTACATGGAGCTCAAAAAAACAAAGCATTGTTGCCCTCTCATCCACAGAAGCGGAGTATGTTGCAGTTAGTTCAGCAGGTACACAAGATCTTTGGCTCAGAAAAATTTTGGAAGAAATTGGAGAAAAACAAGTTCAGCCTACAATCATTTATTGTGATAATGTAAGTGCCATCAAGTTAGCAAAGAATCGAGTTCATCAAAGCAGGACAAAGAATTTTGACCTCAAATATCACTTCATTAGAGATTTGGTGCAGAAGAAGGAGATTGAATCGAAGCATATAAATACTCAGCATCAACTAGCAGATATATTCACTAAAGCAGTTGCAAAAGATCAGTTTTTGGCATTACGAGATAAGATAGTAAATCCTCATTAATCATTAAGGGGGAGTGTTGGGAATAATGCTTAATTAGTTATGTAAATTTCTATTTAGTGTTCTCTGCAAAAATAAGGCAGCAAATCATTAGCTGTAGTAGTGCTGGAAATTAGCTGTAGATTGATTGCACAGTTGATTGACAAATATTTTAGTAATAGTTTTAGTATTTAAGAATGTAGTTTATAGTTGAATTAAATATATGAGATTTGCAGCATTTGTTAGCTCACATAGTCACTGTGTTTTTTAATTGTTTTATCTTTTATATGTTTTTTTCTTCATAGTATTGTTTTCTCATTTGGCTGGAAATAAGTCATTTCATATTCTACAAAGCAACTCGAAACTTGTTGCCTTTGAAGAATTGAAGGCTCTGCTATGTCCGTGTACGCCTCCACTGTAAGAGTAGTTGGGGCAATTGGGATAGGAATTTAATTGCTTTCATTTCTAGGTTTTCACCTTCAGCGCACGCATTTCATTCTGCCTCCATTTTACTCTCAGCTTGCTGTTAAAATCGATTGAACCTATGACTATTCATTTTAATCTCATTTGAGTATAATCAAAGGAATAAGAAACCGAATTTGCAATGTCTAATGCATCACTGAGTGGAATGAATGGGGGGCGAAACCAAGGTCCCTTGGATAGGCAATATAGGGTATATCACTCTACAGTCGAGTGTTTTTAATGTTTTTTCACTTGTTATTTAAATCTTATAAAATTGAAAGGAGATGAAATTCTTTAATTTAATACGTCAGATTATGTATAGAATATTCTCACACTGTTAAATATCAGTGATCTATAATTTTTTATTTAATAAAATACAAAAATCCTGTTGGGTATTTTTAATGGAGAAATACCAAAACCAAAATAAAAATTCAACACAGAGACGATGCTCTGTTTACTCTGTCCAGGATCTTTTGCAGAGAACCTCTTTAAAACCAAATTAGCTCAGAAGACACCATTAATCAGACACAAATAATTTCTATTAATTAAAAAACAAACATTCTGTTACATATTTCTTCCTCTGTGCAAAGAGGGAACCAAAAAAAACTCTGCTGCTCTCACAGATTTTCCACTGCTGTGGATGTTACAAAAAACAATTTAATGGTGCTCATGTGTTTTAACAATACCACATAACCATTACAGCCCCTGTTCCATTAAAATTCTCGCACTGCTCTGCTTTCTATGCTCACAGAAAGAAGAACAAAAAAAATTGTTTTTAACTCCGTCGCGTGCAGGCACAAAAAAAATACAAAATAAAATACCGCACATAGTCTCTTTACTACATCATAAAAGAACATATATAAAAAAACATATATTAAAATATGCCCATAACCATATTAACTATATGACCATGTCTATATTAAAGGCATGGGACGTATGCCCATCACAACATTAAAGGTCGCCACCAAAACTACGTAGATGCAATAAAGATCACAACATTTTCTCCACGGCGGTCAATGAGGAAAACGACAAAAAAGACTTTCAATCCACGCAAAAACTTGATTTGACGCGGGCGGAGGGCAACTTCGGAAATCGACGGCTGAGATCCGGCGCCCTGATCACTTCGCTGATCCAACGAGGTTCGCACACCAACCTCGAGCAAAACAAATGGACTTTAGCGTCCAGGGAAAGCTGTTTTCGGCGTCGTACTGAGGACGCGTGGCGAAGTTTCATTGTGTCGGAGCCTCCGCTACGGAAACTGCCTTTGGTGAAGGGCGGTGCGGGGAGACCGGGGTTGTTTTCAAAAAACCGCCGCGTGCTGTTTAAAATTACAATTTAACACTCCCCTTTAATTTTAACAGCCGCGTGTTCGGTCATTCCCAAACACTTTCTCAAAAATTGGAAACTCTTCTGAACCAGTGGCTTTGTCAAGATGTCTGCAACCTGTTCCTGCGTCCTGCAATGTTCTAGGACAATTTCTCCATTGTTCACCAATTCTCTGATGTAGTGAAACCTTGTATCAATGTGTTTCGTTCTCTTATGAAACACTGAATTCTTTGACAAAGCAATAGCTGAGCTATTGTCACAAAAAACCACTGTCGCTTTTGCCTGCTCTTGGCCTAAGCTTCTCAACATCCTTCTCATCCAAACTGCCTGACATGCTGCTGCTGTCGCTGCCACATATTCTGCCTCTGCTGTAGATAATGCTACTATGGACTGCTTCTTAGAAGCCCATGAAATGGCTCCTAAACCCATATTAAAAACATAACCGGAAGTGCTCTTCCGATCATCTACACTTCAAGCCCAATCGCTACCTGTGTACCCAACCAAATCTGAATTTTCTGAGACACTATATAATATGCCAAACATTTTGGTGCCTTTGACATACCTCAAAATTCTCTTTGCTGCCTGCCAATGTGCCTCCTTTGGCCTCTCCATGAATCTGGAAATTAAACTAACAACATACATTAAATCAGGCCTAGTTGCTCTTAAATATATAAGGCTGCCCACAATGCTTTTATACAGGCTAGGATCAAAATCCTTGTTGCTGTCCTCTCTGCTAAGTTTTAATCCCATCACTATGGGAGTGATTGCTCCCTTGCATTCTTCCATCTTAAATCTGCCCAAAACTTGATTCACATATCTTGCTTGAGATATAAAAATTCCTTTTTCATTTTGATCTACTTCTATGCCTAAGAAGTATCTCAACAAACCCATGTCAGTCATTTCAAATTCATCCTTCATGACTGATTTAAAATTCTCAATAAGATAAATATCATTGCCTGTAAAAATAACATCATCTACATACAAGACAACAATTAAAATTTTACCATCCTTTTCTTTGATGTAGACTGTGGGTTCTCCTTCACATTTGTCAAATTCATTATCCAATAGATATGAATCTATCCTACTGTACCATGCTCTTGGCGCTTGCTTCAGCCCATAAAGAGCTTTCTTCAATTTGCACACTTTGTGCTCTTCTCCTTTCTTCTCATATCCGAGAGGTTGTTCCACATAAACCTCTTCCATTAACACTCCATTTAGGAATGCTGATTTCACATCCATTTGGTAGACTTTCCATTTGTTTTGTGCTGCTATGGACAACACTGCTCTCACGGTTTCCATTCTTGCAACCGGGGCGAAAGTCTCCTTATAATCTCTCCCATACTGTTGCTTGTAGCCTTTGACAACCAGCCTTGCTTTATGCCTTTCAATCTTGCCTTCAGCATTGCTCTTGGTCTTGTAGACCCATTTCACACCAATGACTTCTTTGCCTTTTGGTAATTCAACCAAATCCCATGTTTTGTTTCTCTCTATGGCATTGATTTCCTCATCCATAGCTTCTATCCATTTCCTATCTTTAATAGCTTCTTCAAAATGAATAGGATCATCAACATGACAAAACAAGGCAAATAAGGAATTCATTCCTTCATCATAAATTTCACTTAGATTTCTAAACTTCTTACCTCTTTCACTTGGTGTGCAAGTGCTTGAAGATGCACTTGAATTTCCTCCTTGTGGTGTGCTTGGAGAAGCACTCTCATTGATCCTCAATGGTGTTCCTTGCTGTTCTTGTGTTGGTGTTGCTGTTTGGGGATTCATTTCAGCCACCTCCTCTTCATCCTCATCATAAGACAAAGAGTTTTTAATGTTCACTGTTTTCTCTATGCTTCCATCCCAAGCTTCCTCTTCAATGAATTGAACATCCCTGCTGACAAAGAACTTCTTGGTAGATGGGATATACAGCCTGTAGGCTTTGGATTCATCACTGTATCCAATGAAGATGCATTTCTCCCCTTTGTTGTCCAACTTCCTCCTTAGCTGATCTGGAATGTGTGCATAGGACACACACCCAAAAACTCTGATGTGGGTGACTACTTGCTTTCTCCCACTCCATGCCTCTTCTGGCACTTTGTTCATGACTGCCTTTGTAGGACACCTGTTCAAAATATAAACTGCACAATGTACAGCTTCAGCCCAATACTCATTTGGCAAATGTTTTGCCTTCAACATGCTCCTTGCCATCTCCATGATGGTTCTGTTCTTCCTTTCAGCAACTCCATTTTGCTGTGGGGTGTACCTGGCTGTAAACTGTTTATGAATTCCATTTTCTCTACAACACTTTAGGAATTCATTGGAGATATACTTACCTCCTCTATCAGATCTCAATACTTTTATGTGCAGCCCGCTTTGGTTCTCCACAAGTGCTTTGAAGTTTCAGAATTTCTCAAAAACTTCACTTTTGTTCTTGAGGAAATATATCCAAGTCTTCCTTGTAAAATCATCAATAAATGTTAAGAAATATAGGCTGCCTGCTAATGATGGAGCTTGCATTGGTCCACACAAATCTGAGTGGATAATCTCTAAGGGTGCCTTTGCCCTTATACTTTTCCCTGATGGAAAACTTTCTCTATGTTGTTTGCCCAATATACAAATTTCACAAAGGCTGTCCGGATTCTCTATCAATGGTAATCCTCTTACCATTCCTTTTCTGCTCAACAAATTTAGACCTCCAAAATTTAGATGCCCGAATCTCAAGTGCCATAACGAGTTCTCATCCTTTGGCACGCTTTGGAAGGCCTCTTGGGTGACTGCTGCCATTTCCCTTTTGTTCTTCATGTCTACCATGATCCGGAGAGGGAACATCCTGTTCCTTGTCATCTTCACTTCAGCAATACATCTTTTGCTGGGTGGTATGTCCATGATGGTGCACACATCATTTACAAAGTAAACCTTGTAACCCTTTTGGATAAGCTGTCCAACACTCAATAGGTTACATCTCATTCCGGGGACATAGTAGACATCTGCTATGGTTTTCCTTTCTCCTTGCTTTGTAAATATTTTTACCTCCCCTTTTCCCATAACAGACACTTTACTATCAGTTCCTAGTGTGATCTCTGATTTCAAATTCTGATTTAAGGCTGAAAATAGGGCTATATTCCCTGTCATATGGTTGCTGCAACCTGAGTCTAAAAACCATATGTCCTCACTATGTGTTTCAGCCATGTTACAAGCTAAGAGGACATTTTCTTGACTGTTGTTTTCTCTTGTAACATTTGCATTTTGTCTGCTCTTCATATCATGCTGTTTCTTTCTACAATCACTAGCATAATGTCCATACTTTTTGCAATAATAGCATTGAACATTAGATTTATCATACCTTTGTCCTTGAGCCTGATACTGATCTCTTTGTTGGCTGCTGCCTTGACCTTGGTTCTTATTTGGATTGCTGCCTCTTCCTTGTGCATTTGATGGGCTGTTCCTTCCACCTCTGTTTTGGTTTCTGCCTCTTCCTCTTCGGTTTCCTCTTCCTTGACCCCTTCCTCTTCCAAAGGACATCTGGGTCTTGAAGGCTTGCTCAAGGGATGAGTTTTCATTCCTACTCAACCTCTGCTCATGAGTTATCAGTGATGCATGTAGCTCATCAACTGAATAGTTTGAGAGATCCTTTGTCTCTTCAATGGTGGTGACTATGGCATCGAACCTTGAGGGTAAGACCCTCAATATTTTCTCCACTATTCTTCTATCTTCAATAGTTTCTCCATGAGTTCTCATTTGTGTGATTACACCAATCACATGAGTGAAGAATGATTCAATGTTATCTGACTCTTTCATGTTCAAGTTTTCAAAATCCTTTCTCAGCATTTGCAATTTTGCTGTCTTCACTCTCTCCATGCCTTGATAGGCTGTTTTGAGGGTTTGCCATGCTTCAGTTGATGTTTTAGCTGCTGCTATCCTAGGAAATATACTCTGGTCTACTGCTAGATGCAACAATAAAATGGCCTTTGCATCCTTCTTCCTATTGCTCTTCAGGAGATCTCTCTCTCCCTGAGTTAATGCATTGAACTCAGTTTCATCTGCTGGTTCTTCAAAACCATCTTCAACTATTTCCCATAAATCTTGAGAGGCAAACAGGGCTCTCATAGTTATTGACCAGTAGTCATAGTTCTTCCCATTAAACTGTGGGAGCTGGGTATTAAACATACCCATACCAGTGCTTGTGCTAGCCATTCCTTGACTGTGTATTTAAAATACTGACTGGCTCTTCAATAACAAACAAGATAGTTATGAGGAATACCTGAATCTTTCGTTGTCTGAGTCTTCTTTCTGACTGAGAAGTTTTGCTGCAGCAACAACCTTCTCCCTTCAGCTTCTTTAACTTCTTTAAAGAGCGTGATCATGCTCTGACACCACTGTTGGGTATTTTTAATGGAGAAATACCAAAACCAAAATAAAAATTCAACACAGAGACCATGCTCTGTTTACTAGGATCTTTTGCAGAGAACCTCTTTAAAACCAAATTAGTTCAGAAGACACCATTACACAGACACAAAGCATTTCTATTAATTAAAAAACAAACATTTTGTTACATATTTCTTCGTGTGTGCAAAGAGGGAACCAAAAAAAACTCTTCTGCTCTCACAGATTTTCCACTGCTGTGGATGTTACAAAAAACAATTTAATAGTGCTCATGTGTTTTAACAATACCACATAACCATTACAACCCCTGTTCCATTAAAATTCTCGCAGTGCTGTGCTTTCTGTGCTCACAGAAAGAAGAACAAAAAAAACTGTTTTTAACTCCGTCACGTGCAGGCACAAAAAAATACAAAATAAAATACCGGACGTAGTCTCTTTACTACATCATAAAAGAACATATATAAAAAAAACATATATTCAAATATGCCCATAACCATATTAACTATATGCCCATATCTATATTAAAGGCATGGGACGTATGCCCATCACAACATTAAAGTCCGCCACCAAAACTAAGTAGATGCAATAAAGATCACAACGTTTCGTCCACGGCGGTCAACGAGGAAAACGACAAAAAAGACTTTCAATCCACGCAAAAACTTGATTTGACGTTTCGTCCACGGCGGTCAACGAGGAAAACGACAAAAAAGACTTTCAATCCACGCAAAAACTTGATTTGACGCGGGCGAAGGGCAACTTTGGAAATCGACGGCTGAGATCGGGCGCCGCTGATCCAACGAGGTTCGCACACCAACATCGGGCACAACAAACGGACTTTAGCGTCCGGGGAAAGCTGTTTTCGACGTTGTACTGAGGACGCCTGGGAGAGTTTCATTGTGTCGGAGCCTCCCATGCACGCAATTCCAATAGACACTAGCCCAACCACGTAATGACCAAATTGAAATAAAATTCGATATTGCATAGGAAGCTTTCTTCAAAGAATATGTTGAAATAAAGTATAACACTTAACCCTGATCAAGAAAGAACCCGTCTTAAAGTAGATGAAATCTTTGAATTCAAAAAGATCCTCAAGAAAAGCAGCTCAAGTAGAGTATAATACTTCATACTTCACCCTGATCAGTACAAACAGCTCATTACACATTTACCAACTACCAAATTGAATTAAAATTCGGACAATAAACTACCAAAGACAACAAGTAAGACAACGTTGGACAATAAACCCATCAATTAGACTATCAAGTACCAAATTGAATTAAAATTCGATATGCATAGGAAACGCTACTCAAAGAATATGTTCAAAGAAAGTACAACACTTGACCCAAATCAAGAAAGAGCTCGTCTTAAACCAGAAAACATCTTCGACTTCAAAAAATTCGCAAGAAAATAATACCTCACCCTGATAAATACAAACACCTTAGAATAGTTTTACCCTAATCCGCAAAGACAGGCAGCAGCGGACAATGAACCCAATTTTAAACCACAAGAAATCTTTGTCATCGACGTGGTTGATTCCACAACACTCGTTTCATCCGATTCGTCTACATTTTGATCCCTGCGGGAGTAACATTTTCGATCCACGTCTTCTTCATTTGTCAGCTCCTTCAAAATGAGAACTTATCGTTTCCACTATTTTGGTTTTCCACTACTGCTCAAACGTTGTTTTGTAGTGCCGATCACAACATCCTGTGCCCTACAGAAAGCCTGATAGGGACCAGCTGAGATAAGAATGTAAGTAGATCTTCCTCTCCGATACTTGTATGATAGTAGTTATGTACAGCTTAAGACAATCTTCACTCCACGGAGGACCTAAGTGATGGACTAAGGCTTGGACTTTCTGGTCCATAGGGCTCCAGCGGGATGAACTGGACTAATGTAAGTTTGTCTCTTAAGGCTAGTTTCACCCATGAGGGGAGCTCCTGAGGCACATTCTCCTTGGTAATATTAATCTAAAGAGATCAAATTTGCTAATAATGTCAAGAGGATAGTGTAGATTTATATACCCTTCTTTTCTGTTCTTTCTTTTCAGATAACTTTTCTGTGAACCATTACGATGATGTTCGCAGTATCTAGTATCGTTGGCACGCACGTTAGAACACCGCCAACCGTTCTTGTTGGATCGGGCGCACTGCAATTCGTCTTGTTTTGTGATACCGACCACAGCATCTTGCGCCCTGCAAAAAATTAACGGTAATATTAATATAAGAACTCAAATATGGAAATAATACGATGAGGGTAGTGTAGATTTATATACCTTTTTTTTTGTTCTTTTTTATCTGGTTATGTGCGTATTGCTTATCGCGATGATATTCGCATAGTGTACTATCGTTGGCACTGGGTTTCGAACACCGCCAGTATTTGTTGGACCGGGTGAAGGGCAATTCATCTGGCAAGCGGCTTTCAGCATTCTTTATCCTCCTTGGGTCACCTGGCAAGTCGCATTCAGCTTTCTCTTTCATCGACATATCATATGGCAAGTCGCATTCAGAATTCTCCTGTCTCATCATGATGATAATAACGGAAATGGAGGTTTCTTTTTATATATGGAGTTACAATCAGATGCGTAGCGCCTTAATCTATTCATCAAAACAACCGTATTGGAAAGGCGGAAGCATGGCAAAGAAATATAAGGATATGGTTCGTGTTGGAGTCTTTATAAAGAAATGTGGAAACTGCACGAGTTGTGAAAATTGCGAAGATAGCTTTAGGTCTTCCCGACTTCATCAGTGTCAAAATTTTTCTACATAGTAATTTAGTGGACACTCACAGTTTTATTAGCTTTTTATTAGTAGCAAGTTTTTGGAATTTTTTCCATTCTTCTTCACCTAGCCTAGTCTAGAATGTTAGGAGAAATGGGTTTGATCCTCAGACTTATCAGCCTCTCTTCCCTCAAGCCATTCCATACATTGTACCTTTTATGTTCATGCATTGTACTTTTATATTCATGCATTGTATTTTTTTTGAGACGAGACAGTTTGGTTCTGCATCATTTTCCCTTGATTTTTGGTCCCCCTATTGCAATTGGGCACTTTAATCATTTTACTAATTAAAAAATTTGATCTGACAGTTTAAATTTAAAGATGCCGCTATATTTTCTTATTCACCACAATATCAATGGATGTAATTCACACCACTAACTTAAATGCATATCTAAATCACATGATTAAACCTTGTTTAAATTAAATTTTTACAAAGCTTGATTAAAAAATTACCATACCATTTGTTAATTGACACCTATGAGGATTAACTAGAATGGGAAGAATACAAAAAGTTACACATACACTTGTCATGGTATTAGAAAGGTGTATTTAGAAATAAGATTATTATCCCATAACATATGTCTTTCATTAACTTGTCCATCAATTTCACCCCTTTATTATGTTTTATTTACTAGAGGTTAGCTCGAACTGCAACCAATCAAAATCCAAATTCTCTTTGCTATTAAACGTCAAGATATTTTTTCCATGTGAGAAATTTGAAAATAGGCACACTCAATTTTGTAAAGTAAAAAAGGATAGATTAAATGAAACCTTGAATTAAAATATCAATCGACCTATGATGAAGAATACCTTTAATTTTTTCCCTAGATGTTGCAATTATCAATTTCTATGAAGTAAAGATACATATACAATGCAATGTAAAATCTTCAAATAAGAGTAAAATAAAATAAAATAGCTCACACTTTTTCTGTAATAAAAATGTATATATTGTGAAAAATAATTTTAATCATCAAAAATATAAAAACATGAATATAATCATTGAATATGAATATAAACAACTAACATGAATATAATAATAAATAAAAACATAATATTTAAAAAAAACATTCTGCCGTTATTAAATTTTAAAAAAATTAATATCTCATAAAAAATTAGATTAGCTTTTACAATCCTATATTATTAAATATTAAAAAAAAAATATTAAATAAGAAGTTCATTCTCTAAATAATTTAGCTTTTACCATGCTATATTATTAAATATTAAAAAAATACAAGTTTATTGTCTAAATAGTTTTGAGCTTTACCCGTGTTTTTACCACTACTATGTCCCTTCTTTTCACTATTGACTACTATGTCCCTTCTTTCTTTTCACTATTGTTAGTTTTTAAAGCCATTTTTAAATATGGTTAGTTTTTAAGTACCCGTCTAAAGAATTCATGCATGTTAATAAGTAGAAATGAATTTGAGTGAGATAACATGCAATATTATGTTATTAAATATTAAAAAAAAATCAACTTCATTTTAATTTTATATATATAGAGAAAGTTGTTAGGTGTTATAAAGTTGTTAGGTGTTATAGGTTATGTTTTTATGTTTTTATAATTTTAAGTTTTAGATTTTCAGGTTTTATAATTTTTAGTGATTTAAATGGTATATTATTTAGATTTTTTTTTTTAATTTTTATAATACTAATTTTTTTATAACTTCATTTTTATGTTAATCTTAGTTTCTAAAGAATATTAAAAAAAATAAAAAAAATTAGCTTTTATTATGCATTATCTAAAATAAAACATTATCAGAAATAAGTTTATAATAATAATTTATAAATTCTTTATTTTATATTTCTATATTAGTTTATATATAGTTCACAATTAATATTTTATAATTTTATAATATTCATTATTATAAATAAATAATATTTAAAATATTATTATTAACAATCTTATTAATAAAAAATATTAATAATACCTTTAATATAATATTAATTATGCTTTAAAAAAAATCATGTTTTAAACATGTTTAATAGAATACTAATTTCAAACATGTTTTAAACCTATTTAATACAATTTTTTTTTAATTACTAATATTTAATTTTATTAACATAATCGAATTAAAATCATTAATAATATATAAATTGTAACATTAATATTAATAATATTAATAGTTAAAAATATATATTTCTAGTATTATAAATATTAAATATTAGAAAAATGCATCCTTTAGTTCATTAATATTATAAATATAAAGGATTAATACTATAAAACTAAGCCATTAGTATTAAAATCCAAAGATACCCAAAGATTTGATCCTTCACATTTATAATGTTAATCCCTTAGACATATAATATTAATCTCAAAATTTTATAATATTAATGCCTTGGATTTATAATATTATTAATAAGATTTTAAAATAGTTTATAAATAGTTTTTATTTTTATAATATTTATTATGATTAACAAATTATATCTTTTGAGAAAAAACATAAATAAAAATGATTATTAATAATATCAATAATATTCAAATTAATATTATTGATTATAATATAAAAAATAAATAATAACATTATTTATGCAATATTGATGATTACAATGATGATGGTTAATGTCCACTGAGGCCAAACTTTGGTCTATGAGACCTAAAGAAACGAATTATTTAGTTTGATTTAAGATCTTATTCCTATGCTCAAAAAGCTTGGAGAGAAGCCTCCCAAACTCACTATAATTTTGACATTATAAAAGGCTAGGAAGGTTAGAATTGCAACAAAGGTTATGAAGCTGAGATTTAATATTTTTGTACGC
The DNA here is from genome assembly GCA_031772625.1 of Pinus tabuliformis. NCBI lineage: Eukaryota > Viridiplantae > Streptophyta > Pinopsida > Pinales > Pinaceae > Pinus > Pinus tabuliformis. Next base: position 738,231,209 of record CM062811.1, read on the forward strand.
ATGACACTCTAAGAGGAAGTGATTTTCATCCTCGATGTTCATATTCTCACAGAGATGGAAAATATTTTCCATCCATGGTGTTTTAGTAATTGCCCAACAACCCATTTCACTATGGTGTTCGTTCTAATCTCGGTTACCTTAATTTTCTTCTTTGAGATAGTTAAAAGAGAGAGAGATACTTTTCATCTTCTAGGGCGGGGTTGATGACCTCCTTGTAATATCTTAATTTTATTTTAGTTGTTCAATCTTTCTCACACCACATTTTTATTTGAACTTAGAAGTAACAATGTTTTTAATGTTATTAATATTTTGAAATGTAACATTCTCATCAATCTCCCAATGGTTTAACGAGGCCCTGATGTCTTTATACCAACCTTGTTTGAGCATTAGGTGGTTTTGGTTGAAAGTTAAAGCTAGCTTAGGAAGTCTATGGTCTCCTATGTTATTGAGTTTGTGCTTGTACAACAGAAGCCTAGTCATAGCTAGGCTCTCGATAGGGGAAATACCCACTTCTATAAGGAGAATAGGATAGGGTGTATTTCTTTTAATTTTGAGGTTATACGTTATAAAACGTTTCTAGATTTGCTCAATCTCTCTCTTGGATTCTCTAGAGATGTTGCAACTCAAATCCTCACATCTATATAAGATAACAAGAGTAACTAAAGTTTCAAAGAGGAGATTCTTTCTATCCCACATTACGAGGTTTGTCGCTTTACAATTATTTTCAAGACCAAAATAAGCTTTGTACCCCCCATTAATCCTTTTCTCAATTGTATAGTTTCAGTTGAGCTTGTGATGAATATCAATTCCTAGGTACTTGTAAGATGACACTTCCTCCAAGTTACTATTGTCATACATAAAATTACCGTTGATAATCATAACTTTTTTTTTGTCACTATTAATAGTCATACCCATGGTAGAGCACAAAAATCCCTAAGAAGTCTAAGTTGCTTATCAAGATGAGTTGGGCACCTTGCGAGAAGAAAGATATCATCAGCATAGAGAAGAATAATATTAAAATTATTAATAACATTTTAATTGTAGAATTAATATTCATAGTATTGTTAATTAAACACACGTTTTATATTTATTGTTAAAAATATTAAATATTAGAAGAAAGGGTCTTCCCTCATGTAGAGAGAACTATTGGGATTTATAAAATTAATCCATGAGTTTAATATTAATCGCTTACTTTTATAATCCCTCGAGTTTATAATATTAATCCTAGTGTTCATACCCTTTTAGGCTTACGATATTAATTTTAGTGTTTAATATACATCTCTTGGGTTTATAATATTGCTAATCCTCCCATTTTATTAATCCCTTGGGTTTATTATATTAATCCCTCATATGTTAATAATATTAGGGTTTATAAAATCAATCGTGAGGTATAATATTAATCCATTAGGTTTATAATCTCTCAGGACAAAAGTTTATAACTGTAGGTTTTATAAAATTAATTGAAACGTTTTTTATCCCTTGAGTTTATAATATTAACCTTAGGGTTTATAATCTCCTCGTCTTATAAAAATAATCCATTGGGTTTATAATAATAATAATCCCATGATGATGGAGGAGTATGTGACTTGGAGCGAAAAATCTTCAAACTTATTCCAAAACAAATAAAAATAAAATCTATAGGCAAAGGAGCAGGGTCCTTTAGCCATCAATTTCCATGCTTTTCTAGTTTAGGATAAGGATAGAATTTAAGAATAAGATCATGTTGTAATAATCTCTTTCTGGATAGGATGTAGTGGAGGTTCTCAAGGGGGATGTCTCGCGCAAGTGTTACTCTCATTAACTAAGTTTCTATTTTAGGAATTGGTTGCTAAAATGAACCAGTAGATATGTAATTAGCATGCTTTTGTGAAGCGATCAGGACCGAGTGGGCTTTATCTATTATTTTTTTGAAGGAAATAATGGGACTTCTTTGGGTTGGTTGGCCCAGAGAAATTGTGATCTTTGAAAAACTCTCTCTGTGCATTTGAATTTATGGTTTTCTGTTAACTGGCAATTGTATGTGTATTTTGTTGCACTTTTTTTCTTCTGGAACATTTTAATTGTGATTTGGCATTATTTTCTTATTAATACTTGCTTTAAGCTTATTGGTGTGCTTTTCCCTTATATCAACATGTCCGTTCCTCTTACATGCATAGTTCAGTTCTGCAGCAGAAACTCTATTTTTCACAGGAAACTCGTGAAAAGACTTAGCCTAAATGAAATTCTGAACCTGAGATCTTATTAAATCTAGCTCGTACCCATATCGGGTCTAAACCAATATCGCATTTCAGAACCATAGGGGAGCGAGAAGGACCTTTGGAATTGTCAAAGTCCAAAACTCTGATAGTTTGGATCCAAAATACTATAGAGCAGGGTGAATAAGTTGTCGGGTCTGTGAGGCTTATCATATCGTAAGATTGGAAAATGAGGAGGCCAGAATTTGGACTTTTGGAATTGCCGATAGTGAATTTCGATAACACTACGTGTTATCACATCGGGAAAAAGGACATTGAAAGGAAAATAGTTAACCATCGATAGTGTTATATGCATATAACGCATTTCCTTAAAATCTTGTGCCGATAGTGTTATTCCATTCCTTCGGAACAAAATCCCACTGACTGTGTATTTTACATTTAAAATGCATTTTCCTTGTCTTAAAGCAATGATAGTCCATTTTTATAATTCCTATGTGATTATAGTACCAGTAGAGGAAAACATGCATATGGTATGATTTGCATCTGATAACAATGGTTGAGGGTGATAAAAAGGGAACCTCATGAATTAGTCAATCTAACACTCGTACACCAATTGAAGTAGAAGGAAAAATTCAACCAGTGTTAGAAGAAAATATATCAGGTTTCGACAATTTGTCCATATCGCCTGCGCCCATGCCACCATTAGTGATATCAAATCAATCTGTTGACACTCAATTGAATCTCAGAAGTAGGAGAAGGAAAGTTAATATAAATTTTAGAGTTGGAAGAGGACATGGACGTGGTGGAAGAGGACATCATGTTGAAAATGCTGAAGTAATGGAAGCTATGCAGTAGATACAAGCTAGATTGGATGCATTAACAAGAAGAAGAAATGTAGATGATGGAGATGTTAGTGAGCCTGAGATTGAAGCTACACAGGAAGAAGTTATAGTAGTTACTCTTGAGATGAGATTCTTCTAGTCAGTGTTGAGATCCATAGCTAGGCCGAAGACCGAGGTTTCAATATATGAAGGAGGACTGAATCGAGAAGAATTGATATATTAGATTAATGGCATGGAGAAATTCTTCAACTATGAAGAAACAAAAGATGAGATGAATGTAAAGTTTGCTCTCATCAAGCTAAAAGGCCATGCAACATTTTGATGGGATGGTGTGTAGGAAGAAAGGAAGAGACTTGGCAAGCAACCTATCACGAATTGGAGCAGGATGGTAGCAAAGCTAAGAGGTATGTTTCTACCCAGTAATTATCAGTAAATCTTGTTCAAACAGATGCAAAATCTTAGAGAAATATCTATGACAGTGAAAGAATACACAAAGGAATTCTATAAGGTAAGCATAAGAGCTGAGAAACTCAGGATATAGATGAGAAGGTGGCTATTTATGTGAATGAAATTAGGATGGACATTCAAGGTGAGATAAGTGTATTGTCTCCTAAAACAGTAGAGGAATCTTATCAAATGGAACTAAGAGATGAAGAAAAACTCGTGAGGAAGTAGTCTGCTAGAGGGAGAGGTACCTTCCGAGGAAGGGGAATTCAAGGTGGTAGAGGAAGATCTATATCACCTAAAGATGGAGTTAGTAGTAGATCAACCCAACATGTACCCACAGGAGGTGATGCAAGAGACAGAGGGAGTTATTCTAGAGGAAGAGGAAGCAGAGGAAGAGGAAGAGAAGTAAGATGTTACAGGTGTAACAAACTAGGAAACAGAGCTTTTGAGTGCCCAGAGAAAGCAGAAACAAGTCAGAGAAATGCCATTGTTGCTCAATATAAGGGAGAAGCAACAAAAACAACAATGGTAGAAGAAGAAAATATACCAGAGTGAGGAGAATCTTTGGTAGTTAATAAAGTTTTGTTGAAGCTAGCAAAGGAGATAGTTGAACCATCACAAAGAAAGACTTTATTCAGAACAGTGTGTAAGGTTCAAGGGATATGTTGTCAGATGGTCATTGATAGTGCGATCATTGATAATTTGGTCTCTACAGAAGTTGTGGAGAAATTGAAGCTGAAGACAATGAAGCATCCAACACCTTACAAGGTGTCATGGTTAAAAAATGGACATCAACTATTAGTGAATGAACAGTGTGAAGTGGAGTTTCAGTTGGGTAAGTATAAATATAAAATTGTATGTGATGTGATGCCAATGGATGTGTGTCACATATTTCTTGGAAGACCTTGTCAATATGACAGAGGAAATATGCATGATGCGAAAAGAAACACCTACAAGTTTAGAAAGGATGGTGTCAATCATACATTGCTGCCTCTGCAAGAGGAAGATGCGTCACGAAAGAAGACTCATCCAAAAACTCTGTTACTAGGAGGAAAATAATACTTGAAGTAGGTTGAAAAGAATGAGGTAAATTTTGTTGTTATTTGCAAGGCCAAGGTAATAATGACTTCTACTACAGTTTCTGATTTACCCATTGAAATTCAAGAAATGTTAGAGAACTATTGTGATATTATTGTTGATGATTTTCCCAATGAGTTACCACCCATTAGAATAATTAGCCATCGTATAGATTTGATTCCTGGAGCAATTATACCTAACAAAGAAGCTTACCGAATGAATCCTATAGAAAATGAAGAGGTTAGGAAGCAGGTGCAAGAATTGCTTAACAAAGGGATGATAAGAGAAAGCTTGAGTCCTTGTGCACTACCAACAGTATTGAGTACAAAGAAAGATGGAGGCTATAGAATTTGTACAGATTCAAGAGCCATCAACAAAATCACAATCAAGTACAAATTTCACTTAACTAGAATTGAAGATCTAATGGATTGCTTGAGTGGAGCAAAGTATTTTTCAAAACTAGTTCTTAAAAGTGGGTATCATCAGATAAGGATAAGAGAAGGGCATGAGTGGAAAATTGCCTTTAAGTCAAATGAGGGATTGTATGAATGGAGAGTAATGCCTTTTGGATTGCCAAATGCACTAAGTACATTTATGAGACTCGTGAATGAAGTTCTTAAATAGTTTATTGGTAAATTCGTAATAGTATATATGGACGATATATTAGTTTACAACAGGTCTAAGAAGGAGCACATGAGACATTTGAATTATGTTTTACAAAGGCTACAACAAGAGAAATTATCGTTGAATTTGAAGAAGTGTTCATTCATGAAAGAAGAGCTAGTGTACTTGGGTTTTGTAATTTCTACTAAAGGATTGAAGATGGATCCATAAAAGATCAAGGCAATCATGGAGTGGTCTTCACCTAAAAGCTTTTTTGAGGTAGGAAGTTTTCATGGTCTTGCTAGATTTTATAGGAAATTTATAAGGAATTTTAGTAAGATTAGTGTTCCCATTATTGAGACCATAAATAAAGATAAACAACCATTTAGATGGATTGCTGAAGAAGAAAAAAAAATCAGCTGTTAAAGAAGAAGATCACTGAAAAGCCTATTTTGGTTCTACCTGATTTTAGTAAACCTTTCCAAGTGAAGTGTGATTCCAGCGAAGAAGCTTTTGGAGGTTATTAAGTCAGGAAGACAGACCTATAGCTTCTTTTAGTGAAAAGCTGAATGATTCAAAGAAGAACTATTCTTCTTATGATAAGCAGTTCTATCTAGTTGTACAATCATTGAAGAAATGGAGGCATTATCTGATGTCAAAGGAGTTCATACTTTATTCAGATAACCATGCACTAGAGTATATTATGTAGAAGCCAAAGCTTAGCCAAAAACATGCCAAATGGGTAGATTATCTTCAAGGTTTCCATTTTTTCTTAAAGCATATAAATGGCCAACCAAACAAAGTTTTAGATTCCTTAAGTACGAGAAGTGTATTATTTCAAGAGAGTCAAATCCAAGTGTTGGGTTTTTATTTTCTTAAAAAATTATATGAAACAGATCCAAATTTTAAAGAGGCATTTGAAGCTTGTAAAAATCCTATTTTAGGGGATATGAGTAAATCGTTGGATTACTTCTTATAAGATGGACTATTCTTTAAGAGAAATGAGTTGTGCATACCAAACCATTCTATGGGGGAGAACTTAATCAAATAGAAACATAGTGAAGGACTTGTAGGAAATTTTGGTGTAGAGAAGACTTATGAGAATTTAAACAGATTTTATTTCTGGCCAAAAACGAAATCTAAAGTGGAGAAGTATGTGAAAACTTGCAAAATCTATCAATATGCAAAGAGAAGGAGCCAAAACACTAGTTTTTGATACCAATTCTAAATAGGCCTTTGGATATGGTGGGTATGTATTTTGTTTTGGGATTACCAAAGACGCAAAGGGGTATGATTCAATTTTTGTTGTAGTGGATATATTTTAAAAAATGGCACACTTTATTCCACGTTATAAAACTAGTGATGCTTCTCACATTGCTAATTTGTTTTTTGAGGTTGTAATATTGCATGGGTTGCCTAAGAGTATTATCTCATATGGGGATTCCAAATTTATTGGAAATTTTTGGAAGACATTATTGAAGAAGTTGGGAACTAAACATTGTTTCAGCTCCACCTATCATCCACAAACTGATGCATAGACTAAAGTTGTGAACAATAGTTTCGGCAATATTTTAAGGAGTCTTACTGCAGAAAAACCAAAGCAATGGGATCAAGTGTTGACACAAGCTGAAAATGCATATAATGACTCACCTAACAGGAGTACAGGATAGAGTTCATTTCATATTTTTTATGGAATACATCCAAGAGGATTATTTGAGTTAAGAAACTTAAGAAAAGATGAGATGAGAAGTGCAAAGGGAGAAGATTTTACTTCATAAATGCAAGCAATACATGAACAAGTGGAACATCAGCTACATGATAGTAACATCAAGTACAAAACCAGAGCAGACATGATAAGAAGAGAGGTGAAATTTGAAGTTGGAGATTTGGTTTTAGCACACCTCAAAAAGGAGAGGTTTTCCAAAGAGGGAGTATAAGAAATTGAAGTTCAAGAAAATTGGACTGTGCAGAGTATTGAGGAAATTTTCTACAAATGCCTATGAGATTGAGTTACGCCCTGATGTTGGAATATCACCAATTTTCAATGTTGCTGACCTGCACAAGTATGAATGTGAAACTGTAAATGATACAGAAAATGATCAAGAGACCCAAGAGATTGACTGCGTAAAATAATTACCCTCAGGAAAGGAATTGTAGCCAGAAAGAATTCTCAACAAGAAGGTGTTTAAGAAAAAAAGGGGATGATAGTACTTTTAGTATTTGGTAAAATGGAAGGACCAGCCAATCGGTGAATATACCTGGGTTATAGAAAACATGCTACAGAAACTGGGCAGTTATGTAGATGAGCTCATGGATAGGAGCCCATGAAGAATTTTGTCCTCAGGAGTCTGATGCAGGAGCATGTGACTTGGAGGGAAAAATCTTCAAACTTATTCCAAAAAAAATAAAAAATAGATCTACATGCAAAGGAGTGCGATGGCGGGGTTGCAGGCGTTAGAGACAATCTCACTAATCTGCCAGCAAGTTCTTCTATGTCTTGATCAACTTCTCTTTGATCCCTTCTTTAGTATCAGTCGTTAACTAATAGTCTCAATATCCCTCCGAATTTCAAATTCGCAAAACAGTGGCTTTATCTGTATCGGCAGTAATTCTCAAAGAATTATGCCAACACACTGTCGGTGGTCTTATAAGAAGGGTTATACCCCCAACACTATCGTCGATCGCTTTGAAAATGGAGGACTTACACAATATAATCTATCGGCCAGTAATTCTAAAGAATTACTTTAACACACACACAATCACGCTTTTATATTTCCCCTTTTTCCTTATATCGGCGCTCGCTATCCCTTTGGTATATCGGCGGATTATATGGAGCAATGCTCGATATGCCACAGACCTGATGTCATTATTCTACCATCTCTATATTGAATTCGGGTCCGATATGCATCGCAATCGCTAAAGCAAAGCTTGCAAACCTGATATTTTATATGCAATCTTTAATAACTTCATTGGGTCTAGTTATCGGAGATCACCACAATTGACAGCCCTTCCACCTCCGAATTGACAGACCTGACGACCCCTTTCTGAACCGTTCTATAGGAATTTAGGGTCCGGCCTTCTCGGCGATTTCCGTCGGCGGTTGTTAACACAATGGACCTTACAGACCCGCCGAAACCATTTAACTGTGATATATTATATTTTGGCTCCGATTTTCGGAGCTCTCCAAATTAACTGTTCTGAGGGTTCCTTTCGGACCCGAAAAGATTATAAACCAAACTCTATAACAAATCGGCTCTCGGATATCGAAATTTTCGCAATGTTAAGGCCTCTCCTTCCGACGCAATATTTGGTTCGGACCCGATGGGTTATCAACCAATATGAATAGTTTTTGACGTCCGCTACAGTGTCGCTTAATGTATGAATCTTTAAAGTAAATTGAAATATATGCGAAAATGTAATTAAGGCCTGTGGAAACATAAATGAAAAGGAAAGCGACCAAATGCCAGTTTACACAGCAGGTGTATCAAGCGGAAACAATAAAACAATTTCACACTGTCAACACACAAAGTGATAAATTATGCATACATATTACCAGAACCCATTGCATTAAGAATGCCCAGAGAAAAGTTTCAATAATAATGCTTGGCACTCGCTCCTCTCTTCTCTCCTCCTTGAGAGCTTCGTTGCCTCTTTATTTATAACTAAGGGTAGGCCTTCTCGGTCCTTATCCGATACAAAGAAAAGCATGCTTTACAGAATGATTTAAAGCTTGAAAAGCTTTGTTACAGCTGAGCATAAATAGCATGTTTTATTGCTAGATTCTATTCTATCTTTTAACTAAAAAAACATAGAAATTGCAGGCTAAAGGACCCCACTCCCTTGCCTGTAGATTTTTTTTGGATTTTTCGAATAATTTGGAAGATTTTCCCCTGTGAGTCACATGCTCCTGCATCAGACTCCTGAGGACAAAATTCTTCATGGGCTCCTGTCCATGAGCTCATCTAAAGATTTGCCCAATTTTTGTAGAATGTCTTCTGTAAACCAAGTAGCTTCAGCGATCGGTTGTCCCTTCCATTTCACCAAATACTGGAAATATTTTCATGCCCTTGTCTTCTTATACACTTTCTTATCCAGAATTCTTTCTGGCTGTAAATCCTTGGCTGTGGGTAACTGTTTTACCCAGTTAATCTCAGTAGTCTTTTGATCCTGTGTTGTATCATCTGCAGCTTCATTCTCATATTTGTACAAGTCTGCAACATTAAAAATTGGTGATATTCCCACACCAGGTGGTAATTCAATTTCATAAGCATTTGCAAAGAATTTCCTCAGCACCCTGCATGGTCCAATTTTCTTGGATTTTAATTTATTATACGTTCCTTTTGGAAATCTCTCCTTTCTGAGGTGTGCCAAAACCAAGTCTCCAACTTCAAAGTTCACTTCTCTTCTCCTCGTGTCTGCCCTAGTTTTATATTGAATGTTGTTGTCTTGTAGTTGTTGTTTCACCTGTTCATGTATCGTCTGCATTCTTGAAGCAAAGTCTTCACCTTCTGCACTTCTCATTTCTTATTTTCCCAAATTCGTTAATTCAGATATTCCCCTTGGGTGCATTCCATAAACAATATGGAATGGGCTCTGTCCTGTGCTCCTGTTGGGTGAATCATTATATGCATATTTAACTTGTGGTAACACTTGATCCCATTGCTTTGGATGTTCCGCAGTAAAGCTCCTTAAAAGATTGCCTAAACTTCTATTTACAACTTCAGTCTGTCCATTAGTTTGTGGATGATAGGCAGAACTGAAATTTAATTTAGTTCCCAGCTGCTTCCATAGTGTTCTCTAGAAATGTCCAACGAACTTTGAATCCCTGTCTGAAACAATGCTTTTGGTCAATCCATGTAATCTTACAATTTCTTTAAAAAACAAGTTAGCAATGTGAGAAGCATCACTATTTTTATAACATGGAATAAAGTGTGCCATTTTTGAAAATTTGTCGACTACCACAAAAATTGAATCATAGCTTCTTTGAGTCTTTGGCAATCCTAGCACAAAATCCATACTTACCATATCCCAAGGCCTATCTAGAATTGGCAATGGAATATACAACCTTGTGTTCTGGCTTCTTCATTTTGCATACTGGCAGACTTTACAATTTCTTACATACTTCTCTACTTCATATTTAATTTTCGGCCAGAAGTAAAATCTGTTGAGCTGTTCAATGGTTTTCTCTCTACCAAAATGTCCTGCAAGTCCTCCATTATGCTTCTCTTTGATTAACTTCTCTCTCATTGAACAGTTGGGTATGCACAATTGATTTTTTTAAATAACAGTCCCTCTTGTATAAAATAATCCAGCCACTTTCTCCTGTCCGCCAAAATAGGATTCTTACAAGCCTCAAATGCCTCTTTAAAATCTGAATCGGTCTCATATAATTCTTTAAGAAAATCAAAACCCAACACTTGGATTTGACTTTATTGCAGCAATACACTTCTCCTACTTAAGGCATCTGCGACTTTGTTTGATTGTCCAGTTATATGCTTCAACACAAAATGAAAGCCTTGAAGAAACTCTACCCATTTAGCATGTCTTTGGCTAAGTTTTGGCTGCTGCATTATAAACTGCAATGCATGGTTATCTGAATAAAGCATAAATTCCTTCGATATTAAATAATGCCTCCACTTCTTTAGTGCCTGCACAACTGCATAAAACTCCTTATCATAAGAAGGATACTTCCTTCTGGCATCATTTAGCTTTTCACTGAAATAAGCTATTGGTCTATCTGCTTGGCTTAAAACCCCTTCAATTTCTTCTACGCTAGCATCACACTTAACTTGAAAAGTTTTCTTAAAATAAGGAAGAACCAAAACAGGCTTTTCAGTTATTTTCCTCTTTAACAGCTGAAAATTTTTCTCTACTTCAGCAGTCCACTTAAATGGTTGTTTATCCTTCTTTATGGTCTCAATAATAGGTGCATTAATCTTACTAAAATTCTTAATGAATTTTCTGTAAAAACTAGCAAGACCATGAAAACTCCTTACCTCAAAAATACTCTTAGGTGAAGGCCACTCCATAATTGCTTTGATATTTTCTGGATCCATCTTTAATCCTTCAGCTGAGATAACAAATCCCAAGTACACCAGCTCCTCTTTCATGAATAAAAAATTCTTCAGATTCAACAATAATTTTTCTTGTTGTAGCTTCTGTAAGACATAATGTAAATGCCTCAAGTGCTCCTCCTTGGACCTGCTATAGACTAATATATCGTCCAGATATACTATTACGAATTTACCAATGAATTCTTTAAGAACTTCATTCATAAGCCTCATGAATGTACTTGGTGCATTGGACAACCCAAAAGGCATCACTCTCCACTCATATAATCCTTCATTGGTCTTAAAAGTGGTTTTCCATTATCTCCTTCTCTTATCCTTATCTGATGATAGCCACTTTTAAGATCTGACTTTGAAAAATATTTTGCGCCAGACAAGAAATCCATTAAATCTTCAATTCTGGGTAATGGAAATCTATACCTGATTGTAATCTTATTGATGGCTCTTGAATCTGTACACATTCTCCAGCCTCCATCTTTCTTCGGGCTCAGCACTGGTGGCACTACACAAGGACTCAGGCTTTCTTTGATCAACCCCTTGTCAAGCAATTCTTGCACCTGTTTCTTAACTTCTTCGTTTGCTGCAAGAGTCATTCTATATGTTTCTTTGTTAGGTAAGCTTGCTCCAGGAATCAAATCTATATGATGATTGATTTTTCGAATTGGCGGTAATTCATTAGGCAAATCATCAACAATAATATCACAATAATTCTCCATCATTTCTTGAATTTCAATGGGTAATTTAGAAATTTTAGTAGAAGTCAATATTACCTTGGGCTTGCAAATTACAGCAAAGTTTACCTCATTTTCTTCAATCTGCTTCAAGTATTCCTTCCCTCCAGGCAACAGAGTTTTTGGACTAGTCTTCTCCCCTGCGCCTCTTATTCTTGCAAAGGCAACAATGTATGATTAACACCATCCTTTCCAAACTTGTAGGTGTTTCTCTTCCCATCATGTATGGCTCCTCTGTCATATTTCCAAGGTCTTCCAAGCAATATGTGACACACGTCCATTGGCATCACATCACAAACAATTTTATCTTTGTACTTGCCCACTTGAAATTCCACTTCACACTGTTCACTTACCAATAGTTGATGTCCCTTTTGTAACCATGACACCTTATAAGGTGTTGGATGCTTTATTGTCTTCAACTTCAATTTCTCCACTACTTCTGTAGAGACCAAATTATTAGTGCTGCCACTATCAATGATCATCTGGAAACATTTCCCTTGGACTTTGCACACTATCCTGAATAAAGTTTTCCTTTGTGGCGGTTCAGCAGCCACCTCCTTCATTGGCTTAAGTAATACTTTATTAACCACCAGAGATTCTCCTTTTTCTGGTGTATTTACTTCTTCTGCTACTGCTGTCGCGGGTGCTTCTTCTTCAGCTGGAGAAATAATTGCATTCCTCTGCTTTATGTCTGCATTATTTGGGCACTCAAAAGCTCTGTGTCCCAGCTTGTTACATTTGTAACATCTTAATTCTCTGCCTCCTCTTCCTCTGGAAAAACTCCCTCTGCCTCTTGCATCACCTTCTCTGGGTGCATGCTGGGTTGAGCTACTGCTAGCTCCATCTATAGGTGTTGTAGATCTTCCTCTACCACCTTGACTTCCTTTTCCTTTGAAATTCCCTCTCCCTTTGGCAGACTGCTTCCTCATGACTTTTTCCTCAGCTTTCAACGCTATCTGATAAGCTTCCTCTACTGTTTTAGGAGACAACAAACTTATCTCATCCTGAATGTCCATCCTGAAGCCATTCATATATCTAGCCACCTTCTCATCCATGTCTTGAGCTTCTCCAGCTCTTATGCTTACTTTATAAAACTCTTCTGTATATTCTTTTACTGTTAAAGCTCTCTGTCTAAGATTTTGCATTTGTCTAAACAATGTTTGCTGATAATTACTTGGCAAGAACTTACCTCTTAACTTTGCTACCATTTGGTTCCAGTTCTTGATTGGCTGCTTACCAAGTCTCTTCCTTTCCCCCTACACACCATCCCACGAGAGTGTCGCATGGCCTTTTAATTTGGTGACAACAAACTTTACTTTCTTGTCGTCCTCCGTTTCCTCGTAATCGAAGAATTTCTCCATGCTGTTAATCCAGTCGATCAATTCTTCTGGATTCAGTCCTCCTTGATATATCAGTACTAATTGGTTCCATGGCCTGGCTGTGGATTTCAATACTAACTGAAAGAACCTCATCTCAGGAGTAACCTGTACAACTTCCTCCTCTTCAGAAGTTTAAATTTTGGGCTCACTGACATCTCCATCATCTATAATTCTATCTGAAGTTAATGCGTCCACTCTATCTCGCAGCTCTTCTACTGTTTCCATTAGTTCAGTATTTGAAACATACTGTCCTCTTCCACCACGTCCTCGTCCTCTTCCAACTCTGAAAGCCATCCTTCTTCCGCTCCTGAGATTCAATTGAATGTCAGTTGACGGCTCTGATACCACTAATGATGGCGGGGTTGCAGGCGTTAGAGACAATCTCACTAATATGCCAGCAAGTTCTTCTATGTCTTGGCCAACTTCTCTTTGATCCCTTCATTAGTATCAGTCATTAACTGATAGTCTCATTATCCCTTCGAATTTCAAATTGGCAAAACAGTGGCTTTATCTGTATCAGCAGTAATTCTCAAAGAATTATGCCAACACACTATCGGTGGTCTTATAAGAGGGGTTATACCCCCAACACTATTTTCGATCGCTTTTCAAATGGAGGACTTACACAATATAATCTATCAGCCACTAATTCTAAAGAATTACTTTAACACACACAGTCGCGCTTTTATATTTCCCCTTTTTCCTTATATCGGTGCTCGCTATCCCTTTGGTATATCGGCGGATTATATGGAGAAATGCTCGATATGCCACGAATCCGATATCCTTATTCCACCGTCTCTATATTGAATTCGGGTCCGATATGTATGGCGATCGCTAAAGAAAGCTTGCGGACCCGATATTTTATATGCAGTCTTTAATAACTTCGCTCGGTCCAGTTATCGGTGATCGCCACAATTGACAGCCCTTCCAGCTCCGAATTGACGGACCCAACGACCCCTTTCTGAGCCGTTCTATAGGAATTTCGGGTCCGGCCTTTTCGGCAATTTCCGTCGACGGTTGTTAACACAATGTACCTTACGGACCCGCCGAAACCATTTAACTATGATATATTATATTTCAGCTCCGGATTTCAGAGCTCTCCAACTTAACTGTGCCGAGGGTTCCTTTCGGACCCGAAAATATTATAAACCAAACTCTATAACAAATCGGCTCTGGGATATTGGAGTTTTCGCAATGTTAAGACCTCTCCTTCCGAAGCAATATTTGGTTCAGACCCGATGGGTTATGAACCAATATGAATAGTTTTTGACGTCCGCTACAGTGCTGCTTAATGTATGAATCTTTAAAGTAAATTGAAATATATGCGAAAATGTAATTAAGGCCTGTAGACACATAAATGAAAAGGAAAACGACCAAATGCCAGTTTACACAGTAGGTGTATCAAGCGGAAACAGTAAAACAATTTCACACTGTCAATACACAAAGTGATAAACTATGCATACATATTACCAGAACCCATTGGATTAAGAACGCCGAGAGAAAAGTTTCAATAATAATGCTCGGCACTCACTCCTCTCTTCTCTCCTCCTTGAGAGCTTCGCTGCCTCTTTAATTATAACTAATGATAGGCCTTCTTGGTCCTTATCCGATACAAAGAAAAGCATGCTTTATAGAATGATTTAAAGCTTGAAAAGATTTGTTACAGCTGAGCATAAATAGCATGTTTTATTCCTAGATTCTGTTCTATCTTTTAACTAAAAAAACATAGAAATTGCTGGCTAAAGGACCCCACTCCCTTGCCTGTAGATTTTTTTTGGATTTTTTGAATAATTTGGAAGATTTTCCCCTCTGAGTCACATGCTCCTGCATCAGAGTGGGGTCATTCAGCCATCAATGTCCATGGTTTTCTAGTTTAGGATAAGGATAGAATTTAAGAATGAGATCATGTTGTAATAATCGCCTTATGGATAAGTTGTAGTGGAGGTTCTCAAGGGGGATGTCTCGTGGAACTGTTACTCATAATAACTAAGTTTTTGTTTTAGGAACTAGTTGCTAAAATGAACCAGTAGATATGTAATTGGCATGCTTTTGTAAAGGGATAAGGACTGAGTGGGCTTTATCTATTATTTTTTTAAAGGAAATAATGAGACTTCTCTAGGTTGGTTGGCGAGGAGACATTGTGATCTTCAAAAAACTCTCTCTGTGCATTTGAATTTATGGTTCTCTGTTAACTTCCAATTGTATGTGTATTTCGTTGTGGTTCTTTTCTTCTGAACCTTGTTAATGGTGATTCATCCTATTTCCTTATTAATACTTGCTTTAAGCTTATTGGTGTTTTTTCCCTTATATCGGCACACTTGTTCCTCTTACATGCATAGTCGAGTTTCGTGGCGGAAACTCTATTTTTCATAGGAAACCCGTGAAAAGACTTAACATGAATGAAGTTTTGGACCTAAGATCCTATTAAATCTGGCTCATACCCGTATTGGGTCCAAACTGTTATCACATCACAGAACCACAGGGGAGGGGGAAGGACCTTTGGAACCACCAAAGTCTGAAACTCCAATATCTCTGACCCGAAATACTCTAGAGCAGGGTGAATAAGTTGTCGGGTACACAAGGCTTATCACATCACAAGGTCGGAGTGGGATGAGCCTAGCGTTTGGACATTTGGAATCTTCAATAGCGAATTCTAATAACACTACGTGTTATTGCATCGGGGAAAAGAAAATTGAAAGGCCAATAGTTAGCCATCGATAGTGTTATATGCGTATAATGCATTTCTTTTAAAATATTGCGCCGAAAGTGTTATTCCATTCCTTTGGAACAAAATCCCGTCGACTGTGTATTTTGTGTTTAAAAAACATTTTCCTTGTTTTAAAGAAATGATAGTCTATTTTTATAATTCCTATGGGATTATAGTCCTTGTAGAGGAAAACAATCCTATTGTATGATTTGTGTTAGATAACGAGGGTTGATGGTGATAAAAAGGGAGCCTCATGAAGCAATCAATCTAACAATAGATGACTGATACACCAATTGAAATAGAAGGAAAAATTCAGCCATAGTTAGAAGAAATTATATGAGGTTTTGATCGTTTGTCCATATCTCTTTCACCCAGGCCACCACATGAGTTTGGAATAGTAATCTCTAATATATCTAACAACATATTAGGATTTATAATATTTATCTTAGGGTTTAATGCCAATCTTTTAGGCTTATAATATTATTAATCTCCTTAGTTTTATTAATCCCTTGGATTTATTATATTAATCCCTAATATGTATAATAATATATTAGGGTTTATAATATTAACCTTAGGTTGGATATAATAATCTTAGAGTTTATAAAATTAGTCCTAGGGGTCTTCTCATATTTGGTGTATAATATTAAAGTTTAATATTGGGTTTATAATTTGTAGTATTAGGATTTATAATATTAATCTTAGGGTTTATTGTTAATCCCTTGGTTTTCGAATATTAATCCTTTCACTTTATCAATACCTTAGCTATATAATATTAATCCCTTGGATTTAAAAGTATCCCCCTCACTTCGTAATCTATTAAGTTTATAATATCAATCCCTTAGGTTCATTAATTCCTTAAATTTATAGTATTAATCTCTTGAGTTTATAATATTAATATTAAGGTTTATAATAGTAATTTGAGGGTTTATATTCATAGGGTTTAGTATTAATCCTACGTCTAATGTTATTCCCTTGGGTTTATAATCCATTGGGTTTTTAATATTAATCTAATGGATTTATAAATCCCTTGGTTTTATAATATTGATCCTAGAGTTTCTAATATTAAGCATATGGTTTAAATTCCTAGGTTTCAATATTATTCCTATGGTTTAATATTTATTTTATGGTTTATATCGCTTTTATTTATAACATTAATTCCCTATGTTTAATATTACTCCTATGGGTTTATAATCCATTAGGTTTATGAGTCCACATTATCTTAATGCGCAACTAACTCTAACAATCATTGTCACAATGTCACATTACATTATAACTTATTCAATGTTGCATTATTATAATGAAAAATTTGTATTTAATATAAGGCTTATAATATTAGGGCCTTTTAATATTTGGTTTATAACATTAAAGTTTGATATTTGGTTTATAATTTGTAGTATTAGGGTTTACTCTTAATCCCTTGGGTTTTGAATATTAATCCTTTTGGTTTATCAATCTCTTAGCTTTATAATATTAATCCATTGGGTATAAAATTATCCCCCTGAGTTTGTAATCTATTGAGTTTATAATATTAACCCCTTAGATTTATTAATTCCTTCGATTTATATATAGTATTGATCTCTTTAATCAATAATATTAATCCAAAGGTTTATAATATAAATCTTAGGGTTTATACTCCCAGGGTTTAATATTAATCCTAGGATCTAATATTATTCCCTTGGGTTTATAATTTACCAAGTTTTTAATATTTTTCTAATGGGTTTATTAATCCCTTGGTTTTATAGTATTGATATTCTAATATTAATAATAGAGTTTATATTCATAGGTTTTAATATTACACCTATGTTTTAATGTTTGTCTTAGGGTTTAATGTTTATTTTATGGTTTATATCACTTTTGTTTATAACATTAATTCCTTATGTTTAATATTATTCCTATGGGTTTATCATCCATTAGGTTTATTAGTC
Organism: Pinus tabuliformis; assembly: GCA_031772625.1. Taxonomy (NCBI): domain Eukaryota; kingdom Viridiplantae; phylum Streptophyta; class Pinopsida; order Pinales; family Pinaceae; genus Pinus; species Pinus tabuliformis. The sequence goes on from CM062811.1 coordinate 738,249,180, forward strand.
CCTTGCATTTATGATATCAATCCCTTAGGCTTATTAATTTAAGAGTTCATATTCCTAGGGTATAATATTAATCACAATGTTTATAATATTAAACCTATGTTTTAATTTAAATCTCTTGGATTTATAATTTATTTGGTTTATATTTTTCTTTCAATATGAATATCAACCATGGGCAATGATAGTCAGTCATGTTTATTTTCAAGCTTATAATATTTACCTTAGGGTTTATATACATTTCTTTTATAATATTAGATCCTTGGGTTTTATATTATTCCCTTTAGGTTATAATCCCTTGGGTTTTTACTATTAATACATTCCTTTTATTAGTCGCTTTCGTTTATAATATCAATACCTTGGGTTTATTAATCTAAGGGTTCATATTCCTATGGTGTAATATTATTAATAGGGTTTATAATATTGATCCTAATATTTAATATAAATCCTTTCAGTTTGTAATCACGACCAACCTTGATCAGCAAGGCTCCAATATCACATTGTGACACATATTGTCTCAATATGAAAATAACCAATCTTCAACCATTGTCAACCATTTTCAACCATGGCCATTCATGGTCAACCATGGTCCAACATCATATTGTAACCAAGATTATCTCAATATGAAAATTGACCATGCTCAACCATTTTCAAATATTCTCAACCATGGTAAATGTCACATTATGAAAAATATTATATCAAAATGAAAACCAATCATCGTCAATATAAAAATAAATCATGGTCCAACGTCGCAATGTGACAAGTTTGTCTCAATATGAAAATCGAACATTGTAAATGATGGTGAATCAGTACTAACCACGGTTCAATGTCGCATGGTGACAAAGATTGTCTCAATATGAAAATAAATCATGGTCAACCATGGTCACATCATGACACATATTGTGTCATGGTTCAACACCACATTGTCACAACTATGGTCAACCATGGTCCAACATCGCATTGTGACAAAGATTGTCAACATCAAAATCAACCATGGCTCACCAAGGTCAATCACGGTCAACCATGGTCCAACATCGCATTGTGAAAAAGATTGCCAACATCAAAATCAACCATGGCTCACCAAGGTCAATCACGGGCAACCATGCTCAACCATGGTCTAAGGTTACATTGTGACAAAGATTCTCTCAATATGAAAATCAATCATGGTCAACCATGGCAAAACATCACATTGTGACAAACATTGCCTCAATATGAAAATCAACCATGGTGAACAATTTTTGTTTCATAGTTTATAATATTTATCATAGAGTTTATATATCTTGGGTTTACAATATTAATTCTTTGTTTTCTTGAGTTTTTAGTATTAATACCTTATTTTTTTAGTGTCTTGGGTCTATATTATGAATCCGTTGGATTTATTAATCTAAGGGTGCATATTCCTAAGGTATAATATTAATGATAGTGTTTACAATATTAATCATATGGTTTAATATAATAAAATCAATCATGGTGAACCATGTTCCAACATTGCATTATGACAAACATTGTCTCAATATGAAAATGAACCATGGTGAACAATGTTTTTTTTAGAGTTTATAATATTTATCTTAGGGTTTATATACATTGGGTTTACAATATCAATCCTTTGGGTTTTTGAGTTTTTAGTATTAATACCTTGTTTTATTAGTGTTTTTGAGTTTTTAGTATTAATACCTTGTTTTATTAGTGCATTGGTTTTATCATATCAATCTCTTGGTTTTATTAATATAAGGATTCATATTCCTAGGGTATAATGTTATTGATAGCATTTCTAATATTAATCCTATGGTTTAATTAAATCCCTTTGGTTTATAATCAATTTGGTTTATAATATAAATTACTTGGGTTTATAAATAAATCTTAGGGTTTATATTCATAGGGTACAATATTAACCTTACGATTGACAATATTAAACCCTTGAGTTTATTAATTTTAGAGTTTATATTATTATGGTTTAATATTCTTCATATGTTTTTATGTTATTCCCTTGGCTTTTGAATCCCTTGTTTCTTAATATTAATCCCATTGCTTTAGTAATCTATTTAGTTTAAAACATTAATCGTAAATTTCATGATATGAATCTTCAAGATTAATGTTTATTTTAAGGTTTGTAATATTTATCTTAGGGTCTATTTCCATTCGCCTTATAATATTAATCCCTTGGGTTTAATATTATTGCCTTGGGATTTGAGTATTAACCCATTGGTTTTATAATATTAATCATACAATTTATAAAAGGTTTATAATATTAATCATATGTTTTATATTCCCAGGGTCTAATGTTATTCCCTTGGGTTTATAATATTAATATTAAGATTGTTATGGGTTTCAGTAAAATCACATAGAGAATCATTTGTCGACGTTTTTCGAACCAACTAGTGTGGTTTATCGTCAGGACAAGTTGAGGAACAAATCTGAGCGATCCGTTAAATAGAGTATGCAGGTCTTTAAACGGCTATATGAATGACTATATGAACATGCAATGGTTAAAAAGTCCTTTAACGATATATATATATATATATATATATATATATATATATATATATATATATATATATATATATATAATTAATTAATTAATTACAATAATATTATTGTATTATATTAACTTCAAGCTAATATTAGTATATTAATTTTAAATTAAAATTTTTGAATATTATTATCAATAATAGATTAGGGTAATTTTTATATTCTATTATTATTAATTTTTATTTATTTATTTATTTTTTATCATTACTAATTATTATTTTTATTTTTATATCAAATTATTAAAATATTGTCATTAATAGTAATATTATTGTAATAACCTTTAGTAATATTATAAGATTAACTCCAAGCTAATATTATAATGTTAATTTCCAATTAATTTTAATAATATTAGTCTCACGTAAAATTATTATTACTTTAATTTTTTATTTTATTTTATTTTTTAATATATGAGTGAAATGAATAAAATTGCAATAGTTAATTATTAATAATCCAGGTCTAGGGTGAATAATTAAAAGAGTGATAATATTGTTACTAAACGAATGATATCAAGAGAAAACAACGACCAGCTAAACAAACAGAGAGGGGGTAGGCGAAGAAGAGGCTAAGGTAAAAGGGCTGGGATCCAACACCTACTAATCTTCCAGCCATCATCCCTATTGAGATTCAAAGGTTTTTTCTCGATCTCAAGGGTTTCCCTCTAATGTTATTCCCTTAGGTATATAATCCCTCTCGTTTTTAATATTAATCCAATTAGTTTATTGATTTGTCAAGTTTATGATATTATTCTTATGTTTTAATATTTGGCCTATGGTTTATAATATTAATACCTTCAATTTATAATCCTTTGGGTTTATAGTATTATCATTTGGGTTTATTAATCTCATGTTTATTTTCCTAGGATTTAATATTAATCCTGAGGTTTAATGTTTTCCCCATGGGTTTAAAATCCCTTGGGTATTAATCTCTCCTGATTATAATATTAATCATAAAGTTTGTAATATTAATCTTAAGGTTTATATTCCTAGGGTTTAATCTTAATCCTAGGGCTTAATGTTATTCGCTTGGGTTTATAATCCATTAGGTTTTTAATACTAATCTAATGGGTTTATTAATCAATTGGTTTTATAATATTGATCCTAGTGTCTCTATTATTAATTGTAGGGTTTATATTCCTAGGTTTTAATCTTACATCTTTGGTTTGCTCTTTATCTTAGGCTTTAATGTTTATTTTATGGTTTATTTTGTTGTTTATATAACTTTTGTTTATCATATTAATTCCTTATATTTAATACTATTCCTACGGGTTTTAATCCCTTATATCAATCCCTTAGGATTATTAATTTAAGGGTTCATATTCCTAGGGTATAATATTATTAACAAAGGTTATAATATTAATCTTAGGGTTTAATTTAGATCTCTTGGATTTATAATCTATTGGGTTTATATTATTCTGTAAATATGAAAATCAAACCTGGTCAAAAATGGTCAACCACGTTTATTTTAGGGTTTAGAATATTTATCTTAGGGTTTATATACTTTGCGTTTATAAAATTGGATCCTTGGGTTTAATTTTATTCCCTTTGGGTTTATAATCCCCTAAATTTTTAGTGTTAATTCATTGTGTTTATTAGTCCCTTTGGTTTATAATATCAATCCCTTAGGTTTATTAATCTAAGGGTTTGTATTTCTATTATGTAATATTATTCATAAGGTTCATAATATTAGTCCTATGATTTAATATAAATCCTTTTAGTTTGTAATCATGGTAATCCATGATCAACTATGGTCCAACGTCACATTATGACAGAGGTTGTCTCACTATGAAAATCAACCATTCTCACCCATGTTCAACCATTATCAACCATTGTAAACCATAGTCATTCATGGTCAACCATGTTACAACATTACATTCTAACAAATATTGTGTCAATATGAAAATCAATTTTGATCAACCATTTTCACCCATTGTCAACCCTAGTCAAATCTCGGATTATGATAAAGATTATATAAAAATGAAAACTAATCATGATACGACATCACATTATGACAAGTTTGTCTCAATTTCAAAATCAACCATTGTCAATCATGGTCAATCATTACCAACCATGGTCCAATTTCGTATTGTGACAAAGATTGTCTCAATATAAAATCAACCATGGTTAACCATGATAAAAAATTATCAATAACCATGGTCACATTATGAAAAATATTTTCTCATGCTCCAATTCCAGATTTTCACAACCATGGTTATCCATGGTCATCCATGGTCCAACGTCGCATTGCGCCAGATATTGTCAATATTAAAATCAACCATGGTCTACCAAGGTCAATCATGATCAACTATGCTCAGTCATGGTCCAACATCACATTGTGGAAAATATTCTCTAAATATGAAAATCAATCATGGTTAGCCATGGTCCAAGATCCCATTGTGACAAATATTGTTTCAATATGAAAATCAACCATGGTCAACAATTTTTGCTTTAGGGTTTGTAATATTTATCTTAGAGTTTATATACCTTGGCTTTACAATATTAATCCTTTGGGTTTTTGATATTTTATTATTAATACATTTATTTTAGTAGTTCCTTAGGTTTATATTATCAATCCCTTAGATTAATTAATCTAAGGGTTCATATTCCTAGGGTATAATATTATTGATAGGGTTTATACTATTAATCCTATGGTTTCGTATAAATCGCTTTGATGTATAATACATTGGGTTTATAATACAAATTCCTTGCGTTTATAATATAAATCATAGGGTTTATATTCCTAGGCTATAATATTAATCATATGGTTTACAAAATTAATCCCTTCATTTTATTAATTTTAGAGTTTATATTGCTATGGTTTAATATTCATTCTAGGGTTTGAAGTTATTCCCTTGGTTTTTAATATTATTCATTTGGGTTTATTAATCTATTGAGTTTATAACATTAATAGTAAGGTTCATGATATGAATTTTCCGAGGTTTAATGTTTATTTTAAGGTTTATAATATATATATTAGGGTCGGGCTTACAATATTAATCCCTTGGGTTTAATATTATTCCCTTGATTTTTTAGTATTAATCTCTTTATCTTATAATATTATTCATACAAATTATAAAACGTTTATAATATTAATTATATGGTTTATATTCTTAGGGTTTAATGTTAATCCTCGGGTCTAATGTTATTCCCTTGGGTTTATAATATTAATCCTAAGGTTTATATATTAATCATACATTTTATATTCCTAGGGCCTAACATTATTCCCCTCAGTTAAAAATCCTTGTGATTTTTAATAGTAATCAAATGTGTTTATTTTTCCCTTGGGTTTATAATATTAACCTTAGGGCTTAATATTAAGCCAATAGTTTATAATATTAATCCCTTAAGTTTATAATCCTTTGAGTTTATAGTATAAATCTTACGGTTTATGTTCCTAGATTTTAATATTAATGGTGAGGTTTACTGTTTCTCCCATGGCTTTAAAATCCTTTAGGTTTCTTAATGGCATATGTTTATAATATTAATCCTAAGGTTGATAATATTAATATTAGAGTTTAATGTTTATTTTAGGGTTTATATACCTTTAATTTATAATATTAATTCATTGTGTTTAATATTATTCACATGAGTTTATATTCCTATAGTATAATATTATTCCTAGGGTATAATATTATTCACAAGGCTTATAATAGTAATTCTAGGCTCTAATTTAAATCTCTTGGGCTTATAATACTTTGGGTTTATAATACAAATCCATTGATTTAGAATATTATATTAATTATGTTATAGTTTGAAATATAACTGTTAATATAATATTATATAAAAACATAGCATTATATTAATATATATAATATTAATATAACAACCATATTATTCTTTATATGATTATTAATGATCTGATTATTAACCATTACAAATATTTAATTTTTAATAGCCACTTTTACATTGTACACCAAATAATTATTAATATGGTCCATGTATATTAGCCACATTTATTACAATCACATTTATGAATGTGATTGTAAGTGTCCTTTATATAAACCTATCCCCATTTATCAAACATATTAGTAAATATAATGGTAGTAATATAAAGATCATTGTACTCGAACACTTTTTTTTACATACTTTATAAAACATCAGTTAAACATAAATATAATTATCCTATTCCATCTGATATTATCTTACTTTTTAGAGATATATATATTTGGGAGTTCCTCGATCTCAACGATATGTTCAATTCTTTTTTTTAATTCCACGTTACATCGTTCTTTCGTTTTCTTTTTAATTCATAGTGTCCAATGTTAAGGCCAATTAGATATTAATATGAACTATAAAAACTTGCATTTTCGGTGGTTATAAAGTAGTTGTAATTCATATGAACTATCATTTACATAAACATAAACATTTGCATTTTCAGTGGTAGTCGTAAATCCCACCAGAAATCGCGACAAAGTGTTAACCATTATTCCAAAAATATAGAAGTTGTTGCAAAAGACATTAAAAACCACTAAGTTGGACCTTCTAATAATGGACATAAAGGCATTTATTTGTATTTCCATCAGATTCGAACAGACATGTATATAAATATATGCCCTTCAATAATTATAATATTTTGTATATGCATACAATAATTATAATATAATATTTTGTAATATATTTTTTAAGTTAATTTTCTTTTTTCTTTTATAGGTTAAGTTTTTGCTTCTTACAAAGAAATTTACCAGTGATTTATTGCAAGAGTGTCTCACTTATTCACTATTAATCCAAATCTTCATAGCTTTTAAAAATTATTTTCAAATAAATATTTTTTAAATATAGAAAAATAAATTACATGTTAATTTGTAATAAATTAGTCCTTTAATTTAAATTTAGATAGTTACACACTATACTTTATGCGGAAAGAAAATATATTATTAATTTTCATTATGTCTTATAATTATATATAAATTTTATTGGTACCGTGAAAAGTTGAATTATAAAATCTTACAATAGTTGAATTATAAAATCTTACAATATTTTAATTTTATGAATGAAATTTGAATTTAAGTATTAACAAAAATTCAAGAAAAGTAAATTTGAGAATTAATTAATTTTTTTTTTCAATTAATAAAAATTAAATAACTTTTTCTTTAATTTTTCTTTTAAATTATTAAATCCATATTTCATTTATTATCTAAAATTTTATCATCAAATTCTTATAAGAAACAAAATTACGATATAAATATAAACTAAGAAAAAATCTCATGTCATCCGGAATTAATGAAAATTGTATCATCAAACTGCTATGAAAAACAAAACGTAAATTAATAAAAAATATGGTTAAATTGAATTTAAAATTACATTATTTTGCTTTTAATTTTTAAATTAATTATTTAGTTGATTCTTATTAAAATAAATATATTCTATTTAGAAGAGTGTTTTCAGTAACAATTATATAACAGAAAATTTTGTGGAAGCATAGAATAAGCTAGTGTAGTTCATTATAAAGATAAAATGAAGATGCAGATTATGATATATTAATAATTATATTAAAATATTATTTTATATAAACTACCTCAGTTATATAATTTTTAGTCTTTTATTTAAGCATGTGCTATGATCTACATCTTCATATGATGAACCACACTAACCAACTTAAAACTTTAAAACGATGTGACTTATACTTAAAAAACTCTTCTTAATTATATTTCAGGTCAAACTCATTTTAAATATAAAACTCATTCAAATTCTAGCCAAATAATTCTTAATATAATAAGTTGGGGTTTTATGCTCAATAACTTAAAATTTAATGGATAAAATGATAGCTTTTTGTTGTGTAAAATTCATAATTTTATTACCATAACAGAGATCGTACTTTGTGCTGTTAGCCTTCCTAATGGGAACCCTGCCCAGTAGCACAATTGAGAATCTTCAAATTACGTATGCCCTGCTTCAAAAGTTTAGGAGGTAAAAAAAAGAACATTGCCAAATCCATGAAGTGTTCCAAAACATGGTAAACACAAAGGCTATGTGCACTACGACTATGCGTCCAAAATGGACACCTCTCATATTCCGCTATACAAAAATAAACCACTTATAATAAGCTCAAGCTTAAAATGTCACTACATGGGGGATGCATGTGTGATGCATCGGGAATTTACCCATATAGAGTGGCTCTGTTGACGAACCCCGAGCAACATTGTTCTACGGAAATTTAACTGTCGGCTCCTGCCAACTCGGGCGCTTGACCCATCGACGAGTACATGAAGCGTGGAAGTTCCACGCATGGTGTAATACTTACCGAATTCAAATTAGAATTCAATTCGATATGAAAAAAAACGAATAACTTTAATTATAATAGAATAGGGAAAAAGAAGTTTGGAAGTATAGATCTTTCAAAATTGAATTATTTTTAAATTAAAAAAATATATATATTTTAATATACATTTAAAAAAAAATTCATATTCTCAAATTTTAAATTTTAATACAACTCTTAAAAAAATAAAATTAATAACAACATAATTTTTTCTTTGTAGATTTAGTATTTCAAGTAAAACACATTTTCAAAGAGTTGTTTACAGTGTAGATTTTGTTAGTCCAGATGTACTACTCAATTCAAAACAGATAGAAAGAGAGAAACACACCCCAACTTTAATTTATTGTTTCTATTTTCTTACTAGTGGATAATAGAGGAAGTATAAAATTCAAATAGAAAAAATTAGAGACTATATATTTTATAAATATTTATAAATAGAAGAATCATCATAACTCACATCGGGTCGAAGAGATTTTTTGGCTCTGCGGCTCGGTGCGATCAGGATGGCTAGGGCAAACACTTTCTTCAGCGTCGCCGACACACCGCATATCACCGAGGGGGCAGAGAACGCAGGAATTACTTGCTCGATACCATGCTTCAGATCAACCGAATCGTCTTCACGGCCATGGATGTGGCTTCCCTCTAGGGCGGCTCGGTCCTTGGCGGCAGCTCAATCATCCTCCAGGTCACGGATGAGCTCCTTTCACCTGCAACAAGGGTTCTCACATAGTGCGTCGTCTGTTGTTCACTCAACAGAGCACGGCATGAATGCTGCAGACCACCATCGCTCAGATCTGCTAAACAAAACACATAATCAGTCCGGTTTTGAGCTTTTAATGGAGCATAAAGGCAAGGAAGCCGCGATCTGGCCGGTAGTGACCGCGGGTGCACCAGATCTATTATGGCTGCATCTCGAACCACTACGGCATCATATGGAAAAAGAAAGAAAGCCCAATATCGCGGAGGGTAGGCATACAAACCCTAGAACAACCATCGATCCGCCAGATCCGGAGAACAAACAAATAAATCAGGGCTGATCTGTCAGATCTAAAACAAATATTTATCAGCTCGGTAGAAGGCAGACATTACTGTATACAAATCAAGGGAGGGATGGATGTTATGGAATTAAAAAAGCAGATCCAGATAAAACTCGGCACTCCGACATCATACCAAAATCTTTTATTTTTAGGACTCTGCATGCAGGACCAACACACTCTCTAGCACTATGGAATAGTTAAAGACTCAACCATCATCCTCAATCTTAGACTTCGAGGCAGATGCAAGGGAACTAGCTCAAAGAATACAGGCTCTTTCCGCAATGCAGTCAAAGGAAAGGAACCGCTACAACACAGACCAGCACCCACACCAGAGATTCCAGGGCCCTACATTGTGGAACAGAGGCCAGAATCACCTATGCTTACTGTAACAATGCCTGAGGTAACAAATATATACACAGATTTAATGCACAATGCTGTTATATGCAGATTTAATGGTTATTGGCCCAAAGTTGATGCACTGCATCAATGGATTTTTACTTCATGGACATCCAATTGTGAAATATATCTATGCCCTAAGGGTTTCTTCATAGTCAGATTTAGCACAGAACTGGAAAGAGACAATATCATCAATCAGGGGCCTTGGTTTTGGGGTAATGCTCGTCTCTTTATCACCCCCTGGTTCCCGGACTTTGATGCCAATACCATGGTAGTTTCGACGATGCCATTTTGGGTAAGGCTACATAACCTCCCACTGCATTTCTGGCATTGAAAAGCATTAACTGCCATTGGGAAACATCTTAAGATAGACGAGGACAGAGCTAACCGGGGCATCTTCACATATGCCAGAATATGTGTAGAGGTGGATCTAAGTCAAGGACTACCAGATCACATCACATTGAATTTTAATAACTCACTGTGGTCGCAACAACTTGATTATGAGAACACGGCATTCAGATGTCGCAGCTGCTTGCAGACAGGGCACCTTCAATATGCATGTCCACTGTCTAGCAGGGAGCCTAAAGGAAACAAGAAACATCAGAAAAAACCAAAAGGTTGGCAGCACACCGAACCACTGGAGGAGGAAGCACTGAACATGGATCCCACAGACGAACAGAGAAGACAGGAAAAAACGATGGAGGAGAACAACGAAGAGCCCAAATTGGAGTCAAATAGCATGGTACGGCAGCAAGAATTACAGCTCGAAATAAGCGGAGCCAAACGAGCACATAGCTCCGAAGGATCGGACTGGGATAAAGAACAACCAGTGCACACAGAGGAAAACCAACTTGCCTTAATTGTCCCCACTCGCAACGTGGGAGGCTGGCGTAAAGTAGAGAAGAAAAAAGGAAGGAAAATATAAGCTTGTAGACAAAATTTTTACTATTATTTTTGTTGTATTCCTCTCTTTACAGAATAACTTTTTGCCCTATGTTCTCTGCTTGTCATTACAGGAACAGCCATATGCATATGCTTCAATCATCTACAAAATATAATTTTATCAACATGAATAAAATTAAGACTTTTTCTTATGGGAAAAAAAAATAAATATTTATAAATAAGAATTTATTTTTCTTTGTTATAGGAATTTATTATAAGAATTTATTTTTCTTTGTTGTAGGAATTTATTATTTTTAACAAGTCTAAACTTATTATTTTTTACTGTATTTTAATATTAAATTTATTATTTTTTACAAGTGTAATTTTTTAGTATGCAATTTATTGTTTACTATATTTTTTTAATATAGAAATTTTTATTTTAAATTTTTAAATATTTTTTTTAATTAACAAAAATCCTTATCAAATTAAATAGTAAATGTAGTTTTTTTAACAGAAAAATTTACGTTTTAAATCTAGAAATTTCTATTTTTAAATTTAAATTTTATATTAACAATTTTTTACCTAATTAAATAATATAAAAATTTCTATTTTTAAATATTAAATTTTATACTTATAATTTTTTTATTATAAGATTTTTTAATATAATTTTTTTTTATTTATCAAATTCCAATTCCATCCCTAATAATGGTAATAAGTTAATAATTTTAACCTACCATATAAGATTTATTATAAATAAAAAATAATAATAATACAAAATTTTATTTAAAAAACCGTACCGAATTCCAATTTCCTAATGGAGGTGTCTATAATGCGGAAGTTTTGGAGATTCCGGTGACGGAATCAAGAAATTGAGGTTAAATCTTGATTTGTTTCTGTTAAAATGGGTTTTTAACTTCATATTTGGATTCAGCACCCTGAAAAACCCGCTGGGATGCTTTGATTGTGGAGCTAGCTATCAAACTTGCGATTCCAATAAATTGCTACCGAATTTTGACCGGAAAAACTCACCGGAAAAGCTTCCAAAAAGTCTCATTATAGACAACTGCTTTCCTAATTTTATAACCTAATAGAATCGTTCGAATCGTACTGTCGTATTTTCGAATTTTACTGGCCAGTGCCGAACTTGGTAGGTATGAACTGCAAAGATAGATGCGCCACATTGAAAATTTTCCCCGACTGACCAGGTACAGTGGCAACCCTCGAACCTCTAACTGCACATACCCGCCTGCCGGAGCCCGTGAGCTAGTACCAATCAACCTAAGGCTTCATCCCCTTAACGAAGCCCGCACCCACCATGATGTCCATAACTAGCAGGGAGCAAACAAGATACCGATTAATAGAAACAAGCTGCTGGAGGGGCCATTGGTAGGATAGCATCGGATGAGTGCCACTCAAGAGAAGCACTATCAAACGTCTGGTAGTAATCACCTACAGGTCTTCAATCCCTCTGATCCTTTCAACCATCAATATGGAGCCATGTTCTGAATTGTGAGATAATTCCTACTAAAATCCCATAAGAAAGAAATTTTGAGCGTGGGGCTCGATTGGAATAATTTATGGACTAAGAGAGAACTAAGAAACCGGCGTGAGAGACGAACCATGAACATGAGCCTTGGATACCAACTGAAATCACAAATCCACCATGCAAATACCTGAGGTTGAAGAGTTCCCTTTGAGAGGTGAATGGATACACAAATTCTCTAGCTCTAAGAAAACCAGGAAAGACTGAGAGATGGGTTAGCCAAAGAATGTACAACAAACATAAGAAATGTGGTCATGGCGGCGAAGATGAAGTATTGCTAATAATGACGAAAAAATTGCTGAACTATTCACTAGGATCATGGATGCCCGTAAAGACGAATGCCACCGAGCCATGATGCCACCTCCTGCCATGACTATGGTAAGCGTCTCTAGATAATAATTAAAAGAAATAATAACCCAAGGAGTTGAGTGAGGGAGTGTGTATGACAACGAAGAGCATGTGAATCCTACCGTTAAGGTGTGCGAGGGCACATGAGAGAGTGAATTATGGGATAAGTGGTCGTTTACACCTCATCATGATGGTGACATAGGACAGGATCCCACAACATCAATTGTAAGGGGAATGCATACAATGTGATTATTGTAAGTCTATAAATAAAATTGTTTTAAGCTATCTTAGCTAATAACAATATCAATCAAGCTATTAGATTAGTCTGAATTGCATACAATGTGATTATGGTAAGTCTATAAATAAAATTGTTTTAAGCTATCTTAGCTAATAACAATATCAATCAAGCTATTAGATTAGTCTGAATTGTTTGAAATTTATTTGTAACCAAATATTTACAACCTCAGAATAATAATCATTGGAAAAATAACCTAAATCCAAAATTGTAAAATTTATAGATGAGTAGTCTATATGCAAAAACCAAATCTTACAATGGTATAGATGATAATACTAACCTTAAGGATAGATCACAATTTTCCAATAACACATCATCTTTTGCTACTCTGGAAAGAATGGCCCTAAAAGTACCCTAAAGACTTTTTCTGATTAAACCTTTTGAAATAGTCATTATTGAAAAACCGTCACACTAGGTTTTCTTCGAAAAATATAATCTGCAAAAGTGTTATTATTGAAAACCCCTTGACACTAGGTTTTCTGAGAAAAATATAACCTGCAAAAGAAAACGATTTCTTTAGGATTTTGGTCTTCCCTTTAATAAAGACAAAATTTGGACTTGGTTTTGTGATTTATATATTAGTTACAAAAGGAATAGTCATAATCAACGATAAGCCTTATTTTTAATATATGCCAGGGTGATTTCAGGTATTGAAGAAATTTTAAAAAATCATATAAATATAAGTTTTTTTTTGGGATACTTCATATGTATATAAATCTAGAGCTATGGGGGAGTATCTCACTTTCTAGTTTATTAAAATGTAAATTTAGAAAATTAATCTATGTTCCTGTGTTATTTTAATTGTTGTTTAGTGATTGATGAATATCACTCTACATTTCATGTATTCTTTTATCTTAGCCAAAATCATTCTCATGTGTATTGGTGCGCCCATATCTCTAGCTTTAAGAAATTAGTAGATTTCAATCATCAAATGAACGATTGAATGAAGGAATGTACACTACTAATAGATATAGAAGTTTCATTTTCAAGGAACAAGCCTATTTTTGGTAGTTTACAAGTGCTACACAATTAAGCTAGTTCTTTTTCTCATTCATTTTTGGTAGGTTTGGTGGAATATGTTAGCCTTCCTCCTACCACATTTTAAACTTATCTTTACGTAGTTCTACTCTATCAATCTCTACCTTTCTCTTCTTAATCATTTGTAGCAATGCCAATATCTTCAAAGGTAAGTCCTAAAACTCTATTAAACTAGTATATAAATTCCATACTTTTGTCCCTATCTCTTCTTGTGACTCACATGCATAGGATCTAAGTACAATGATGCTTTTCCTACCAAATTTGTAACATTTGACTTCTTCCTCAAGGTCTTTGGTTCTCCTTTTATATTCTTGAATCTCCTAAGTGGTGCTTTTGGAATTATTCTTTGTAACCTGAGAGAATCCCACTCATTCTAAGGATAAGTATACTAGGTCACCTATGGTATATGATGAATGAGATCTTTGTAGTTAGGGAGGGTGCTAGAACTACTTTGACTACAATTCTTTTGTAGGATTGCTTTATAATCCTTCCTTTACAATGTAAAAATAAAGGATTCAAGGCTTATTATTATGTCATATTGAAAAGAGTCAACTTACATAATCTAATCCCACAAGATGTGAAATGGCCACCTGTAAAATCAACATTTGAATGAAAATGGTAGTTTCTAACGACTTAGTTTCCATTAGGTCGATACCTTGTGCTTCCTCTAGAGCATTCTTATTGTCTTCTTATCTACTAAATATTTTTACATATTTCTTGATCACTATTCTTCATCTCCTCCTCCCATTTCATTCTCTTGTTGGCTTCTTCCTACTGAATCCCCAAAGATTCAAATTCTTATTTTCTAGGTTTTGTTTTCTCATTCTACTATAGATGAATTTATTGTTAATGTTTAAATCCTACCACTTCAATCATTTTCTCCACGATTCATATTTCACTTATTTCATTTTCTATAGCTTCTTTTCCTAGCCTTTTCTTTCAAATGTGCTCCTCCTCTAACTTGCATTTTATAAACATCGAGCTACCTCCCATTCCAAATTGTTGAATTTTGTAACTATGGTTAGTCTTCATAATTATTATCTTACTCTTGATATATTTGTAAAGCATCTTCTTCATGATATTTTTCAAAACAATATTATTAAGAAGACATGTTCATCATGTTGGTTGAAGAAGGAAGAAATTTTAATTTAAGAAAAATAAAGTTTAGGCTCTCAAAAGATGAAGTCATCCTCCTTGTCAATTCAGCCAACTCAAATGTTCATGTCATCCAAGTTAATGGATGTACAAATTTAGACCATAAAATTCTACATGTAAGAGGAAATTCAACCTCTCACAAGGCATGAATAAATCTGACATCTATGTTAGGCAAGAAGAGCCTAATCTAAAGGAAGAATTTTTTTTGTAGCTAACAGTAAAGACATGAGGCATATGAAGTATATCTAAAGCTAGCAAAGAGCCTACTCTTATGAAACAAGAAAGTTAATCTTTATAATCTCTAAGGCCAACAAAAGGCTTCTCTTGATGCAGTGAATAAGGCCATATTTGAAGCCAATGAAGGGCATATTTTGAGCCAAGAAACTATGATCTATGATGACGACTAGTGAAGTAGAATTCTTGACGGAAGGTTAGGGTTTTGTGATTAGAGGTGAAATTTTGAGGATGGAAATGGGCCATTCGTATTCTATGGGAAAATGAATTTACTAAGAGGATGGACCAAGTTTGAACTAGTTTTATGACTAAGATGTATCTCTGTAGAATTGAATATTTCTCTATTAAAATGTATGTTGGCTTTTCTGAGGGTAAACTATTATGTTCCTTGTGTGGTGTCTCATTATGACCTTTCACACATATTGTTTTATTGTTGAAAGTTCTATGTGTAATTATTTTATGATGTACAATAAACGTAAGAAATGGTCAATCTATGTCATAAGAAACAATTATCATATTGGAGAACTATTGAAAAATCAACATGGTATGAGAGTATGTTGAAAGAGTAGACTTGTTTTAAGAAGCCCTAATTAGATTCATAAGATGACCTAATCCCAATGGCCAACGATCAAATATTCTTATTTTGATGATGGAAAATAACCATGACTCGTCTTCAAAGTTGTGAGAAGGTCGAAACTAGATATATGTTGAAAAAAAGTTCTAACCTTGGTCTATGCCTTTATTCGAGTCTTAGTCGAATCTTTAAAGGTCATTACAACAATGAAACCATTTTAGGAGATCTGAGAATTTGTTATGGAAGGTTCCCTAGTTTTGATGTTGAACAGAACCATGTTTGACTTCATATAAAAGTCCTTGTGTTATATTAAATTTAGGTTTAAATGCTTTAATACTAGAATAATCTCAAGTACGATCTCATTGTTCACATAACCTATGATATTGTAGGTTGAGCTACCTCAATCTACATACTACATGGCCAGATTCCTCAAACTCATATTAAATGAAGCACAAAACAGTTTTAGAAGACCAAAAAATAGAAATATCATGCCAAGGGCTTAGATGGAACCAAGAAGTGATCAAAACTTCAAAAAATAAGGTCTAAGCCTAAAGAAATATGAGCATAGTCCAGAACTCTAGTCCAAGGATGGATATGATTATTAGAACCTTTGTTAGAACTAATTGTAGGGTATCCTAAAGAATATACAGACACCAAAATCCTCAAAAGGACCAAAGAGTCTGTTATCACTCAGATTTTCCTAGAAGTTGTAAGAATGGGAAAGGGGTCCGGGGTAACCACAAACCAATCTTTTAGATACATATTCTAGCCAATCTATATCCAGAGAGGGCTCTCTCTTTAAGTTTTAGCTTTGTTTTGAAACATATTAGGCTAGTTATGGAGTTTAGGATTTTTGTTTGGGTTTGGGTGGTGGGATTCAGTAACAGAGGGGTAGGACTGATTAGTTTAGGCCATTGGGCTAATGGAGTCAAAGAAGATGGCTTAACTGGATTAGGTTTCTTAACAAAGGATGGTTTTACAAAGCAAGATGGTCAAACGAGGAACAAATAAATATTTGGAACAAATGGAATGGTTTCAAAATGGGTGAAGAGCAGTTAAGAATCCTTCAACCTATTTGAAAAGGGAACTTGAATGATTACTAATAAAGAGGAGTTAAGTATTCTTTAATCAATAATCAAAATGAACGAACTAGAAAACAGGAGCAATTAAGATTTCACTGTTTGTCCTAATTCAGAAGAAAACATAGAGAGTAATAACGATTGAAAACAAAGTGCTATTAAGCATATTCTAAATTACTCTTTCTTTTTATCATTTAGATATGAAACATAGATGATATAAAAAACGAGGAAAACTTTAAAACACAAGGTATAGAGGACTTATTGATCTGGTGTTTGATTCGAGAAATTTGTGGAAAGTCCTTTGCATCAAATCTTTATCCAGCAAGCCATACAAAAGTTTGGTCCAATCAGCACTTTATTGAATAATAACCAATATTAAGAAAATGTATATGAATCCACCCTCAATACTCCAATTGAGGGGGTATTTATACAAAAAAAATTACAAAAAATATCTCATAACAGAGTGAGATATATTCTAGGATGACTAAGAATAAGTTACAAGAAAATAGACACAACTAGTCTCGAAAATAGGAGAAAGGTAAACTGATGTTGTGATGTTCCATTTATTGCTGAGTGTACTGCACGCAGGCCCTATGACTTGGCTTGTTGCTGTCTTCTTTAGTAACTTTGTGCTGGCTGCCCTGTTTTGACTGATACTCTTTACCTGTTCTGATACACTTCGACCTGTTTGATCCCTGTTCATCTTTGTTCATCTTACTATAGTAAATAGCCCAAAATTTACATTTTACTAAGGATAAATTTACAAAATTTTCAACATGTCTTCCCACCATTTTTGCTCTGGCAATCTGTGTTTCTAAAGTTTCCTCAAGGTCTCATCAGTTTCTGTATATCTAAAAAAGGCAGGCTAGATTGCGAAAAAGTGTTTTATCTCATGCTCAACATAGAATAAGTTCTCTAAGAAATCATAGAGAACTCGGCCTGTGGGGAGTACTTTTATTCCTGATGCACTTGTTGATGAACTAGCTTGATTGCCAACACACATATTCAATTTGTCTACATAATCTTTGTGCTTCATTAATCGGTCATTAATCACTAAAGGACTTGGTAGTCCTTTATTCTTCAAAATAGAAAAATTATCCAAAGAATTAATTTCTACCTGCATATCCTAACATCTTCTCTCTAAATTCTGCATCAAAGTTCTCTTGGTTAACACCCTTTTGATTTCCAAAATATTCTCTGTCCTGTCTGTGATGGCAAGTTCTTCCAGATGTTCTTTGTTCCTCTTATTCAAAAAATGTATGAGCCTGTTGGCTTCATCAGGCATTTGTACTAATTGTGCTTTTGTCTTTTGAAATTCTCCTTGTGCTTCTTTCACTAGATCCATCTACTCAAAAATTACTTGGATGGATGGCCAAACATCATTTATGGATTGAGTGATGTTGGCCCAAATAATTTTCTTGACTTTTTCCAGAGGCTTGTCAAAAGTGAGAACTTTTCCTAATGATTTTACTTTATTTTCTAATGCTTTAATCTCCCTTGTTTTTTCTACAATGTTTATCTTTGAGAGATCATAATTTCTTTCCATTTTAGCAAATTGTTCTTTTACCTGTTTTAATTCTGAAACTTGTAGTTTCATGTCTTCCATTGACTTTATTAGCTCTTTTGTGCTCAGATTGGCGCTGCTACCTTGTGTTGTTCCTACTATTGTTATACCTGTGACCACCTGTGCTGTGGTTGCTGGGATTTCTGGTGCTAATAATGTCCCAAGTGTAGAGGGGATTGTTGTTGAGACTATTGGTATTACATCAGGAGGCTGAGAGGTCGACTCTCACTACTTGTCCCACAGTGCTTTTTCTAATGCGTGTTTTGTTTCATTCAGTCTTTCACTAAGTTTCAAGAGTAGATCGATCATCTCTTCTTCAGATTTTTGTTTTATAACCTCAACAGTCTGTGGGTGCCTTGAAGGAGGTAGCTTTAGCTATTTCCTCAGGGAAGCAATGTCTTCTTCTTTCTTCTTGATCAGTGCTTCTACACCTTTCACATCTTTGGGAACATGTCCCAATCCAATGATGATTTATTCTAATGATTTTATTATGTTATCCTTGGCTAGGGAGGAAGCTTTTTCGAGGTGTAGTTGGGTCGTTGTATTATCCAAGGAATTTTGTAGCTTGTGGGACATCATTGCTTTACGAGCCAATGTTGAATAGACCATTTCTCCAGTTTGCTTGTGAAGTTCAATTTGATCTGAAGGATGAATATCCTTTTCCAAGACCTCCAAGTTTGTTCTGATGTAGTGTGCTTTTGATTGAGGTTGTTTTACCTTTGGCTTGTAGTAGCTTATTACCATCTTGCCCTGTTTAATGTCATAGGCTGACATTAGTCTTTTCTAATTTGTGGGGGCCATTTTTAAATATTGATTGTAAATTTGATGCCTCAATGGGTCGTTCCTGGCCTTTATTTTTGTGAATGTCTTCTTGATATCTAAGGCCTCTTTACTTTGTGGCCTGAGGGATGATGCTTTTGCACTATGTTGTCTTTCTAGCTCCTACCTCTGTGAGCTAGTGGATGTCCCTCCCAATGGGAAATTTTGCTCGCTAATTGTTCTTTCTTCTCCTTGAGTGTCTATAGTATCCTCACCTATTTCCTCTTCTGAAAGAGGGTTCAGTCTTTTCCTTTTTGTCCCAGGCTATCCTATAGGTCCACTGGCAGGGGTAGTAGTTTCCCTGTCCCTGTTTTTATTTATTTCCTCATTTAAAGGAGTTTGTACAACTGGAATTTCTGCTAGATGGGTTTGGGCTGAAGGAGTTGGCACTTGACCCTGTTCCTTTGAAATTTCAGGCTGATCTGACATTGTAGGTTGTTTTGTGGTCTCTACTTCCTTGCCTTTGGATGTTCCTGTGGTTGGTATGTTGACTTCCTGTGGAGGCTGTTGAGAGGTTCCGGCAGTGGATGCACTAATTGTAGATTTTTGAGACAGCTTGAATGGTACCTGCCCAAAAGAATCTAGGTCAAGGGTTTTCTCAAGATCTCTCATAGCATTTTGTATACTGACCTGCTCACTAACATCTTCTACTAGGGTCCCCTCTATCCATTCATCCAAGTTTGCAAACTGCTCAATTTATGGCATCCTATGGTGAATATATGGGGATAACTTGTTCTTCATCCTTTTGTCACATATAAAATTGTTGGGGTCATATGGCACCCACTTAAAACTCTTTCGTAATCTAAGGTGATCTTCTACAATTTTTTCAGCTTCTTTCCATGCATCCCTAGTGTTGTAGACAAAAGGGTCTAACTGATTCTAAATTCTTAGTTGAGCTTTCTTCTTGACAGTATAAAAATGGACTAAATCTGCATTTATAATCTGCCTGAAGTACTCCAATGTGAACAATTTCATTAGAACATACTTTGGTAGCTTGAATCGGCATAGTTCACAACCATATATCCTGATTTCTATGTGGTTATTATACAAGTACCAGTCACCTATCCTGTACTGCTTAGAGAGCTGGAGAATTTTCTTCATGTCACCATTGATCCTAGGAGGGAAAACTCCTATCAACATAGTGGTTGTTGGATGTACAAATAGGTCAATGAACTCACTGTAGGTGTAAGGGGACTCAATGGTATTATGAAAGATTGGACTCCAAAAGATAACAGACCTTGGATTTCCTTTGGTGTCAAGTTTCTTGATAAGGAAAGGGAAGTTATCTAACTGATAATATAACATGATATGATATATGAAAGTGGCATATTTGAAGACTCATTCCCTTTCCAAATTCAGGAATTGGTCATGGATTTTATTGGCAATATAAGAGGCATAGTCATATCTAACAACAGGGGGCTATCCTGGAGTAAATATTGATAATAACAGTAGGGTGATATCATCAACATATTCACTAGAGTTAAATCCCATAATCAGGGATATCATATCAACAATGAGTCTTCCAGTTTCAGTGAAGCAAGTTTGTAGATAAGGAGGTGGACCTTTGGGCTGGTGCTTTGGTAACATGAAGATTTGACCGATACGTCTCACTTCTGATTTGGACAACTGAGATGCTTTTTCAAGTAAATATGCCATGGAAATAGGGGTGAGGGGCTGACTGGAGTGGAACTACAACATTTCATTGATGGATTGAGCAGTTATGGCAAAAAGGACTGTTTGGCTTGGGCACATAAAAACTCTTTGGTTAGGATCATAATTGGCACAACATTGATGAATTATATCTAGGAAAACATGGACTGAGGGGAGGAAATACATGGGAAGGTTAGATTCCCACAGTCTAAAGATGTCATAACTGTTTAGATAACTATCTTTGGCTCGGCAGAAGACCTGAAGATGGTTTTTATCACCAGATAAGTATTTTACCTGAGAATATTTATCGTCCAGAGGTAGATAATCTAAGCCTTTGTGAGGAGCGTTCATGGGTGCGACATTCAAGGCTATATGCATTTCCATATTTGGTTCTTATGGATTCAAAAATGGAATTGGGGGTATTCTGTGGAAAATAGGCAAGACAACAGGTTGGGAACTTTATATGGCTAACACAAACAGGACTAGAACTGAATTTGGCCCTTTCTTGTAGAATTTTCAGTAGAAAACCAAAATTACATGGTTTCATTATAGATTGGATAAATACCTGTATCAAGGAAGCGAACAGTGCCAAGATGGAAGGATAACGGGTTCTGGGCTGCATCGTTGCAAGTTTCTTAACTAGGTGGTGGCTTGAAAGCTTGAACAGTTGACTTGGACGTTGTTTTGCATGGGAGCACGGATCACAATGTATAACAGTGAAAATGAAATTTTGTTTGTTTTATTTAACAAAGTCAAGGTTGGCGGGGTTTTTTGGAATATCGAGCGACTGACGTAGGCTAGGAAATGATGTTTTGTCGCTTTATGGAGAGCGGTAAGCGGTACGTGATCGCACCGCTTTTGGAGTTAGGCGGTATCAGGCCGAGGGCAAGTGATCACATAGGCTGCGTGACACGTTGTGGGAGTACGGAGGGAAAACTGCCTGGTGATCGCACGGTAAAGAGTGGTTGCGATGGGGGGAGAGATATCAACAATGACCGTAAGATTATGGGGGAGCGATCGTGCGATGGACGAGAAGTAAGGTACGGTGGGACTCTAATTGCGGTGGGACCGATTTAATAAAAATATTTTAATTATATTGGGATCAATGCGATTGGTCGGGGGTAGTTCTTAATTAACCTTGAGGGTTAATTAATTCCAATTTGTGGGGCAGGGATATTTGGTTATTAATGAGTTTATGATAAATCCATTAATCCCTTTTAACTAGGTTTATGGTCATAATTAACCGGGGCGGGGTATATAATGATTTTGGGATTTGTATATAATTAAATAATATGGGAAGGGTGAATGTTTTTTTGGGAGATATATATTATAAGTTAGGAATTAATATGATGAATTAAAATGAAAGCGCTAAGTTAAAATATTTTGAGTATATATTTAAACTTAGGCTAAAGATAAAAAAGGGGTTTTTTAGGTGATATTGTGAATTGTTCCTATGTAAGATAGCATTTTACTTAGGAAAAGGTTTTTATGAAATGAAATGAATGGTTTATGGATGATGCTAAGTACTTAGGTTTTTTAAATTATTGGGCCAAGGGTCCAGTCCCTCCAAAAGTCAGAGAAATGCTCTGAGCCCCTTTAATTTTCAAAGACCTTAACACTTTGGGGGGAATTAGTGAAATCTTTAGGGAAAATGTGAATGGAAGTTAGTTATTTGACCTTTTCTTGCTTGAACTGCATCAAGTGTACTGTCTGCCTTGCACTTGTGATAAAAGTAAAAATTAACACATTTAGAGGCATTATCTATCACAAGTAATTCTGCAACACCATCTACCTACCCTACCTACTTTAGCTTGGCATTTTTTCTTCTTTATTTGTGTGCACTTAGACTGGCAAACCATTAACAATCTTCTTTTTCTTTTACATGGAAATCCTACCTATGTCTGCACTTATTACATCCAAGGGCTCAGATTACACTATTGAGCTCCTTATATTTACTCTACCTATCTACTTATCTGCCAAGATTACACTGTTTGGCCAGATATTTATTCTGTATTCTACAACATGAAATTGAAAAATGAATGAGCCAAGTTTAAGTTGTTTGGCTATTCATGAATTGTGCCATAAGTGACAAATTGCACACAATTGTTTATTACAGAAAATGAAAAAGTAGTGGCATTTAGATTTGCACACTTTCCTGGTCTTTCTTTGTTTGGGGTTCATTTCTTTCACTTTTTTGACCATCTTATTCTTTTCACCCTTTGATTTTTCTTTTAGGGTATGCCCTCTTTACATTTTTTAAATTTTTATTATTTTTTTGAAAATATGGAAAACCTTTGCATCAAAAAAAGGTACGAACATATTGTAGAGCTCATCAAGTCAATCATGAAATATGACACCTATTGGTATAGGATCATAACAGAGTCTATGGGGTAGGCCACAAGACTAGTAGAATCCATAAAAAGAAACGCAATTTGAGCATCAAGCAAAATTGTGGAAGATAATAATTTGATGACAAGTCTAAAAGGAACAGTGATAAGGTTGAAGCATTGTGATCTAAGAGTGAATTTGTATAGTGATGAGGTGAACATAGAAGCCAAAATAACCTAAATCTTGCAATATAAAAACTAAGATTCATTTTAAGGAACAAACCTAATGTCTTTTGGGAGGAAGCAACCTAAATAAGTTTGAAAGGATCTCTGTATATAGGAAATTTAAGTGATTCTTTTTTAATTTTAGGATCTCATATTTTAATAATATTCACAAATGTGAATGTATTTTATGGTCCTCATAGATCTATAATGCATTAATTCCTAATCTAAATACATTTGTTTTTATTGTGACCACATTAGAATGACGAGGACTAGAAAGACAAAGATCTAAGTTGCAATTATGTTTGAAAGAAAGTCATAAACACATGAAAAACATGTGACCCTACTAAAAGGTTGAAGTTTTGCTCCTCCTTATGGAGGTTTCTTCCATATATGGAAAGAGATGTTGACTAAAAAGCATAATGTTAGGGCTACTGATAAGGATAATGTTTGGGCCACTAGATAGTGACATATTTTTTGCATCTAATGGCCGAAAGAGAAAGATGACTTAGAGGAAAGTATGCATCTCAGACAGAGATTAAATACTTTCACTGAATAATAACCTTTAGTATTGAACTATGATCACTTTGCTTATCACTAATTGATGCTCCTCTCTGAGCTAGAGGGAGCTAAAAAGCGCATTAAATCTAAAAAGCATTATTTAATGTGTCTCTCACATGTCTATATTGGCAAAGACATCTCATGACACTTTTTAGTCGGATATCATTATTTTTTTTAGAGACTAGTTTTGCTCCTCCTTATGGAGGTTTCTTCCATATATGGAAAGAGATGTTGACTAAAAAGCATAATGTTAGGGCTATTGTTAAGGATAATGTTTGGGCCACTATATAGTGACATATTTCTCGCATCTAATGACCGAAAGAGAAATATGACTTAGAGAAAAGTATGCATCTCAAACAGAGATTGAATACTTTCACTGAATAATAACCTTTAGTATTGAACTATGAGCACTTTGCTTATCACTAATTGATGCTCCTCTCTGAGCTAGAGGGAGCTAAAAAGCACATTAAATTTAAAAAGCATTATTTAATGGGTCTCTCACATGTCTATTTTGGCGAAGACATCTCATGACACTTTTTAGTCGGATATCTTTATTTCTTGAGAGGCTGAGATTTTGTGATATTTGAATGTTTTTATATGGAAAGGTATATCAATATTGTAACAATATGTAAATTTAATGTGTAGGGTTTTAAATTAAAAACTCTAGTTGAGCATTTGGAAGCTGTAGCAAGCAAAAAGGGTTTGATTTTATGGTGAAACCAAGGATGAATTTTGAATTTTTAACAAATTGAGTCTACGGTTTTTTGGATATTTGGATATCCAAGGATTGTCAAACTCTAGCAGACTAAAAGAGCTTGAATAACCAAACAAAAACACTAGGATTCAAAATTTCCATTGAATTGAAGCCACGAGTCTTACAAGGAGAAAATCACTTCAAGATGATTATGTGGATGAAACTGATAAAGTTGCAGATGGATTCAAGAAGTGAAAATATCAAGGAAATGACATTATTCTCAAGAGGTAATTATTTTATATCTCTCTTATTTGATTATTATTATAATTTCTTTTAATATTAGTTAGTCTCTTGTCTTTGGGTTCTTTCCTGGTTGTAATTGTCATTCGATGGCCTCTTAGTGATGACTGTAGGTACATAGTAAAATTTTCTAAACCTTTGACAAGAAAATAGAAGAAGTGAAAGATGAAACCAAGGTAGGAGGACATTCCCGGAAACATAAGTTGTGTTGAGATATATTATACCACATGATATCTAAAGTCAAATTGAGAGATTCGATCAGCAAGCTTGACATATTATATGATTGTATTGTCTACAAGTTCTAGTAATAAAAGATTCTCCAACTAAGAGGGAGAGTATCATGACAAGAAGTTTATCCTAATTGTAAGGTACACTTCTATTATAATGCGTTTGGAGATTGCCCTAGGTTGATGAAATACTTATTTCCTCAATAATTGAGGAGGAAGTGTACATAAGCGCGACCTCAAGCCCATGAATAGAAGAAATCATTGAAGGAGAAGCCAATAATTCCCCATGAAACATATTTTAACTTTAAAGGTAGTTGACCTATTAGTTTGAGATTATGAATTATCATTGACAACTAATATGCTAAAAGACAATAGTCATGGAGGGAGAAATCTCAATTACAACAGAAGGATATATCTCAATCTAACAGGAAGTCCCTATTTTGGGTGACTTGAAAACATGTATGATCCAATAAAGGAAGTAGAATATTTTATGTTTGAGCCAAGAAATTTTTCTCAACATGTGTTGGAGTACCAACATTGTGCAGTTCATCATGGATGATTAGACAAGAATGTTAGTGTGAAACTTCTTTTAAAGGTGTACCAAAATTACATCACTTAACTCACTAGGAGACAAGTGACCCTAACAAAAAGTTGATGGTTATTGTCATCTTATATCTCAAACAAAAATAGAAAATGTGTAGTAAAAGAATATACAATCCAAAACAAAAAGTAGCAAAATAAAGAATCCAATATAATAACCCAATTGGAAAGGTTATTTCAAATGAATAAATATTTTATTGATAACACCATGTGAAGGAGATCTACAAACTTATCTATAAATTCCCCTCCGTGGGATGGGTCCTTTGATATCCTCGATGCTCCAGAAACGTATTATCTCTCCCAATCTGTGAAAAACCCAAACAAAAGTTGAGAACTCAAATGGGAGATCAAGAAAACTGACGATAATGTTGATGTTGATGATGATCATGGTGCAGAATGAATGAAAACCCCTCATTTATATAGAAAACTGAGTTAATCTTCAAAATGGAGAATAATAAAATATTATAATTAACAAAATTCTGATCTAGCTACTTGGAATACTTTATTATATTTATTGGAGAGCAAAAAGGAATATAAAATGGTTAAATACCATTATTTAGAAATAATTAACACATAAAATGATTTATTAATTATTTTGCGAGAAGCAAGAAAGGCATGAAATCAAAATAATTATTAAATGGTGATTTAAGAATTATTTTAATAACAAAAATAAGGAAATTCAAATAAATATTGAATTATTTAAATATTCCTAATGGATTTAGTAAAATGTGACAACGAATATTTATTAAATAATGATTTAATAATTATTCCTAGAGAAAATTAAATAAATAATGATTTATCTAATTATTCTTAGGGTGTTTTTTTTTATTTAAATCAGAAAATAATTTAATAAAAATGGTTTACCAAATTATTTCCCATAGAAA
Source organism: Pinus tabuliformis (assembly GCA_031772625.1). Classification (NCBI taxonomy): domain Eukaryota; kingdom Viridiplantae; phylum Streptophyta; class Pinopsida; order Pinales; family Pinaceae; genus Pinus; species Pinus tabuliformis. The sequence continues at coordinate 738,276,384 of CM062811.1, forward strand.
AAGTGATTTTACTATGGTAAGATTAAACCTACATGGTATATTTCGATCCACCTAGCTAGAAATTGCTAGGTGGTCATTTTTTGGTGATAACAGATTTCCCCCACACATATGAGTGTTAGGAGAAAATCACATCACTGAAATATGTTGTAGATTACACTTCAATGAGACACCAAAATGAGAGTCAAAGGGAGAGATAAATATGAAGCAAGTTGTAGGTTTTAACCCCATACAGAAATTACCTGCATACGAATTCTAAGAACAGAAAAATAAACAATGCGAGAGCATAACACATAAAACACATGTATACAGAGATTTTCCCTGAGATCCCAAAACTAGGACTACCAGCTTGATTTTTCATTATGTTCCTTTCAATGCTAGAATACATATATATACATGCCAAATCATCCAATAACATGGACTGAAAACCATCACATCCAAAACCATGTGTGAAAACCATGCACAAAAGCATAGGTAGGTTCGCCCAACCTAATATAGGGTCCAAAAAATATTTCCCCATGGCACTGCCCTGGACCCCATAGAGGGAGGCTACCTGACCCCCTCAAATCCCCTGGACAGCCCCCCCATTGTGCAATCAGTGTAATAAAGGGGGTGATCGGAACCCCCTCTAACCCCCTAGTTAACTAGGTTCGTTAGTCATGGAAAGAATATAACGTAACCCAACATTCTCTCACTTGTTGTTTTCTTTCCACAGGGGGCAACAAGAGAGCTTAGTCATTTATCCAACCCAAGAATTCCCATTGTTTCTCTACACCAAGAGAACTTCTTAGAGTTCATAGATTTTGTAAATGCGTCTATAGTATTCTTCAAAGTGTCCACCTTTACTACCAACACCTTTCTGTCTTCTATCACATCCCTCACAAATTGATACTGTACATCAATGTTCTTTGTCTTTGAATGGTAAGCAGTGTTCTTTGCCAAGAAAATTACACTTTGGCTATCACAGTATATCGTTTTAGCTCCATTTACTAACCCCATACTTGAACACAATCTCTGCAACCAAACTGCTTCCTTGCTTGCATGATTGGCTGCCATGTATTCTGCCTCTGTAGTTGATAGTGCCACTACAAATTGTTTCCTACTCATCCAACTGATTGCACTTCCAAATAGATTAAACACATACCCACTTGTAGATCTTCTTTGATCCAGATCTCTAGCCCAATCTGTGTCAACAAAGCCACAATTATTCAAAACTCTATCCAATCCTGGTCTTCCTTGGTAGTACAAACCATAATCACTAGTGCCATGCAAATACCTGAAAGACCACTTCATTATTGTCCAATGCTCCTTCCCTGGTTTTTACATAAACCTGACATAAACTTGCTCAATACTTCCATTGCATGCTCAATGTCTAGTCTATTACCGACCATCACATACATCAAGCTATCGACTACACTTGCATATGGAACATGAGACATGTGCTCTTCCTCTTCTTGTGTCTTGGGACACTGTTCAATAGATAACTTTACACCTACAAGAATAGGAAACTTCACCGCTTTATTGTCCTGCATATTAAATCTCTGCAATATTTTCTTGGCATACTTCCCGTCGTTTAACTAGAGCTTCCTCTTTGCTCGCTCTCTTTTAATTTTCATGCCCAAAATATAGTTTGCAGCACCAATATCTTTCATGTTGAATTTGGAGGACAATTGGGTCTTCAAATCCTGGATAATTTCTTTGTCATTTCCAACCAATAACATATCATCCACATACAAGACCAGATAAATAACATGGTCACCAATTAATTTAAAATACATACAGTGATATGATTTTCTTCTGGAGGAGCCAAGTCCCCGTATAAATGTATAAAATTTATGATACCACATCCTTGGCGATTGCTATAACCCATAGAGAGACTTCTTTAACTTGCATATTGGTTCTTTCTTACCCTTCATAGAAAATCCTTCAGATTGCTTCATGTAGATCTCCTCTTCCAGATCCCTTTGAAGAAATGATGTGCTCACATCCATCTGTTCTACCTCAAAATGAAAATCAACAACGATAGATAAAAGTAATCTAATAGTAGCTACCTTGGCAATAGGAGAACAAATATCAACAAAATCAATTTGTGGCACCTGGGAATAACCTTTTGCTACCAACCAAACTTTGTATTTCTCTACCTTTCCTTCTACATTTGTCTTCTTCTTGAACACCCATTTTCTACCAATGGGTTTCCTTCTAGCTGGCAACTCCATGAGGTCCCAAGCCTCATTTTTGTGCAAAGATGTCATTTCATCAACCGTGGCCTTTTTCTAGAGTTTTCTATCCTCTGAATCTACTGCTTCCTTCATAGTTCTAGGATCATCATTGGTAATAGATAAAGAAAGATTTGAACAAAAAGAAGATGGAATATACCTTTCTGGTTGCCTTCTTTCTCGAACTGATCTTCTCACAATTGGAGTTTATGGCTCTTCATTTTCTGATTCCTCTTCTGTTGTAGAGTCTGATTCTTCCTCCTTAAGCTCAAACTCTATTGTCTTAGGTTCCTTTAATGGGACTTCATGTTTGATAACATTTTTCACCTCTCTGAAAACCACATCTCGGTTGTACACAAAATTCCTTGTTATGGGGTTCCAAATCTTATGATCGTTTAAAGCATCCTTATACCCAATAAAGATGCACTTTTTAGATTTACTATCCAACTTTGTTATTTTCTCCTTTGGAACATGTACATATGCATTACATCCAAATACACTCAGATGTGAAAGAGAAGGTTTCTTACCAGTCCATCCCTCTTTTGGAGTCTTATTCTCCACGGCTGATGAAGGAGATCTATTAACCAGGTAACATGCTGTCTCCACTGCCTCTGCCCAGAATTCCTATCCTAACCCAGCACCGCTAAGCATGCTTCTTGCCCTTTCCATCAATGTCTTCTTCATTCTTTCTACAAATCCATTCTGCTCAGGTGTGTATGGAGCAGTCTTCTGTCGTGCTATACCACACTTCTTACATAATCCTTCAAATTCCTTGCTGCAAAACTCTCCATCAGTATTTTTCCTTAGCACATTTACCTTCTTCTCTATCTAGCTTTCCACTAGAGCCTTAAATTCCTTAAACCTGTCAAAGACCTCGTATTTTTTCTGGAGGAAATATATCCATATATTCCTTGAGAAGTCATCTCTAAATTATACATAGTACATAGACTTACCTAGTGATAGAAACTTCACAGTTCCGAACACATCACTTTGCACAAGCTCTAATATCTATTTTTCCCTCTTACCACTAGAGGGGAAACTCACCCGATTGTGCTTCCCATATACACAATTTTCACAGAAATAAAAATCCAGAGAGCTATTAGTCATACCTTGTACCATAAGTTTACAATGAAGTATTCAAAGGACCTTCTCTCCAATATGTCCAAGCCTTTGATGCCATAGCATGGTCTTTTCTGCAGAGGCCACTAGATTTTCTACTCCACTTTTAGGAACCACAAAACTATTTCATCCATCAATAATAGTGCTACATTGTAGCTTGTACAGAGTTCCAATATAAACTCCCCACATCAATAGAAGTGCTCCCCAAACCATCTTCCAGGTATCTTTCTTGAACACTATTTTTACACCTGCATCATCTAGCTTGCTTACAGAAATCAAATTTTTGGCCAATGCAGGAATATGCAGAATACTCGAAAGTGTTCTAACCCTTCCACCTTGCAACTTCAACTTTAATTTTCTACGACTAACGCTTCTAGCCTTCCTATCATCCCCTAAAAATAAATCACCGCCATCATATTTCTCATACTTGCATAACCACTCTTTATGGGGAGTGAAGTGAAAGGATGCACCTAAGTCAATCAACCATGCCTTGTGATCTACATGTGTAATTGAAGAAGCCAAATACACATCCCCACCTTCATCTGAGGTGGTTTTTATCTCTGCGGAAGGAGCATCATCAGATCCCTTTGCTTTCATGGGAGCTTTAGATTTACAGTCCCTTTTCTAGTGCCCTTCCCTTTCGCATTTCTAGCACACCACCTTAATAGGATTTCCTCAAGATTTAGATCTCCCACTCGATGAGTTATTTTTTTTGTTCTGGGACAGTCCTTAGCTCTCCATATTTTTCCATCTCATCTCCTCCATCAACAAGGATGAGATTATTTCATCAAACTGCAAGGCAATTTCATTGCTGCCTATTACAATAACCAAACTATCCCACGAATCTGTTAGAGAACACAACAAACTAATGCACTTATCTTCATCTGAAATTTTAATATCAACATATAATCATTGACTTACCACAGTATTAAATGTTTTCATATGCTCTATCACTGAGTCTCCATCTTTCATCCTCAGGTTATACAACTTTTTCCATAGGAATAGTTTATCAACAAGAGACTTAGATTGGTACAAAGTCCATAACTTGTCCCACAAAGCCTTTACCTTAGCTTCCCCTGATACATTCAGCAACACTGAATATGAGACACACAATCATATCATGTTATTTTCCTTCTGATCCAACTTCTTTAATTCTTCATCAGACACTCCCATTAGTTTAGTACCTGATCTACCACGATCCACTGATATTTATCCACCAACAAATCCTCCATCTTGATTTTCCACAACTCAAAACTCTTACCATTACATTTCTCGATCTTTGTCTTTCCACTGCCTGCCATCTTCTTTCACCATGAGAATCTATCTCGTAGATCTCCTACTGAACAAGATCTACCACAGGCCCGAGCAAAACCCCTCAACAACAAAGTCATCCACTTGAAGCCAAAATAACTCTGATACCAGATGTAGGATTTAACCATGTACAGAAATTACCTACATACGAATTCTACGAAAAAAAATAAACAATGCGAGATCATAACACATAAAACACATATATGCAGAGATTTTCCCATGGATCCCAAAAATGAGACTATGAGCTTGATTTTTCATTATGTTCCTTTCAATGTTACAATACATATATATACATGCTGAAGCATCCAATACCATGGACTGAAAACCATCGTGTCCAAAACCATGTGTGAAAACTATGCACAAAACCATAGGTAGGTTCGACCCACCTAATATAGGGTCCAAAAAAAATTTCCTTGTTGTGCTACCCACTGCCCTTAAACATCCTAGACGGGGGGCTATCAGCCCCCCACTATGCAATCAGTGCAATGAAGGGGGGGCTTCGCCCCCCTCTAACCCCTCGGTTAACTAGGTCAGCTAGTCATGGCAATAATATAGCACAACCCAACACAAGTCAAGGATGGACAAATAATAGAGGGGGCGAGACCTACAATACTTATAGAATTCTCCTTTTATGTGGTATTACATGATCTCAAATGAGCCAAGGGAGACATACCCATGCCCACTGATATAACTATGTACAATGAATAATGATGAGCCCAATAATGTGGTTTTGAGTTACAAAGTACATGATGCATGATACATGATACACTGGTATCAATGGGCTAGAAAATAATACAATGGATCCCATATACATAATGTTCTTGTAAAAAAATAGTCCAAGAATGAATATAATAACATCTAATAACATGAGATATAATGCCCCTCAAACTGACATGGAGAGGGGGTATCACAACAAAAGAATCCCTAATGAATACAAAAGGGCACTGAAGATCTGAATGGATCATCTAAAGGAGACATCCATGCGGTGGGCACTGCAAGTGATGGGAACCGATCTAATCAAATCTGCAAAACTCCATCTGAAGCTGCATTAACATCTATGGTCATCTGGACATGTGGGGGGATACCATGAAGGGCCACACCATCATGAGGTTTAGAACATCTCACACAAACATGTCAATCACTGACACAATTATCTCAGTCACCGAACTGTCAATCATATGAATCACAATCATGTAATAAGAAGCTGATTTTGAGCACATGAGAAACAACCAAGTCAAAGAAAAATAATGAGTCCCTGTGGTTGATCTGAAGCACTGCAGAAATATGGAATCTGGAACTAAGGTACATTTCCCTCTAGGTTACTCTTCTAGAATAAATGTGCTAAGGTCGACAATAGAGAGCCCGTGAGAGTTAAGAAAATGAGGAATCTTCAACAAAACCACGAGGGAATATAGTAGAGTGACTAATGGATTGACACCAGTGATAGAAGGAAACAAGAAGGATGGTGAACTAGTGACTTCCCTTGCCAGAGCATAATAAAAATGGTTGACCTGAAGCAACTCACTCGATTTTAGAGGGGATCATGATTGACTCAAATTAGGGTTCAACAAAGACAAAGGAGAAGAGTTGGAGGAAAACTATGAACAAAATGGGATGGATGTGACGTGAAGATGAATGAAACACTATAACCAGACTCAATGAGGATTTAGAATAGACTCCATAAGCACAAGGGTGAGTAGATGATGTTGTCACACGGAAGAGGCCCGATGGGGACCATGAAAACATGAGAAAATGTTGGTACTCATGATGAAAATTGACACATCAGTCAACCAATGCAAAGGTAAAGTGGTACTAGAGGACGAGTGTCTCAAATGAAGAGATTCAATTGTTAGAGGCAGAAAAGTGAATCCCCATGGAGAAAATGGCTTTTGGGTGAAGTTTCAAAATACCAAAAAAAAAGAGACCCATTATAAAACTCGGTGAGAGGTTTCCAATGATGCTAAGGGTTTGTCAAAAGGAGATATAGTTTTCTCGCAATGGGAAACAAAAAAACTAGGGTTTTTCCTATGAAAGGTTTTTTTTGCCTCGAAATCCAATTCATTTTCATAGTGAGTTGTTGAGAATTTGGAGAGGAGAACAAGGCCTAAATCTTCTGGAGATCATAGTAGACAAAAGAAACATTAGACTTAAGATTTGCGACTTTCACGTAGGTGGCCTTACTTGCAGAAATATGGCCTTAATTCTTCTTGGAAGAATGGTTCCTCATGGAGGATTAAGGTAATAAAGGAATACATGAATGAAATACTAGAGAAATTCTAGGATCATCCCCGCCCACCAATTCAAACATGGAGAATGGATTGTAAGTGAGGCATCACATAAATTAGATTCATTAAAGAGATTGTATCGAGAATCTACAGTATGCGATGTGTATATCGATCATCAGAGAGGTTAGCACAACAAGCTATCTAAGTAATGAAAGGATAATTGATGATACCTACATCATTGGGGTTTGGGCCGAGAGTTATGTTGATCAAGTGAGAAGTTGACCAGGGGGAGTAATCACACTCCCAAGCATGGGATATTCTGCCTAATCATATGTGATGGAATGAATACTTTGGTATGCAAAGGTGGGAATGATGCCACCTAGTAGGACAAGCTTGTGGAGTGCCATTGTGTTCCAAATTCTTGAATAAGGGATTCAAGAATCTCAGCCCAGCAGGCACGCGATTCTCCAAAGGATGATGAATAGATGTAGGGGAATATGTGCCCCCTAGTCATTCTATGGGAATACTTGATGTATTTAGAGTATTGGGCTCCAAACATATTCTGATGTTGTAGTTTTCCATTTGTTTATGGATGTATTCTTGTGGGAAGGATGGAAAGGTATAGTTGGAGAAAGGAAATGGTGTATTACCAAACATGTTTGGTACTGCATCTAACAATCAAATGGAATGAATTTATGGGTTCACATACATGGTGTACCAAACCAAATAATGGTTTTAGTTATAATGAACTGATGCTCACCTAGAAAACACGGTGGTTGAACAACAACAATTTCTAAGGGAATATATTGTTGAGTTAAGATGGAGGTATGAGTAAGTGGATCATGCCAAGAGTGGTATGAAGTGATATGAGACTCTATATTTTCTTCTGAATGGGGAAGAATATTGGCACTAGAGTCAACACTACCAGATAAACTAGGAGGGTTAGGGAAAATTGCTTCTCCAGGACTCTAAAAAATGGATGGCCCCTTACCCCAACATTGTGTGGAAATGTAATGGACACAAGGTGGATGTGGTTTGAAGTCATGGATTCAAGGAAAGGGGTGGTTAACCCAATCAACCTCACTATGGATGAAGTCTTTGGAATCCACAACATATTGGTCATGGGTCTTCTGCAGAAGGAAGTATGCTAGATGGTGCATATCATCCCAAGGGTAATTAGGGGTGGTCTTGGATTCCATGATGTCTTCATCAGAATGGAAGATGCATGGACTAGATGGAGAAAGACCACATGACATCAAAGAGATACCTGAAGCATCTTCAAGAGAGAATAGGTTCACATACGCATTTTCAAGGTTGGGTGACATACGGCTAGTAGATAGAATATCTACCGATGTTGAGACTGATGTGTTCATTGAAGAAGGTTCAAGATAATCATTAGAGGAGACATCTAGGCAGTTTGGATGCAGTGATCTCATAATGACGACAAGTAGAGAATACGAGCAGAATTACTTGACATCTTGTCATTAGGGGAGAGATCACAATGGGTGTTTGGGAGACCTCCTGTTCTAGTGTAGGAGTGGGAGCAGAATTCGAAGGCAAAGTAGACGTGGACTTATTATGAGAAAATTCTAATTCATGAGGCACTTAAAGCGTATGGTAAAAATCTTTGAGACATGGACAATGATGGGAATAGTGGCCATATTTATCATGCAAAGTGCAAGCATGGTTTGTGCATAACAATCAGATCGTCTTAGATGACTTAGGCAAGGTGACATGGACCCAAAGAATGCTAGAATCAGGAAAGGTATTAGTGACCACCTCTTTAATGTGAGGGAGTTTAGGATAGTTATTGGTGGCATGATAGAAAAAGTCACTCAGAGCACAATCAGGGAGAGGATTTAGTGACTTAGAAGGAGATAGAGTTGTCGGGCGAGCCTTCTCTTCAGTTCCCTTCTTTCATTCTTTACCCCTCCCTAGATGCTTTCGTAATAGGAGAAGGCTCTTGTTAAGTTTGTTGTAGAATGGAAGCAAAGGAAAGGGTAGGAAAAATTGGTTGGAAAAGGGTCAAAGCAGTGTAAGGTTTCAGATAATTAGGTGGAGTGTTTGTTGGGGATCGATGTACTAGATTGGGATCTCGAAGTTAATATTGGGAAGACTTAATATAGCCATGACAGGTGTAGAATAAACTCCAAGAGGGGGAAATAAGAACAATATCTCACCAAAAGGATAATGGCCTGGAGGAATGGATCTTGAATGGTTGAGGCTTGGGGGAATGGTTCTGGGAGGAAATATATTAGGAGAGACACTATCAAGAGGAGGTCCTTGAGGATTTTCACTGGTAGGTAGGGTTGAGCCAGGAACAGTAGGTTGTTGAGCCATGCTCTTCTATGAGGGAAGACTATACCGTTTATCGCCAGCCCATGATGCTTGCAGCATACAAAAACATGATGAGATTGGTTCAAAAGGATTAGTTAGAGGTCCATAGTAAGCACCAAGCAAAGAGGAATATTTATAGACTCTAGGAGAGATAGATGAGATAGTCTTATTGTCAACCATGGAAGAAATGTTGGACTAAGGTGACGTCTATACTTTTGGATCACAATACGTCAATTGATTGATTGTAATGATATTTCCATTGTGGGAAAGAACATCTTACGGTGAAGCGTATATGAAAAAAATGACATCACAAAAGTATAACTATGACCCAAAACAATGTTATAGACTATGGGACCATCAATGAGTTTAGTGTCAATATAGATCGTCTTGCCAACAACAGTGATGGAGAAATTGTGATATAAGCCAAGGAGCTATGAAGGATGATCATCCCATGCACACAGAGTGATGGTGGATGGATATAGGTCTAGGGAATGAAGTTTCTTCCAAACACTAGTATCCATGACACAGGTGGATGTGTGTTTGTGAATGATACACTGTTGAACAATATCATTTTGAATGGAGGTTAGAATTTGAAAAGCAATGGATGAAGGTAAGGGAGGATTTTCTAACTTGTCAACATGAAAGACAATCATTTGATCATCTTGTGGGTCCAAGATGCCTAGGGAAGATAATATAGATTTTCGTTGTGATGGGCACATATAAAGGACCTCCAATATTGACATTATGGAAGGGGACTACGTGAAGTCATCTACTATGCTATATGTATGGGTGACTTTGGTAGAAGCATCATTTTGACATAACAAACCTTTGGTGGTATTGGGAATAAATTGTACCCTAGGTTGAGGGATCTGTAAGGTACCATTTGGTGATGATAGAGGCTCAGTGGATATTTTGGTTTAGGACTCGGTTGTTAACTTAGTAGATGGCTTTTCATACTGATGTGATTGAGTTTGGAGGTTGAATTTATCAGTGTTTACCTCATCACAATTCATGATGAGAGTATGACAATTGCAGTGACCAGATGGAGGAGCTAGTTGAGCTACTTGACCTTATGGAGGTTGGGTGGCTATGTACCCTTGATGAGGAAAAGGGTTGGTAAACATGCCTGGTTGAGATGAAACAGGAGGGGGAGGAGGAGAAGTGGGTTGCGATCCTCTAGAAGTTACTTGAGCTTCCAATGCTTATCACATCTAAGGTAAAATATGACACTCATGGGTATAATGACCATAGAGTCCACAACAAGCATAGGGTTCTATCATACAAAGACCCTTGTTTTGCTTGGGCTAACCATCCTATTGGTAGTTTGCGGGGTTAGATTGGGGACCCTCATGAGCATTGGTTGAGGACCCTAGTTTCCTTGATTACTATGAGTATAATCATTCTTATTAATCTTCCCTTTATTTGTTTCTTGGTGTTTGGGGGATTAGGTGCACTCTATTGGGAATACACTTATCCTTGTGGAGGAGGTTGTTATCGTGATAAAGGGGGAGTAGGTAGGGTGGGCTGGGGCATAGGTGCCAAAGGATCAGTAGTGTTAGGCTATGCATACTGATAATAAGGAGGTGAGGCAACATTAGTATAAGCAGGCGGTGCAATAACTAGCCCTGACATTAGTTGATGTGGACGGGGGTATGCATATGGTGTTTTGGGACCTGGATAAGGGGTGCCCTAAGGAGAAATAGGGGAGGGATACCTGTAAATGGAACTCGTTCCTCCTAAGGTTGATAATAACTCATTTTAGGAGGAGCATATGGTTTCAGGGTGTGAAATGGTTCCAACTATGCAATCCATGGAAAGAGGTTCCCCTGGCATATGAGTAACAATAGGTCAACGTATATTGGGGAGGATAGTGTAAACATAACCTCACTGGGCATAAATTAGATCAAATTTTATTTCTATTTCTAGAGCTTCTTCCTCAGACTGGGGGAAGTGAGAAGCGACATATTTGCAATGGGGAAAACAATGATATAAGAAACCAATAGATACAGACCTAGTCTTTGATGTCACGAGCTCTACAAATGGCCCTCCTTCTATCCCATTCATAAACATGGTTGGGAAGGCGAGTGATAGAAGTTTGATAGAAAGAAGTCAAAAGTTTAGTATAGGTATCATAATGGAGAGGTAACTAGAAATATGAAAGAAAGGTTGAGGCAAAAGTCATTAAAGTGGAATGGGTTCCATGGGCTAGTCAACATACCACTTAGTAGCAGCTCTAGTGAACATGTGTTGGAACAACCGAAGACAAATGGAGTCTTTAATAATGGAATTGGATGAACACTAGATATGAAAGGATCAAACATGATTAGTTGGATATTCTCCAGGATTACCTTCAAACTTTTGGATGTCTAAAGGGAGTTTAGTAGGCATTGCTGGCCATGTGGTATTAAGGAGAAGAGGATCATTTATAATCTAGTTTAAATTTGGCAAACTAAAATTAGCCATAAAAGGAAGTAAGAGAGTAGGAGTGACCACACCAATGGGGGTTCTGCTAGTGGGGCTACCCTAGTTAACACCTAGGCTACTGCCCTCGGTTCTCGCACGCACATTGGTAGCAGACATGGTGGCGATATGGGTTTGAGAGGACACATAATCATAGGATGAATGGGATGAATCAACAAAATAAGAATCATGACTCGATGGAGGATGGGGACGATGAAGTCGAACTTGACGGGGAGGAGTAATATGGCCTAATGGAAACTGAGAGTGAAGCCTTCAAATTTTACGTGAAAAACACATTGGAGGCATTATGTTCTCTAGACTAGAGGATAATGATAGGAAAAAGAGCAACAAACAGCAAGAAAACACGTAATGTAGTGGTGCCAAGTGTAAACTTACTATTTTAATGATGTTACTCTAATACAAGCAAACACATATTATCAAAGAAAAATACCTCTAACCTATATGTGATCTGAATGTCAAAATAATCCTAGATCTACTACTTCAGATGGCCTTCCAAAGAAATTCTTACTTCACAGAATCTCATCCCCGCAAGGAGTGTTTTCCATAGAAAACTGGGGCATAGGATCAACTGCTTCACATAACAAGTCCTATAGGGTGTTTTCCTAAGATTTCTCACTACAGTTACCTTCATCCAACAAGGGTGGTCGAGTCTTTAGGCTTTTGGTAGTCATCCACTACATGAAATTCCCTGCCATGGGTTGGGTAGCCCCGAAGAGAACTACTCACATGATGACCTAGCCTAACCCCCTCTGAATTGAGTTTCTGATGCACTCCAAATTTCATCATGGGATGGTGAAGTATTTAAGGTCCCTAATTTGCCAACTTCTATGTCTCAATGAAAAGTGATCAATGGGTGTTATTGGAAGCCTATCTCACCGATGTTACACCTAGAATGCAAAGATTTTTTGGCCCTCATGACCAAGTAGGCTTAGTCTATGTGTGTTGAATTTGGTGTAGTCTTTTAAGTCATGGCTTTGCGGTGTTAACCAAGCTCACTTTCGCTTACGGTGTGAGTGTATGAAAATGATGTGTCAAGTGGACGAGTTAATTAAGCATGACTCATGATGCCATGTGCTACTAAAAATAAAATTATGAAATACTATAAATAAATCAAAAAGTGATAGAAAATAAAAATTCAATCGTGCACGCAAAACCCCACCCAAAGGGCTACGAAGCAGATAAGCAAGAGAGGTAAAAAAATATATTCAAAGACATATAAAACAGACCAAAATGATCAAATTTGAAGGGACTCAGATGTAAAGTTTATAATCTGCTAGAAATGGTGCAGACAAAAACAAAAATCAAAGGTGAAAAATGTTGTAAAGGATAGGTGTTAATCTCTAAGACCTAGGATTCTCAAGGGGATCATAAGGGGGAAAAGGAAAACACAAACTCTAAAGGGAGAAGAGGTAAAATAAGCCTATGCAATTAATATGAAATGTAATTGATCAAATGTGAAAAAAAAGTGGCTAAAAATGTTGAAAATCATATAATCCTCACTTAGCAAATCACTTCCTAAACCTTAGAGGGATTTTTCCTTCCTCAAAGAGATAAATCAAGTGGATCTAGGCCTAAGGGAGACTAAAACAAAAATCTAAATAACCCAAACTAGTCTATAGACAAGACCCTTAGAAAATCTAAAAAAATCTAAAAACGTTTTTTCAGAGGTACAAAAAGCGGGCACTCACCTATTCTAAGGAAAGCACAGTTTTCTGGTTAAAATGTGTGCTTTGGAACTCACTTATGGGGTTGAAAAGTGTGCTTTCTTCCTAGATGTCGCGGTTGGAAAATCTTGCATAAATATTTTCGTTCCCTTCTCGACTAGTGCCTGTGACCCATAGAAAATACCAGAAATGAAACAAAATCCGAAAACTTGACGAAAATATGGTTTAATAATATAAATAGAATTTGAGAGGCTTAAAAAAAATGAAGAAAACCCTAAAATTTATGAAACTTTAGCCATCCAAGAACATTCTTATTACACTAGTGGAGTCACCATTTGTTGGACGACAAATGTGTAACTAAAGACACAATGGAGTCGCCATTTTTTAATGTGAAATTTCTTGGAAGTATTACCAAAAATACTTCATTTAAGTCACTAGGTGACAAGTGACCCTAACAACAAGTTGATGGCTATTGTTGTCTTAGATCTACAACAAAAACAGAAAACCTATAGTAAAAGAATATAGGATGCAAAATAGAAAGCAGTAAAATAAATTATTGAGTATAATAACCCAATGGGAAAGACTATTTTAAATGAATAAATCTTTTATTGATAACACCATGTGAAGGAGATCTACAAACTCCTCTATAAATCCCCCTCCATGGTATGGGTCCTTTGATATCCTTCATGCTTCAGAAATAGATTCTCTTTCTAAATGTGTGAAAAATCCAAACAAAATTAGAGAACTCAAATGGGAGGTCAAGAAAAATGGCGATAATTTTATATAGAGAGTGTGGAGTTAATCTTGAAAATGGAGAATAATACAATATTATTAAACAAATTCATATCTAACTACTTGGAATACTTTATTATATTTATTGGATAGGAAAATAAAATTCAAAATAGTTAAATACATTTTATTTAGAAATAATTAACAAATAAAATGATTTATTAATTATTTCACGAGAAACAAGAAAAGTGTGAAAGCAAAATAATTATTTAATAATTCCTCTTAGAGAAAATTAAATAAATAATGATTTATCTAATTATTCTCATGGGGTTTTTGATTTAAATAAGAAAATAATTTAAATCTATGAGATTGATCTAAATTATTTTCAAGAGTGAAAGTGATTTAATATGGTAAAATTAATTCTACATGGTGTATTTTAATCCACCTCATTAGAAATAGCTAGGTGATCATTTTTTGGTGATAACAAAGAACAATTGTAGATTCATAGTGATGCAGAAAGAAAGAGTTTATGTGAGTATCACTTTAGTTTGGGCTATGTTATCATTTCATTGGATGAGCTAGAAGTAGAGTATATTGTAGCGAATTGGGCAAGTTGAGAAGTATTATGGCTTCTAAGGCTACTTGCGAGATTACCTTGATCAAGATAAAGTGACTAGCATGATGATATGTCAAATCACATCAGTATAGAGTGCCATTAGATTTGCGATGTAGAGGAAAAGGGAGAAGTGAGGCTTTGATATATTTGTAATGATGAGGAGATAGATGATATCCTGATGAAGCCCCTATACACAGTGACATTTGTGTACTTCAGGGACAAGGTAGGACTTTTTGATGCCGCCCTTAATGAGAGGGAGTGATGTTGATTTGACATATGATGGTAATTCTTATTAAGTCAACTTTGTTGACAGATATTAGGAAGAGTGGTCCTCAAGGTCTGGTCACTCAAAAGAGTGGGTACCTTAGAGTGTTTTGCTCTAGTTACTTTATAAGATTGGGCATCTTTCATTATCAATCTCAGTTACTCATTGAGTGAGGACTATGGAATATATATTTGAATGAGGCCTCTGAAGTATGGCATATATGTGGGCCCATGGAATTGGGACATAGATTTCCTTTCAGGTTTTACCATGGTGATGTTAGACCTTATGAGGTGAGAAAGTTGATGTCCTCTAGGGTTTTTCCAACCATGTGAAGTTTGAACATGGATATTCCCTATGGTTTGACTATGGTGATGGAAAACTTACACTAGTCTGTATTCCATGAAGTTGAGGCACCAATCGAAGCATAGTGAGTAGTTCATATTGATGTTGTACCATAGGCTAGGTGGGCTAGTATGGATGATGGTACCTATTGTATATTAATGATGCAACATAGGTTAGGTTTGTTAGCCTCAATGATGGTACCTAGTGGGCATTGATGGTTTACCATAGGTTAGGTGTGGTAATCTGGATAATTGTACTAAGTGGATTATATGTTTATTATAGATTAAGGGTGTTAACTTCGATGCTATTGATGATAATGGTAATGATGTTAGACCTATTTATGAGATTATTTTGATGATGTAACATATGTTATCTTACCTTGTGTCAAAGATGCTAATGAGGTTGATGATTATTTTATATAACCTTTTCATATAGAAATATTGTCAACATGAGAACATCTAAATAGTCATTATGAATACCTTCCTAGTTAAGAATGAGTGTTAAATTTTGTAACTATGTTTGGTATTCAAAATTCTTATTTTAATCTTCATATATTTGTAAAGCACATTTTTCATGTCATTTTTCAAAAGAAAACTATTAAGAAGACATATTCTTCATGTGGGTTGAAAAGGGAAGAAATTTAAAGTTATGAAAAATGCATTTTAGGATTCAAAAGGATGAAGTTGACCTCTTCCTAGTTAATTCATCTCTCAAATGTTCAAGTCAGACACACCCATTTGAAGCAATAAATTCTATAAATAAGAGTCAATTTTGCCTCACTCAAGGCATGAATAAATCTCTCATCTATCAGAGTGAAGAAGAGGCTAATCTGAGGTAGGAATGAAGTTTGTAGTTAGCAATCAAGGTCTAAGGCATATGAAGCATATCTAAATCCAATGAAGGGCCTACTCTAATGCAATAAGAGAAGGTAATATTTTTCATCTCTAAGGACAATGAAAGGGCTATTATGAGGTAGCGAAGAATGCCATCTCTCACGGGAGTAAAGGGCATATTCTAAGCAATCAACGTGTGATTTGCAAGAGCCAATGAAGAAACATTTATGAGGCAAGGTCAGAGTTCTTTAGTAGGAGACTAAATTCATGAGAAGGCATTGGGTCATTCCTATTCCATGGGAACATGACCTGACTAGGAAGATTGATCACATTTGACCTAGTTACTAACTAAGATATATCTATGTTTAATTAAATATCTCTATTGAAAGGGTTGTTTGGTTTTTTTTCCATGTGGTTTTTCGCAAGGTAAACTATTGTGTTCTTTGTGTGGCTATCTCTTTACGATTTTTCTATAAATATTATTTTTAAAATAAATGTAAGAAAATATCAATATTTGGAAGCATCAAAAGAACAAATTATCAAAATGGGGAGCTTGTGAAAAATAAAGGAAAGCAACATCTTATAATAGTCATCATTGTCAATGGATTTCCTATATACTTCCTCATCATCATATACCTCATTATGATATGAAAACCTCTACATATTGACATACTAAGTTCTTAACCTCCACTGCAATCAGCTCCAAAAAAATATACATCATGCACGATCACTCTAATATCTAAGGTTAAGGCGAAGGGTTGCTCATCTTTCAACTCAAGTTTGAACAGTTTGTCCATCAACTATAAAACTTCTAAGAGTGTGTCATATAAATATTTCAGTTTTTCAATGCACCATAAGAAATTTTAATTGAAATCATATGATGACTCACCTCTTTACTCATACAAGAATGTTCAAGGAATAGGCAATGCTATTTTCATTCACCCAAATGGCTAGCTCTTTTTCTAGTGTGGGCTTGGTGGGTGCAGTGCCCTCGTCTCCTTCATATATTCCTTTCCATAAGTAATTATAAACAAGTGTATTTTCATCTTTCCTGACTATTCTTAGTAGTCCTCTTTACGAATGTGTATTTCCCTAACTGCCAAGATGAGAGGATGCTCTTTTAACAAGGTTATCTTTTAATCCCTCTCATATTATAGAAATGGTTCCCATATGGTGATAACTATCACATGGTTCCCTTACATTGAGAGCAATTCTTTTAGTAAATTATTGTGATCAATAAATAAAACATCATAAACCCATGTAGGGACAACTCAAGGGATAAAGATTAGTGGAAAGAAAAAAATCAACCCAACAATTATTTCTTTATTGGTCATCACATACCCCAAAGAAAGATAAGTAACTACTGATGTGAACAATAGTTAAAGGTCCAAGTTGTACATATTTTCAAAAATCAAGCAAAAAAATTTACCCACTACTAAAAGTTTAACATAAAAACAAAAATGATTGAGGGAAATAGTTATAAATCAACATTCAACTTATAAATATCCTTGCAAACTTGTACACATTTTCAAAAATCAAACAAAGAAATATGGCACACCCTGTACTAAAATTTTGATAGAAAAAATAGGATTGAGAGAAATAGTTATAAATCAACCTTCAACTATACCATACAAAAACAAAATACCAAAAAAGACCATTTATCTTTCTCAAAATAATAAAAGGGACTTGCAAAGGCTCACTTGTCATATGGAAAACCAAGGAAAATGGAGACACAAAAACCAGCTCAACTCCAACCCTCATGCTAGCCAATGGATTTTAGATCGAAATACCTCATTATTAAAGACAAAAATACAACATTGGGTAACCTCTACTAGTTCAACAACTCCAATAAAATATAAGCCACCACTCTACAAATCTAAGCCATCAATTTTGTTAATGCCTGTATTGATAATGGGCATCAACAAACTAAGAGAGAAAAAGAACTCTAATGGCATCCAAGAAATAATGAATACAATTATCTTCTTGGAGTTCTATTCATTTATTTCCCAACAAAACTCACGATATACTAGTATGGATGGAAGAAAAAGCTATCAGCAACAAGGGATCTATAAAAGCTATAGTGAACAAATGTGTCTTTGAATTGCTAGACATGGTCGCCATATTGAGAAGTGGTAGAAGAAGAAAAAAAACCAAGAACCTATTGTGATCCTTAAATAGATAGTAGAGCCAATAATCTAGTTGTAAGAAGGGGAAGAATCATAGATAGATTGGCCTTGGAGCGTGAATCTGCTGAGGTAGAGAGATTCAATGACCCCAAACTAGTGCAATGTTAAGTCTGCCTTAGGATTCCCAAGAAGGAAACGTATAAGTGTATAGTGAAATGTTTGGTACTAAGGGAATCCATGCGAGGTAGGTAGAGAGAGACTAGAAATTGAGTGGGAAGCTAGTTGTCCTAGACTTTCATAACATATGAAGCTAAGGAATAACCCTTGAAATAGATTGTTATTACATTAATAAGAACCTTGAAAATGTATTTTGTTACTAGATGATTAATTCCATATAATGTATAAATAATTTTTTTGGAGGAAATCACATTGAAGATTTTGGTCAATGCGTTTTGAGCCAGTGAGTGTGGTTCATCTTTAGGACATGATGAAGAAATATATATAGGAAGAAGGTTAAATAGGGAGATAGGTAAACCTAACAGTTACAAGATAACAACTATATTTGACTGGGGGAGGGAAACGGGAATGTTTAATAATATTTAGATAAATTTCATTAATTTATTAATTGTTTATTATATATATATATATATATATATATATATATATATCGACTTAATAACAACTATATTTGATAAGGGTTTTAATGATATTTGACTCATTCATTTAATTTATCGATATAACCGAATATAATAATCAGAGATTAAACATAATAACTAATCCTATTTTTATTGTATTATATTCAATTAAATTAATTTATAATATATTAATAAATAATATTTATATTATATTTCTTCAAACTTATAAAATTTATATAGTAATATATGTATATATATATATATATATATATTTATATATATATATATATATATATATATATATATATATGTAATATTTAATAATATGTAAATTCTAAATATAAAGAATCAATATTATCTATATATATATATATATAAAGTAATAAAAAGACCAACTAAACATTAGGGTTTTAGAAATATTTGATTCTATTTATTTTATTTATATTTATAACGATATAATCAAAGATTAAACTACTAATAAAGATTAAATACATATTATATTATATAAGTAAAGATTAAAAAATAATAAAAAGAGATTCGATATTACCAAACAATAGTATAAATAATAATAATGCTAATAATTATATTATTAATAATAAAATATTGTTCATAAAAAAAAAACTAAGTGGCCTAGATAAAGATGAAGACAGAGAAAACTAATAATAGAGGGTGCGAATCCAACATCTACTAATTTTCCAGCTGTCGTCCCTATTAATATTATTGGAAGACCTCGCAATGTCAATGGCTTCTCCAAACATACGATAGTGGAAATGAGGAATCTTAGCAATAACTGTAGCCTCCTCAATGCATATATGATGCTTGGTCTTCTCTACATGTTCGGCCAAAGCTAAAGATCTACTCCTTCTGTGATTGATATCAGCAACATGTTCCTCATTCCTCTGATTAATAGAACGACAATTTCACCAATTTATGAGGTTCCATGGGAGAAATGGATGATATAAACACCTTGCATATCCATAGGGATAACCCGGTCTTTAACACACTTAAGAGAACTTCTAATGGTGCTGAGGGGTCTGAAGGTCGAGGGAATATTATGATTCTTTAGGATTCTAGCAATCTTGTTTGTCATCCCTTGAATGAAGGGGAGGTGGACTCCTGAACTGCAGTCAATGGGTTCTTTCTTGACCTTGGGACCTTTGCTTGCTTTGAGGAAAGATTTGACACCTTGCTGCCTACTATAGCCATTTTGGCCAAAAACATTAAGGAGATGGTATTTTTCCTTACAAAAGTTGCCTTCATAAGAAATTCTAAGAGCCTGTGTGGCTAACGTGCTTAGAACACCTATCTTCTGAGCAGGAAAATGGTGACAATTGGCATGAAGATATTGCTCAGTATGAGTCATTTTCTGATGTACCTCATGGGAGAAAGATCCATCAACTTTCCTAGAAATGAGGACATCAAGAAAAGGAAGGCAACCATTGACCTCACGCTCCATCATAAACTAGATGGATTTAGACTGATTATTGAGATGTTGGAAAAAAAGGTGTAATTTCTCAGGTTTGTGTTGCCATATGGTGCAGGTGTCTTCAACAAATCTTTTCCAAAGCTTGGGTTTAAATAAAGCTGAGGATAAATCCTTGGATTCAAAATCTTCCATGAACAGGTTAGCAATGATAGGGGACAGAGGGGAAACCATGGAAACCCCATAGGTTTGTTCATAAAACTCACCTTGAAAATAGAAAAACGTAGAAGTGAGGGAGATCTTAGCTAATTTGGCCATGTCGGGATTAGTAAGGAGAAAGATGACATCAAGGGCTTCCTTAATGGGGATGCTAGTGTACAGGGAAACTACATCAAAAATAACAAGATTGTCACCTGGTTCAAATCTCAAATCTTTTAATTCTTTAACAAAAGAAAAGTCTTAAACAATGGACTCCATCCATCCTACTACGAGGTTTAGCTTCATGGCTAGATATTTAGCTAAAGGGTAGGTTGGCCCACTAATGGTGTTGACAATGGGTCTAAGAGGGACTCCCTCTTTATGGATTTTGGGAAGCTAATAAATCCTAGGAGTGATAGGGCTACTTTCAATCAGCTTATGACTAAAGGGGCCAACCAAGGTTTTGGATTTAATAGCAAGAGCAATAGTCTTAGAAATATTTTTCAACGGATTCTTGTCAAGGTTTTTGTAGCTTCTACTATTGATCAGATGATCCAACATCTTCTTCCAATAATCTTCCTTATCAAGGATAACATCAGCTCCCCCTCTGTCATCTATTAAAACGATGATGTGAAGGTTCCTGTTTAGGGATTTTAGGCCTTCGAACTAACCTTTGCTAATGTTATTCTTACGGGGCTTAGCTTTCTAAGAATAACAGTGCAGTCTTGTCAAATAATATCTTCAATATTATCTAGTAAGAATATTTTTTGCGAGCAAGGGCAAAATTCAATCCTCTCTCTAAAATATTGAAGATCGGGGGAGGAAAATAAAAACTCGATAAATTAACAGCTTTATTATCAGCACCATTAGAAATTCCCTTAAGTCTGTTAAGGACTGCATTAACCCTATGGATATGAAAGGTGTTTATATCATCCCTTGTTCCTCTGGAACCTCATACATTGGTGAAACTGATCGTCTTATTAATTAGAGGATTAAGGAACACGCTCGTGATATCAAGCATGGGAGGACCAAATCTTCAGCTTTGGCCAAACATGCACAGAAGACCAAGCATCATATATGCATTGAGGAGGCTAGGGTTATCACTAAGATTCCTCATTTCCACGATCGTAAGTTTAGCGAAGCCATTGAAATTAAGAAGTCTTCTAGTAATATTAATAGGGACAATGGCTAGAAAATTAGTAGATGTTGGATTCCCGCCCTCTCTTATTAGTTTTCTATGTCGTTGTCTAAGCCCCTTGGTTTCTTTTTTTTTCTATGAACAATATTTTATTATTAATTATATAATTATTAGCACTATTATTATTTATACTATTGTTTAGTAATATTGAATCTCTTTTTATTAATTTTTAATCTTTACTTATTTAATATAATATGTATATATTATGTATTTAATCTTTATTAATAGTTTAATCTTTGATTATATGTTATATATATAAATAAAATAAAAACAATCAAATATTTTTAAAACCCTAATTTTTTTCTATTAGATAATTTTGATTCTTTAAATAACCATATTATTTATTTATATATATTTCGATATTAATTACTATATAATTTTTAAAAATTTAAATTCATATAATATATAAATTATTTATTAATATATTATAATTTAATGGAATATAATATAATAAAAACATGATTAGTTATTATTTTTAATCTTTGATTGTTATATTCAGTTATATCGATAAATTAAATAAATGAGTCAAATACCATTAAAACCCTTATCAAATATAGCCATTATTAAGTTGATATATATATATATATATATATATATCTATATATATATATATATATATATATATATATAAACAATTAATAAATTAATAAATTTTATCTAATATTATTAAACATTCCCTTTTCCCTCTTTGAGTCAAATATAGTTGTTATCTTCTAGTGATCTGCCTCCCTATTTAACATTTTTCCTAGATGTCGTCATCTTGTCCTCAAAGATGAACCACACTCCCTAGTTCAAAATGCACACTCTCTAGTTCGTGTCATAAAGATGAACCACACTCCCTAATTCGAAACACGTCAACCAAAATCTTCAAAATAATTTCTTCCAAAAAAAGTCTTTATACATATTTCTATATAAATTTATAAAATTTTAAGTGCCTTACTCGTAAGCCAACAAAAATCAAAATAAAAACTATATGAAATAACCTTACATCTTGTACACTTCATTGTCATTCGATTTGAAACTTAAGAATATTCACATAGCCATCATAATTTGAACATGATTTCAAACAAAGGAAAATAAAATAAAATAAAAATAAACACTACTTTATAACAATTTAAAAACTAAAGAATAAAAAAAATGGGTACTTAGTAAACAAATGCAAAGAGTAACTGTATTATGTGGAGAACTCAAATGCATAGAGTAACTGTATTATGTGCGAGAACTCAAATAACTCTATTATGTGGGAGAACTTATACATGGGTTATGTGGGAGAACTTATACATGGGTTAAAATACTAGTACAATATTCATTTATAATAAAATTAATAAGTGGTTACTTCCCTATTTAATAACTTAAAGTTTATTAATTAATATTAATTTTTTTGGTAAAATTTCCAAAACTCCACTATTATCAATATAAAAAAACCAAAAAATAAGTTTTAAGATTATCAATTACTAAATTGAAATAAAATTCGATATGGATAGGAAACGTTGTTCAAAGAATATTTTGAAACAAGAGCAGCTGCGACGCAGCGAGTCCCTGCATCAAGTTGAGCCTGTTTAGGAAGTGATCGAATGATTGGGTAGCGACACCCAGAGTTTTGGACTTCACATCTGCAGGCTTTGGTGTCAATGTCTTCACAAGAAAGAGAATTCCATGTGGTAATCGCATCTATAATTTCCAGTTTTAATGAAGCCGATATTGATATATGGAGCGGTATGAAGTGCAACGACACTTGTATTAGGCGTCTCCTGGTGAAGCATTTAAGGCTGAAAGGTTACAACGCGGCACTGTGCAGTGTTAAATGGCCTACAGTCGACAAAATCCCTGGAAGCAGATCGTTTGATAATCGACACGGATTTTCGATTGCACTGTGCAGTGTTAAATGGCCTACAGTCGACAAAATCCCTGGAGGGGAGTATGAATACATTGACATTTTATTCTCTGAAGCAGATTCTAAAGATCGTTTGATAATCGACACGGATTTTCGATTGCAGTTCAAAATAGCAAGGCCCGTTTCTCAGTATCAAGAAGTTCTGCCTTTGGCAAATTAGAACAGATATTGAAGTTCATGGCAGAGGCTGCCAAATCTTCATTGAAGCAAAGCTTCAATCATGTTCCGCCCTGGAGAACTTTGAAATACATGCGCGCAAAATGGTTCTCTCCTTTTGAACAAGTTTCGAAGTCAGGAACTTTTGTTTTTATACACAAATTGACCTTTTATATAGTAAACCAGGTGTTCTAGCGCCGTTGGCGTGTTGAGAGACGATACCGATTTTGAGAATGGTTCGTCACTGCTTTGTGAGCAGCAATGCTAAGAAACCAGGCCCATATGACCTAGCGTGTTGTTCTCTGGCCTGAATGTGCAAATCCTAGAGGCATTGATTTCTAATGGCCGACTAATGAAAATACTCTAAAGGCTAACTAGAGTTTATGGCACGTAAGGTTTTTAGGACGGACTCAAAAAGGAAGAAATGACAGTCAAAGCCGAGTTTTTCACTCTATTATGCAAAGAGTCCTGCTTGAGCACTTGATATTCTTTAAAATCTACGCCATTCTCATATACTCAGGATACGATATAGCCATCAGAATACTCAAAGATTTAATCCTTGATTTTCTCAAAGGTTTTCCATGATGGGTTCTTTAGTAAACTTAAAATGTATGAAAAGTGTCACATCAAATTTGGTGCGCATATAAAACAAGTATAAGCACAAGAGTTAAGAAATGCAAAAGGTTTAAAGAATTTTATAAATTTTTTATGTGATACTTTTGGAAGTATATATAACTTTATAAAATGCGGAGACTTGCATAATTTGAATTATTATTTCATGCCCACAAAAAGCATAGATGTGGTGGCAGGCGTACATGTAACGGTGGCGCATGTACGCAACTTTTGCGTGGTAGGGATGGATTTGTAGTAAAGAAGGCCATAGTTTGAGTGACCAAGATAGGAATAAGTACCGAAGGTTATAATTTTTAGTGGATTTTATTGGATCATTCAGTGGCAGCCGGATATTGCTTATCGAGAGCGACATTAGTCGCAGGTTCAAATGGCTCTGCTTCTATCGGTTGTTCGTTTAAATCACATTTACAAGGCACTGAAGATTTTTAGTTTATTCCTGTCTGTGTCGGAGAGAATTCTTAGTCCAGACCTTTGGTTTTTGAAATGATGCCCAACTAGTCAAGGCCTGTGCCTTTGTTTTTTTTCCTTTCTTCCAAATGCTACTTCAATTAATTGGAAACGTTGACATTTTACAATTATGCAGTCATTATTGGGTTTAAGGAGGAAATGCAAACTCTGCAAAACTACAGAGGAAAATCTCATATTCAAAATTCAACATGCTAAAACAAAATTGACGCTTGTAAATACTAAAGACTAACCCATCTAAACTTTAAAGATAGAAATGGTGTAACAAAAACCAAAAAAATGGAACTAAAGTCCAAAGTTTGATTCTAAATAATACTTATTAATGTATATCTATTAGTACAAGCACAAAAGCAAATAAACGTAAAACGTAATAGAATTTTAAATAACGTAAAAGGTGTAATTTCTTTTGTGTTTTAAGGTTCAACTTTAAGTTATTAGAAGGATGCATTTTTCCACTTGTTCCAATATTTAAAACGTTAAGTGTCTCGCCAACCTACACGTGTTCAACCATGTGGCAGCACACCACCTCACCGCTACCATCTTCTATATCCCATTCCACAGATGCAAGAGCTATTCGACATGATCCACAGCCATAGCTGCCAACAAATTATGTGAGATTTGATGGAAGAGTCTGCAAATGAGTTCATGATCGCGATCGTTTAAATATGAGGGAAGCAGTTAGCTTCAAGAATCAGTTGGGCAGGGTGAAGTTTTCATGGCCGCCTCGCATCCCCAGGAGGACCATCACCACCGCTTTCGTCTCCACACTCAGTGTTGCAGGTAACTTATAGTAAACCCATTCCCTTTAACACTGGCATTATAGGGTAGCACGGTGGGTTATGAGAATTCAAATAGCCATGGCATCCGGCCTGATCGCTTACCGATGAACTGGCCAAACCGTCATCTAGGGCGGCCTTGCCAGTCACAGGGTGAAACAATTTTTGTTTGTTTTCTGTATTTCCTGAGAAAATTTTACTTGTATTTTGATTTTCCCAGTTTTGTCCCTGTTTTTTCCCATCTGCAAACAAGTAAGAGAAAAGATAAGTAAAATGCAATATGTGAATAAGAGAGTGTATTGTTCAATGTAAAACTACAAAACATTTAATAAAGCAAGAAAGTAAGAATCTATGAGGCGTACAAAACACTTAATATAGCAAGAAAGTAAGAACTTATGAAGCGTAGAATAAATGGTTTCTTAAGAGCTTATGAGACATAGAATAAATGGTAACAGTGTGTTTTGTTGGGTGTAATTCCTTTTTGTGTATTTGAAAATATTAGATTCTGATATTCTATAGGCTTCTTCCTTCATATCAAAAACCAAGAACAGCGAACAGCGGAAGCATAACAGGTAGAAAAATTAATCAAACAAACCTGGGAAGTCTCTGCATTTTATGTGTGCAGGCTCGAAAAAATGATCAGCTCCCAAGATTGGACTTCAAAGCCCCTGCTTATTAATAGGAAAACTTTTACAGCTTTCTGCCATTTCTTTGAACCACAACCCTCCAAATTTTCAGACCAGTACAAAAGTAAGCGAGAACCCGAATTTCCCTGCTCTGCAAGGACTAAATCGAGTTTTCCTGCTCTGCAAGTCTAGTGACTGCACTATACATAAGACTGCATAATAAGATTTTTCTGAAAATTGAATTCTATTAAGACTGCATAATAAGATTTTTCTGAAAATTGAATTCTATGTAGCATTTTTTAGGTTTATACCAAATTAATCAATTACTTCAGCCTGTAGGATAATTAATTCTTGATATTGATCTCTGTGACAGGTTCTTTGCACAACAGTAGAACTGCATATTAAGATTTTTTCTAAAAATTGAATTCTATGTAGCGGATGGATTTACCTGTTTAAGTTTCAACATGTATGCTTTAACTTTCAACATGTATGCTTTTATAATGCAGGGCAGTAGACGCGCTGGTGGCCTAATTCGGGCAGTAGACACGCTGGTGGCCTCAATTCCTCGAACAGTAATTCCTCCAACAGCCCAGAGCGTACTTGGCGTTAGAACCTGTAAAAACAGTAAAACATATCATAAACCACGCAGCTGATTCTCTGAAAAATGTATCCAGGATTTAAATTGATTTACCTGAATGGCCGACGAGGCGGAGATATGGAGATCGTTGTCAATGGAGGAGAGATCACGCCACAGCCGAGACAGACTCAGAAATGGCCGACGAGGCGGAGATATGGAGATCGTTGTCAATGGAGGAGAGATCATTGTCAATGGAGGAGAAGCAGAAGAAAATGGTGAGCAGCGGAATACTAGAAGGCACAATGAGCAAAATACCTATTGCATGCCCACAAAAAGCATAGATGTGGTGGCAGGCGTACATGTAACGGTGGCGCATGAGCTTGCAGGTGTACGGTGCTACATGAGGTGGCAAGCATACAGCGTGCTGTAGCAGGGTACATATGCTATTGTATTATAGCAATGGTATTAATCTCTAAAATTAAACGCTAGAAAATTAATGCTAGCATTAGTTCATGCATGAGTGAACAACTTGTTGTAATTACCTGTACTCCTCCGATCTTTTTCCTAAGTTTTGAGCTGTATGCCTCGATTTGAGGCCAAATAAGATGGCGAAAGCATGAACTTTGGTTTATTAGAATAGTAAAATTACATGACCGTAAGAACTTTGATTTAAAAGTGGCAGGGAACCGGTAAACTAATGCTAAGTCCGCTCCTAACGATTACTATAGTCCCTGCCGGATGCCAGATGGTAGGGACTAATAAGTATACCAATTAACCCTAATCAAGAAAAAACAGTCTTCAACCGGAAGAAATCTATGACTTCATAAAATCCTGAAGAGAATAAGTTCGTTTATATAGAGTATAATACGTCACCGTGATGAATACAAACATGTTGTAACACTTTTACCGTAATCCGCAAAGACAGACAACAATAGACAATGAACCCAATTTTAAACCACAACAAATGATTGTCATCGACACGATGTCCTTGCTTTCTACTTTATTTCGTTCCATAACATCTTCGGCCGCCGTTTCTTGAGCTCCTCCCTAAATTTTGCATCTTCTCTCTTACAAGATTGAAAGACCTGCTTCAGCTCTTCAGCGTGGGTGATGAAAGCATTTTGATATGCTTTAAGATGGTGTTAAGGAGGGAGTTCATATAATTTGATAGAATTTTTAATTTTGTGGAAAAATTTGTGAACAATTTTGAAACCAAGATTTTAAATTAGGTTAGTGAGTCCATGATCAAGACAATGAAAATTGTATCTGATAAATCAATCAGTGATTATTTTATTTATTTATTTAGATAAGTATTTATTTTATTTATTATTTATTATTTATTATTATTATGTATTTATTTAGTTTTAGTTTTATTATATATATATATATATATATATATATATATATATATATATATATATATATATATATTCCAAATAAAGTAAATCTATTATTATTATTATTAATTAATTAGTTAATTATTTTATTTGAAATTTATATTATTTGTTTAAAATGTTAATTATTTGTTAATTGTTTTACAGGAATGTATATAATTTTAAAGATTAGTTTTGAAAATTTATGTTAATTAATTTACTATGTGATTAAATTATTATTTAAAGGATTAAATAGCGTTAGCTATGATAGGTTATGTTTATCAATTTTAATTAATTAGATAATTTTGTTTTTTCTCCCTAATATTGATGCTTACTTATTTATTTATTTATTTTCATTTCATTTATTAATTTATTTATTTTTAATGAATGTGTGTAAATCTATGATTATTTGAAATTTATATTATTTGTTTAAGATCCTAACTCTATGTTAATTGTTTTACCTAAAGAAAATTTATGTTAGTTAATTTATTATGTGATTCACTTATTATTTAAATGATTAGTAAATCTATTTTTATTAGAAATTTATATTATTAGTTTAAGATCGTCACTGTATGTTAATTGTGTTACATTCATGTATATAATTTTAAAGATTAGTTTTGAAATTTTATGTTAACTAATTTATTATGTGATTAGATTATTATTTAAAGGATTAGATAGGGAGTTAGCTATGATAGGTTATTTTAATTAATTAAATAATTTTGATTTATTTTCTTAAAATTGATATTTATTTATTTTTATATTTATATTTTATTTATTTATTTATTTATTTTTAATGAGTGTAAATCTATGTTTATTGCTTTTTTATTTTATTTAATAGGGGTTTCAAGGTGTTACTTAACTTTAGTCCGTGGTCTCTATTCATATTATTGGAGGATTTTTCGATTTCAATTGCTTCTTTTACCCTTCTTTTTAAATAATGGTCTTCCTTGTGAATTAATTTTGCTTGTTCCTGATTTTTCTCACCTATTTTTTGAAATGTCATTAATATGCTATTTTAGCCTAATGCCAAAGGATCTTCCTCTTTCACCTATATATAATTTTCCACATGAGCAAGGAACTTAGTATACTCCTTTGTGATTTTTTTGGTCTATTAGGTCCTTGGCAGAATCTAGCATGTTTTTGATGCTGTTAGGGGGTGTGAAGGCAACCATAATGTTATGCTTGGTGAGAATTCTAGCGATTTTGTCAGTGGTTCCTTTAATATAGGGTAAGGAGATTCTAGGGTTTTCCAGAGTTTTCCTTTTTTGGGTATTGGTTGTGGATTCTTTAAATATCTTTTGGATAATGTTTTTTTGATAGCCATTGTTGATGAAGACCTTGTAGAGATGGTTAAGTTCTTATTCTAAATGTCAAGGTCAGAGATTCTTGAAACTCTGGTAGCTAGGGCTTTGATGACTCCTACTTTTTGCTTCTGACGGTGGTGGGAATTAGAGTGAAAATATTTGTGGGTGTGAGTTTGTTTTCTGAAGGCTGGTGGCTTAGTTTTCCATTTTCCTTGGTAAGGAGGACATCTAGGAAGGGGAGCTCGTTGTCTTTTTCAATTTCAATAGTGAATTTAATGTGTTCTGAGAGGCTGTTTAAGTGGGATAAGAATTCATTAAGTTTATCTAAACCATGTCTCCATTTAGCGAACATATCATCTACATATCTTTTCCATTCATGAGGGGTAAAGGGGAAAGATTTAAGGGCCATTTGTTCAAAATGTTCTATATATAAATTGGCAATCAGAGGGGATAAAAGAGAACCCATGGCAACTCCATGAGTTTTCTCATAGATTTTATCTTTGAAGCTGAAGTATAAAGATTTAAGGAAAATGTCTACTAGTTCTACAGTTTCATGGTCTGTAATACTCTTCAAAACTTCTATGGCTTTATCTACTGGAATTATAGTGTAGAGAGACACTACGTCAAAACTAACTTGGAGATCATTGTCACTAATTTCAAGATTTTTAATCCATTCTATGAAAGAAGCAGAATCTTTGGTATAAGAGGGAGTGTTACCTCATAAAGGTCTAA
The DNA here is from genome assembly GCA_031772625.1 of Pinus tabuliformis. Lineage (NCBI taxonomy): Eukaryota > Viridiplantae > Streptophyta > Pinopsida > Pinales > Pinaceae > Pinus > Pinus tabuliformis. The sequence continues at coordinate 738,306,635 of CM062811.1, forward strand.
GATTATTTGCAAGGTATTTTGCTAACGAGTAAGTGGGTGATCCTATGGTGTTCACAATGGGTCTGACAGGAATTCCAGATTTATAGATTTTGGGTACCCCATAAATTCTAGGGATGATGACACTATTTGGTATTAACTTGTTCTTAATAGTAGAATCAAGAGAGGAGTTTTTTTATTTTGTTACTAACTAAGCCGAGAATTTTGTTGCTAGGGTCCTTGTTAAGAATTCTATAGCAGCAATTTTTGTTAAGGTGTTCTTGTATCTTATTATCATAATCTGTCCTATCAATAATAACAGTGACATTTCCTTTGTCTGCTTTTAAAATTATGATGTCCTTGTTCTTCCTGATGTTTTCTAAAGCTATGGATTCTTCTTGGAGATGTTGTTGGGAGGAGGCCTCGCATTTTTGATGATCACCTCAATGCTACTAATGATATCATGGGCAGGTATTTTTGCTGGAGATAAAGCAAAATTAAGGCCTTTTTCTAGCACCGTTTTCAAATGGTCATCTAATGCCAGATTTGAGAGGTTGATAACTGTTTCTTTTTGCGTATTATTTATCCCTTGCATTGTTTGGCTGTTTACTTGCGTGAGAGTATCTTCAACCTGCGATTTGCCATCTATCTGCTTATAAATAACCTGAATATGTCTGATGGAAGCGCCGTGTTGGATATCATGGATGTCTTTTTTCTGCATAATGTCTTCTGCAATTTTAGTTATCCCTTGCGCTGTCCGACTGTTTAATTGCTTGAGCGAATCTTCATCGACTCTAATCCGCATTTTCTTACTGTCCAATTGCGAGAAGGTACGCTTGATGGATTCTTTATGCGTGTTGTTGGACATGACCCCTTGCGTGATGGGGCTGCCTTCTCCTACGATACTAACTGCGCCGGCAGCGTGTCTTTCAGGTTGTTCATTATGTTGGAGAATGCCATGTGAGATGGGAGTGTTACAGTTGATGCTTTTCTCTAAGATGTTAATCAGAGGGTTTTCCAAATTGTCCAACTGCATGATGGTGGCATCATAATGCTGGTTAACATTGTGCTGGTGAGTGTAGTTGTATTCATGGCCAATTTTCTGCGTTTGAGATGAAGATTTAAAGTTGAAGTGAGTGTTTCCAAGGATTTTAAGCTTTCTGGATTTCTTTGCTAAGTTATAATTAAAAGTCCTTTCACCTTTGGCGAAGGTGAAGGCATCCAAGTTTTTCCAGAGATCAGAACGAAGAGCTGGCGCTAGCATGAAATGCAATCAAAGAAGTTTTTCAGAAATTTTAATTAATCGGACTTTCCTAAATTTGATTTCATGTTTGATGACGGTTTTACTGAGATTATTGAATACAGAAATGTTCTGACCTAGTTTAAGGGGATGGTTACAGTTGGCCAAATTTGGAATGAGTTTTTTATCTCTACATAGTAAATTACTTAATAAATAAAATAAATACTTATCTAAATAATAATAATAAATAATAAATAAAATAAATACTTATCTAGATAAATAAATTAAATAATTATTGATTAATTTATCATTTATAACCAGACTATTAATGAAGACATCAGAAATATTTATCAAATAACTATTAATAAGCTTCTTAATTTCACGCTCTCTTTTCTCAAATACAATTCTCATTAGCCTGATGATGGAATCGCTGGAATGGCTAAGTCCGAAACTTTGGTTTCAAAACTGTTCACAAGTTTTTCCACAAAATTAAAAATGCTTTAAAATGTTTGAAGTAGTGCTTCTGAGACAGCTTCAACTCTGGTTCCTTGGCAGCAAAATCGCTGGATGTTGCTCGCCTTTGCTTACACTCTCCGCCCACTTTGTCGCTGGATTCCCAAAGTTTAAATTCTGTCCACTCAACAAAGATTCCACAACGCTCGTTTTATCGGATGCCTCCACATTTGGAAGTAAAACAGAAAGTTGCCTTCTCTCTGCCGGAGTAAGATGTTCCATCCACGTCTCTTTGTTTAGAATATCTGTCAAGTCGTCGTTTCGTCTATTGCGGGTTTCTTTATTTTATATTCGTTGCTGAGCAGAAAAATTGAATTGGTAGTATATCAATATAAGAAGTTGAATTTGGAAATAATATGAAGAGGACAGTGTAGATTTATATACCATTCCTTTTTATCTTTCTGCTTTGGCGATGATGTTCGCACTATGCACTATTGTTCGCGCGGAGGTTAGAACAGCGCCAATTGTCGTAGTCCGTCCGGTTGCAGCGCAATTCATCTGGCAAGTCGCATTCAGCTTTCCCTTTTCCCATCGCTACTCTAAGATGTAGATTTATATACCCATATTTTTTGTTCTTTCTCCTCTGGTCATTTGCATCTATGATGTCGTGATGATGTTGGCGGTATCTGCAGTTGTTGGCACGCGGTTTAGAACACCGTCAACTCTTGCTGTCGCACCGCCCCCAGCGCGATTCGCCTGGTAAGTCGCAAGCAGAAGTCCTTTTCCTGGGTATGTTGACATTAATTGAAATGTAGATTTCTTTTGATATATGGAGTTGGAGTTACAAGCAGATGTGTGCGTTGTATTGGAAAGGCGGGGGAATGGGAAATATATATGGGGATATTGTTTGTGTTTGGAGTATTTATAACCAAATTTGGAATCTGCACGAGTTGCTAATAATGCAAAGATAGGGTTATTCTCCCTTCTATTGTTGATAGGCGGTTACACTTCGCAGTTAGGGTGAAAAAGCATTTGAAACTACGAGGCCACTTTTTTGTAATTCGGTGGGATTGGATTTGCAGGCATGTGAAATGTCATTCTGCCTCTAAGTGTATAAAGAGCCTTCGGGCAAAGAAATCAGGGTGTCACATGTTTACATGACTGAATCATCCGTTTAAACCAATAATTTCAACGTAAATCGATATATTAATTTAGATATTTTTTAATTTTCAATTTATCCCGCATTTGGAGATATCAAATCTTCTTTTGTTATAAATCATTTTTTAGAGTGGAAAGAGATTTGATCTGTTTCTATGCAATAACTCTTGTAAATTTTATACTAGTCTAGATCCATCTTAACTAGTGATCTACAAAGTGTTTAATCTCTTAGGTACAAACATCTTTAATGAAAAGAAATGTGATCCCTCTCTAACATTAGTAGATCCAAAATGAAGATGAATCCAACATGATATAATAAATATGTATTTAACATTGAGATAACTTATTTATGATTCAAATTATTTTTATTATTAATATTTTCTAAAATATTATATATCAAAACGATATTAAACATTGACAAAGATACATATATCTTCATACATTGAATTAAAAAAAAGACTATTAAATGAATAAGAATTCTCTCAATTTTTATTTATTTTTTTCTTTTCTTTATTAAAATATTTTATTCAAAATTATTTATTCAAATATTTTATTAATAACTTACTTTAATTTTTTCTTTGTTACTGATATTTTAAAATGTTATATATCAACTCGATATTAAAAATAAAATCAATTATACATCTTTCCAGTTATGGAAAATACAAATATAAGATTTTTGTTTTTAATTTAAATTACTTTATTTTTCTTTATATAAAGTAGATATAAAATTATGTTACGTAACATGGACATTGAAATATTTTATGACAATTATATAAATAATACTATTTCCTGTCTATATTCAATATTGAGAAATTACATTTCTTGTAAAACAAGAAATTATTTTATGTTATATTTGTATATAAATTTATGTAAGATAAAGGTGCAAATTGAAATATTGTAAGTATGGGGAGAGATCAATATTTTTTTTATTAGTATTTTTAATTTATTAATTTAAATTATTATTTTAGTATTTTAAAATACAAGGTTACATGACAATATCTCTTTCATATTTTTATATTATTATAATTAAAATATTTTATGATTTGTTTTTTAACACACTTTCTAAATTAGAAAATAAAAAAAGAATTTGATACATATTTTTTTAATATTTTAAGAATAAATTCTCACTTATTAAATTGTAAATTTAGCTATATATGTAGGTGGTATAGTTGGAAAAATATATGTTGCTAAGCCCTTATGTATCCAAGTGATAGATAGTTCCATCCTTGAACAAAAAGAAAATTATAATTTTTTCTATTATATTAATAATTTAGTTTATATGGTTACCCTAATCATAATTTACATTCAAAGAAATAATCCACTATTTACTTTGATGAAATATTATAATTATAATTTTTTTTTTAATTATACAAAATAATTTGGTTATATCCATTTTAACTTTGGATCTATTGAGAGGTGAGAGGACCAAATCTTTGGAGGTGCAAACGTTTTTTACAAGGAAAAAAGAATTTGACACTCTAGCTGAAATCAAGTACCTTGAGGTACAAACTCTTTTAGAGGAAAAAGAGAATTTATACCTCTAACGGCTTGCTACACATACAATTAAAATCTATCTAAAATAGTTAATCTAATTGTCATTAATATCCTCTAAAAAATTTAATAAACTGAAACATCTATCTATTTAGTATATAAAAACATATTTAGTATATAAAAACATATTATTAATCAATATTAGCTTGAAATAATAAAATAATAAAAGAGAGTTACTTTCCCTTTGTAACCCAGAATAATTGTGGTTTCATAAAACAATGATAACATTTACATCAAAGTAATGGAGGTTCAAATATATATTTTTTTTACTCAAAAAAATATGACGGATCAAGGGAAAACTATTTTTAGAGGGAAAAGAGAATTTATCCTTTTAGCGAGAACATCTATCAAGAATAGTTAATTTAATTATAATTAATATGATATAAAAAATTTAATAAACTGAAATCATTGATTTGTTTATTATATAAAAAGATGTTATTAAAAATATTAGTTTGAAATGATAAAATAATAAAAAAAGAGTTATTTTCAGTTTGTGAACAAGAATAATTGTGGTTTGATAAATCCACGATAACAATTACATCAATGTAATTGATGTTCAAGTATATATATATATATATATATATATATATATATATATATGTATAATTCAAGAGTTAAATAGATACTAACTTAGATCTATCTTAATTTTGGATCTACAAGTGTTTAGATACATCAAATCTCTTTGAGTGTAAAAATATTTAAGTGCTAAGATGAATCTAGACTGATTAGTTTAATTTTCATTAATATAATTTCAAAATTTTAATAAATTTAAATTATTAATTTTTTTCGATAAATAACATATTCTTAATCAATATTAATTTAAATAAAAGAAATATTGCATCCAACATGAACATCTCAATTACTTTAAATGATGTTAAAAGAACCACATTCACATGAAAAAAAAACATGAGCATTAGCTTCAATTGTTTGACACAAAATTTTCCTTTTTGTGCATGGATTTGGAGGTTCAAATTTATTTTTATTTTAGGTAATGCATGGAATTGAATAAAGATGGAGAAATATCAATTACTATGCAACTACTATGTCCAACTATTACATTAATCTTGGAAAGCTAGAAAATCAACAAGCATAAATAATTTTAAATATATTTTTCAACCAACATCAATTGAAATATGGCAATATAGTTAACGATTTATTGTAAATTTGTAACAACACATGGTTGATTTTCTATGAAAATCAAAATAAGACCAAGGTCATGGGATACATATTCCAATGTGAATGATGGGAAAAACATTGTAATCAGGTATCTGTGGTGAATAATTAACGGATATAAAATTGGCAAAGACATTGCCAAATGAAAAGTGACAATAATTGGTATTTTATGTATGAAAATAAAGGAAAATAGGAGGAAAGGTACCAGATTTGCATGTGAGAAAAATTGAAGGAAAATAAAGAAAATAAAAACCTCAATGATAAAAGGGTTTAGGAGGATCATTTCATAGATTTTTTTAGCTCAACATTTGGACCTCTCATTCCATTCTTTAATTCTCTGATGCTATTTCAAATTTACAATATTCTTGGATCATTGTGGCACACATTTGATTTGGACAAAGAAGGAAAAGGAATGAAGGAAATCACAAGGTAACAAGTTGATGAATAGCTATAACTAGATTTATTTGTATGTAACAAGTTGCATATGTGATTCACTTGCTAGTTTATGCATGCATAGTATATGCATGTGATTACCTCGTTATGTGTTTTCATTGGCATGAATAGTTTCCTGGATTGACATTAGTTTTAGCATTTCCTTTCCATTTCCCTAATAAGCATGATGTTGTGGGTTTTTCCATTTGATTGTTTTTTGGTTGGTGCTCATAATTTTTATGTTTGTGTGTTGGAGAAAATGCTTTAGAATCCCTCAAAAAATTGGGGTTGAGTTACTAGTCCTTAAGCCTAGTTTGGGACAAATGCTCTTGAGCCCTTGGGGGGTTGAGTTACTAGTCCATGGAGCCAGATTGGATAATCACTTCAGAGCCATAGAAGGTTGCTAGTTGTGTTACTAGTTCCTCAATCCCTAGACAACTTGGGTAGAGATTGATCTGGTTGGTGTCAGTGACATAATACCATGAGGTCAAATCACTAGTTGAGGGCTGAGGTGATTTGACATCTTGAAGCCCTAGCTTGTTTTGCTTTAGTTTATTTGATTAGACCCCACATTCATGCTTGGAATATGGCGCGAGGGTGTTTGACTGAAAGAGAGATTTTGTTCATCCCAAGCTTTGGTCGGGTGGTATGTGGAAGTCCATGACTTGGTTGATATCTTCATATGTTAATAAGAGTTATTATTCCATTTTGATCAATATATATTTATTTGCAATTTGTTGGTGATATTACGACTAGGTTGCTATGGTTTATATGTTGTTTAGTTTCTGATTATATGTTGTTCATATGATGTGTATCTTCTACGACTCTTGTCATGAATTATTTAGATATTGATGAGTTGATGAATGTATGCAGTAATAACTGTTGTTACAACTATATGGAGAGGGCATATGGCCTTCTCAATGATTCTCATATCAATCTATGAATTTTATGATGAGATATGCATTCATAACATGTAGCTTTCATATCCACCATGTGTTTGACGAAATGTGTGTTATGTTATCGGAAGTCTAGGTCAAGTTTTGCCTTCATTTTTGTATGTTTAGCCTTTTTTTTATGCTATTAATGATTATGAGAGGTTTTAGGAAGCTTTGGGAAATGGTTTGGAGGCTGGCCAAGAATATAGGATCAGATCTTGGGATTGCACCCTTTGAATTGGATGATTTTGGTCACAACCGCACCAGGCAAACTTTTGTGTGTTGTTGAAGGCCTTCAACTACATGGAGGCATTAAACTACATGGAGGCCTCGTAATGCATGTGGTCAGGGGTTAAGGTGTGTGAAAGGGAGCCCTTTCTTAAGGTTTGGTCTCATGGGGTGGTTCTTTGGCCTGTGAGTGTCCATATAGCCCTTTGAAATGTTGTGAGTAATCGGTTGGTGGTTAGTTTTAGGACCCACGTACTTAACTAGACCTAGGAGGTTGGGTCATGTTGTAGTAGCTCTTTGTCTCATGTTTACCCTGGTAAGCCAGTGAAAACGGGTAAATGTGGGAGGGGTGGTTACATATAGGTATCAAAGCACCCAGGTTCAAATGGTTAGACTAGATGTGCTGAATGTGTTTCCATGCATGCTTGTTTATTTTTTATGTGTTCATTATGCATCCATTTTCATAGTCATTATTATATTAATGTTGTCATGTAGAGGATAATGATGTTGATGCTCAGATGATGTATATGTCTATTTCATTATATATACATATGTTGAGCTAATACAAATTGATTTTTCTCATGAGATAGCTCCCCCTCAACTTCACTTAGGTATGTTGATTGTGCTTATATTTAGTTTATCTGACATGGTATGCTTGCAATAAGTAGAAGATAAAGATAACAAGTAAAATTATAGGGTACAATTCACATGATTCTCCCTAAAGATTAGAGGAACACTCATTCTGAGACAATGTTAATTTACGATTTTTCCTGTCTCTAGTTATTCTCATACCAACGATTTATTTTGCAGCTCCCAAATCCTTCATTGCAAATGAATTTGCCAATTTTCTTTTGAGCACATTTATTTCCTGCATGTTAGATCCTGCAACAAGCATGTCATCTACATACAATAACAATATAATATAGCTGCCATCATTTTTCTTTTTTAAATAAACACAATGATCAAAGTGACATCTAGTATAGCCTTGTTCAGACATAAACTTGTCAAATTTTAGATACCACTGCCTTGGAGCCTGTTTTAAGCCATACAAGCTCTTCTTCAACCTGCACACTAGTTTCTCCTTCCCTTTCACCTCATATCGTTGTGGTTGTTGCATATATATCTCTTCCTCCAAATCCCCATGGAGAACGGCTGTCTTTACATCTAACTGCTCAAGATGCAAATCTTCAGCTGCTACAAGACTTAAAATAGTTCTGATTGAAGTCATTTTAACAACAGGAGAAAATATTTCATCAAAATCAATACCTTTCGTCTGTGCAAACCCCTTCACCACAAGTCTAGCTTTATACCTCTGTTTTCCTCCATCTTCTTCCTTCAGCCTGTAAACCCATTTATTCTGTAATGTTGTTTTATCTGCAGGCAACCTGACTAAGTCCCATGTCTGGTTATGTGCTAAGGAGTACATTTCTTCTTTCATGGCTTGCTCCCACTTCTTCCTAGTTTCTACCTGCACTGCTTCTTCATAACATTCAGGTTCACTAGAATCAGTCAACAATAAATAATATAATGAAGGAGAGTAATGTTCAGGGGGTCTACTTATCCTAGTAGATCTTCTAACACCACTTTCGGGTATTTGGGGTGCCTGTTGCTGTTGTGGTGGTTGCTGTTGTTGTGGTTGTTTATTATTATTATTTTCAGGCACCTTTACTTTTTCAGTGATTTCGTCAAGAACTGCGTATTCCTTGTTTTATTTTTCTTGCTTCTTTTCTTGCAACTGATTCTTATACAAGACCTTTTCATTGAATATTACATCTCTGCTCCTAATGATTTTGTGATTTTCATAATCATATAAGCGATAACCAAAATCCTTAACACCATATCCAGTAAAGGTACATTTCTTTGACTTTGCCTCAAGCTTTGTTCTATTTTCTTTATCAATATGCACAAAGGCCTCACAACCAAAAGGCTTTAAAAAAGAGTAGTTTACCTTTTTACCTGTCCATGCTTCCTCCGGAACACCACCATCCAAGGAACTTGAAGGCCCTCTGTTTATTAGATAAACAACAATATCTACAACATCTGCCCAAAACTGTAAAGGCAATCCTGCATGCAATCTCATGCACCTTGCACGCTCCATGATTGTTCTGTTCATCCTTTCTGACACACCATTTTCTTGTGGTGTTCTTGGAACTGTCTTCTCTCTGCGAATTCCATGCTCTAAACAGTACCTATCAAACTCTTTGCTTCAATATTCACCTTCATTGTCTGATCTAAGACACTTCAATTTCTTTCCTGTCTCAATCTCAACCAAAGCTTTTAATTTCTTGAAAGTATAAAATACATCAGATTTATTCTTGATACAATAAATCCAAGTTTTTCTAGTTGCATCATCAATAAAAGTAACATAATGACGAGAGCCACTGAGATATGATACCTGAGCAGGTCCCCATACGTCTGTATGCACAAGCTCTAATTTTTTGTTCTTCTTTTCTTTCCCAACTCTGAGAAATCTGACTCTCTTCTGTTTTCCATAAATGCAGTTCTCACAGAAGTCCAAATCAACATTCTTCAAACCCGACAAAAAATTCCTTTAGTGAAGAATCTTCATCCCCTTTTCACTCATGTGTCCGAGCCTACGATGCCATAATGCTGCATCTACTCCTTTGGAAGTTAAAGCATTAACAGAGTTAGAAATACCATTGCATAAATACAATGTACCAACCTTTTCGCCTTTTGCTATTACCAGGGCTCCTTTAGTGACCTTCCAACCTTTATCTGTGAAATTTGTCACACAACCTTCACTGCCTAACTCCCTTGTTGAAATCAAATTTTTCTTTAGATCTGGAACATGCCTTACCTCCTTTAATAGCCATTGGTTTCCATTTTGCTATTTTACAAAAACCTTACCATTCCAACGATTTTACAGGGTTTATCATCACCCAGATGAACTTGTCCAAAATCTCCTTGAACATAGTCATGGAAGTATTTCTTATCAGGTGTGGCATGGAATGAAGCCCCTGAATCTACCACCTAGGAATCAGTAATATTTTTGAAAGAAAGAATCAAAGCATCTTGTAACACCTCACCTGTCACATTTTCTTCATGATTGTTTTCTTGTTGTGCATCTCCTTCTTTTCCCTTCCGAGATCTACAGTCTTTCTTTAGGTGTCCTTTCTTTCCACATTTCTAGCACACTATCCCCGATATGGACTTGGATCTGCCTTTCCTTGATTTAATGCGATATCCTGAGCTCTTTCCTCTTTCCATTTTTCTTCCTCTAGACTCTGCACTCAAAGCTTTTCCTGATGTCTCATCGGAGCTTTTCCATCGCATTTCCTCGCTAAGGATAGCACTAACAACATCATCAAACTTTAAAGTACTAGATCCAGAAACAGAGTTACTAATGGCCATTACCAAACCATTCCAACTTTCTGTTAATGAGCACAAGAATAACAGAGCTCTAACTTCATCATCAAAGTTTACCCCTACAGAACTTAATTGACTTGTAACTGTATTAAAACCATTTAAATGGTTTGCAACAGATCCACCTTCTGACATATTCATATTAAATAACTGTTTCATAAGAAATACCTTGTTTGAGGCCGAGGGTTTTCATATAGTTTCGACAACGTCTTCATCAAACCCTCTGTCGTGGTTTCCTTCAAAATGTTGAAGGCAACTGATGCAGCAAGGCACAACCGTATTGTTTCGAGTGCCTTTCTATTGAGAAGGTTCCATTCTTCGTCTTCCATACCCATCGACATCTTTGTTTTTCCGCCCAATGGTAGGTATTGATCTTTCTGATACAGATAATCTTCCATCTGCATCTTCCACAGGGAGAAGTTTTGGCCGTTAAATTTCTCGACTGTAAACTTACCATCTTCCGCCATTGCTCCCACTCGAACCAGGAACCCTTCTTTCCTGCGAGTTTATCAGCCAAATATACCTTCGGCTTTGATACCAGTTGTTAGAAAATTATGTATTACGGAGCAATGGAACACATAAAATACTGCATAAATATAAACATAGAAAATGCACAAAACAAGAGAGACACAGATATACGTGGTTCACCAAATTTGGGCTACGTCCATCCTAAACAGCTAGTCCTTCCTTTCTATTATCCAGCAAAATGAAGAGATACAACCTACATCAAGTCCGTTGTAATATCCTTTGTTTTCTGTCACAGTCTCAGCTCTCTGTTTCTAGCTCACAGAGTACACATCTATATCACAGCCTCAAATACAATGCCCTCATACAAAGACAGGGGTTGCCTTCTAGGGAAAAAAACCCTAAACTAAACATAAGTTCTACCGTCAGATCATCTGCCTAATGAACGACTCAGATTGACTAGAAGTTACTATACTTTTACAAGGCAATTTTACATTTATTTTTGGCTTCGGAGGCGCTGCCGCTGAGCCCCCGCAGGGGGACCGCTAGCCCCTGGAGCCCCCAGCCGGGGGGGATGGGCCCTCCCCGGACCCCTGCGGGGGGGACAAGTCCCCCCCGCACCCCCCCACATGGAGGGTTGTACAAAACATCCTGGGGTATACATCCGGCTGAAAAAAAGACCTCTGAACAATCATGCTCCACACACAACAGATCCGTCATTAAGTACTTCCAATTGATTTCTTTTATGATTATCTTTCAATCCCCTGTTACGAGTACCCTAATTGCTCCTAATCTTTTTACAAGTTTAAGTCCAAGCAAAAGAGCTTCATACTCTGCCATATTATTGGTGCATTTGAAATTTAATCTGTAGGCATGGTCATTTTCTAAGTTATGCACCCAAATTCCTACTCCAACTCCCAATTTGTTAACTGAGCCATCAAATTCTAGGTGCCAAAGTATTTCATTTACATAATCAGTGTCAGGGGTGGTTGGAATTTGTTTAGTAAGGGATTTAGTTTTTTGTTTTCATCTAATTTTTCTTTATTGTCTAAATCATCATTGGTATCTAAAATTTCCTAAATTTGAAGAGTTGATTTTCCATTTTCAATTTCTTTTGGTTCTGCTACTAAAACTTGTTCATTGTTGGTAGGATTGGTTTCAACATTGTACAAAATAAATGAATCCATATTAGATTGTACTTAGTAGATAGGGAAGTTTTGTGGTCTTTCCTGACTACTTACTACATATTTCGTTAATGTCTCTTGGTATACTTTCTTAGGTTGGCCGAAAACAAAGATAGTAGGATAAGACATATCCAATTGAAGTGATCCTTGGAGCTTAGCACCCCAGGACCTGGATAATAACATTCCATATTTTGGAGGTATATCTGCTACTACTATATCCATTAGAATTGTCTTGGTATGATATTGAACTAAAGAAACACACAAGTCTTTTATTAATCCTAAACATCTCACTTGACTTGAATCAAAACAAAAGAGATCTTTGCAAGGCCTAGTAATGTCTAGATCTAATTTCTCCATCACTGACTTGGGAATTAAGTTGTGAGATGCCCCAGAATCAAACATAGCATTGTGAAGGATTTTATCATGAATATTCAAGCTCACATAAAAGGAAGGGACACCAGGTATAAATATTAGTTCTGGTTGATCATCAAAAACATTAACAAAATCTTCAGTCCCAATGATGTTCAATGATCTGTTGATTTGATTTTGGTAGGCATTATCTTTTCCTAATTCTAACAATGGAACAACGATCCTTAACTTGCCTACTTTAGTTTCCAAATTGAGAGGTTTTTCTATTTGGGCTTTGGTGTTTTGAACAATGGGATTCTCTTTGCTTTCTATATTTGCTGTGTTTTTCTCCTTTTCAGGAGTAGGGTTATGACTAGCTGTTTCTTCTAAATCAACTTCTGGGGGTTATTCTACATATTCTTTGGGAGGAGTAATGGAAGAATGTCTGTTATTTTGTTGACTATAAGAAACATCTTCAGTTATTGGATTAGAGGGATTATTGTTAGATCTAGACAAAATTTGTACATGTGGAGGGACTTCTTTACCTTTGGTAGGCTATTTTGGAGACTTTTGTTTGTTGTTTTCAGGAACATCTATTCTTCTACTCCTTAATTTATACATCTTGTGCACTTCATAGATAGCTGTGTCATATCCCTCTCTGAAGTCAAATGATTCTTCTGATTGAGTTTGAAATTATTTGAGAATGTGGGCCTCTTGGTCATCTTGAGTTAAGAAGACTTCTCCTTCATTGTTAAGTCCCATTAGATTTATCTGAGTGTCTTCTGGTGGATCTTCGAAGCTAGAAGCCTCTACATAGTTTTCTTGGAAATGAGGTCTAATGTTTTGAACTGGGCTAGTCTTTCCAGGGTTCGGGTTTTGGTTCTTTTGGAAATTTGGATTTCATCAATGTAAACTTTGAAAATGGAACTGATATTGTTACCCGTTTTGTAGAGATAGCAAAAAAGTGACTTGATTTTGAAAAGGGGTGATGCAGAACACACATGTTTTTTTAGAGCATAGTTTCTCGCACTTTAATTTTTTTTATGTACATTATGCTTTAGAATGGTAGTGATTTTCATGTTGATTTAAAAAAGTGAGTATTCTGCATCACACCCTTTTTTTAAAAGACCTGTTTTTTGGCTTAAAATTTTGTAATGTATAAAATGTAACTAATTATTTTGTAAATCTGATAATTTTTGAAGTGGTCGATTTCTTCATATTTTCTTGTTTTTTATTTTATTTTTTTTTATTTTTTTCAGTGAGGTTTTTATAGTTTTTCATTTTTAAATTAGAAGGTCGATATTTAGAATTTTCGATATTCTACATATTTATACATCTTTAATTAATTTTTCAATCCACATGAAAGAATTGTTTCTAAAAAACAATATTTTTTAACAATAAACATAAAAATAACCATTTTTAACATAAATATAACTAAAAAACTACACGTTCTGATAATTTTTTGCTGGAATTGACATGTCAAAATCATAATTTTTATATGAAAATTTTAACTAAAAATGGTTAAATAATAGTTTTTTCTATGAATTTCATGGTAAAATAATAATAATAATCATTTTTTTTTCAAAAAATAATGATTAACTTAAAAATCAATGTGAAAATCACATATTAGAAATATTGAACATATAACAACCGTAATTGAGTGTTTATTCTTCTCATAAAATGTCAAAGTCAAAACATTGCAAAGCTTGATTTACAAGCATAACTTAAATTTAATCAACAATGTTATGTAATCCAAATTCTTCGTCCTCTATACTTTCATCATTGTCTTCTTCCACAATATTTTCTGTTTCATTTTGCTCATTTTTGTCTTTGAATGGATCTCTGATGCCTACGAATCTCCCAATGTATGTCTTTCCAAACATTCCATGTAATGGTGATTGGGGTTCCTTTTCCTTTTTTGCCACATATGATTCACTAAAGTCCCCTTTCTTCAACCCAATTTCTTGCATTGCATCTGGAAGAAATTGAAGAGCATTAATTATTCGCTGAATCAAATTGCATTGTACTGGATCCTTTTCAATTGCAATGCAATTTCATCCTTTTTGAAGGCAACATGCTAGTGTTGTACCTAATTATCAAGCACAAAATAAATAATGAACTAAATTAGTACAATGCCATATTAATTAAAAAATAACATATTGAAATTCAATTCCATATAATAAAACTTACCTGAGCCAGAAAATAAATCCAGAACCCAATCTCCTTCATTTGAACAAATGTCTACAAGATAGTTAATCAATAATTGTGGTTTTTGATAAATGTTAACTATCTCTCCTTTTTCTTCTTTGTCTTCATATTTTAGTTTTCTCACAACAGCATCATAAGTCAATATTTGGCTATGACTCTTTCTGTCTACTAGATTAAAAATCATAGACATATGGCTATCATATTTTGCCCAACTATCAATATGAATGAACTCACAATCATTTATAAATTGTTGATCTTCATTGTTAAGAAGATTTGACTTTTTCCTATAACACGAAATAGTAAAAGTTCAATTAACCTGTACATAAATAAATTTTTCAACATTAATCAAATATACATTTTAAATGTCTTACCATGTAAGCTGCATCCTTGAATTTGTTTTCCCCTTGAAGCTTGACAATATCATTACCAATTGTGTGTCTGAATGAAATGTCACAAATCTCCATAATGGTGATGACGTGACTTGTACAAATCCCGCAACCACTTAACTAAGAGCTTGATAAGTATAAGGGTCACTATCATAGTCAATGTTCGGAATATTGAAACCATGGGGAATATCTACAATGACTAGGTCATAATCCCTTTTAGGTATGAGTTTAGTAAGGTCTTGACAATCGCCTTGTATTATTTTATATTGAATAGTGTCTAGCCCATTCCAAATGAAATGATTAAAAGTTGGATCAAGTTGAACATTCTTAATACACTGCTTCCTCAATCTTTCGATATTTATTTTTTCAATAAAGGTTTTGAAAATAACTGGCACTCCATTATCATCCTTCTTCATCTTTTATAAAATAAACAAATTTATGTGTAAGTTATAAATTAAAAATAGTACATAGGTGAATAAAAATTAATTTATAAATCAAGATACATTTTTAAATGCAAGATAAAAATCTTTTAATGTTGATGTAGAACTTGAATCTCTATAGTTGCATACAACATCATCCCAACTATCTTCATTCAACAATATAACCATTTGTTCTTGAATTTTCATGTAAACTTTGTGACTGCATAGATAAAGTAACAAAAAGTTAATATAATGATATGTATAACAAATACTACCAAGAACAACATGTTTTATATAAAATATAATTATAATCTAGAAATAAATAAAAATAATTCAACAAACTTACTTTTGAAATTCTTCAGACATTTCCTCTAATGATAATTCCCTTGACCTCACACGAGATAATATTGTTTTGACAATTTTTTCATCTTTCACTCCTTGCATCGCCCTCCAAGGTGTGATAGTCATATCGTCTGGAAGTTGCTTCATTTCAGGAGTTGATTTACTATTGCTACATATCAATGGCTTAGACTTTTAGACCCTTTGTTTTTTAATGGCGATGTCTTCCCACATGCTAAAAATATCATCAATCAACTTCCAAACATCTCTAGTTCTAAATGCTAATTGGAAAATGTTATCAACACCTCTGAATAAATCACTATTTTTGTTGCCTTTTCCACCTTTTCAATTGGTTTTCTCTTCAATTTGATAGCCTATTTCCATACAACATTCCTTTCAGAAATTTGTAGTAACATTTATCCTATCCCCACCACATTTTTCTTCAAATTCACTATGAATAAATCTAACCCTTTGAATGAAATTCATAGACATCCTATATTCATTATCTGAATTATGATCCCATGCCACTAAATTTGCTTTTGTATCTGATAAACCTGCATAAATGATACATTTCATTGTTTCAAAATGTGGGTTATTAGGATATTCCTCAATCAATTGTCTTTGAGCTTCTACGGAATGGTTCCCCCCAAGCACATAATAATTGTATTCAAAACATTTTGACTTATCAAATTCTTCTTTGTTGGGAACTTGAAGTGGATCAACAAGAAACACATAACTAACCACATGATCATATGGATTGTACCTCATCAATGTCTTCAAATTGTGTACATGTAGATGATGTGGCTTTCTAACTTGATATTGACATTTTCCTTCACTTTCTTTATAGGTTTTCCTGACATTAAGCTGAAATGTACGACCACCACCAATTAAGTTTCTCTTTGTCAAATTCTCTTGAATGGAATTTTGTTTTGTTTTGATAACTCCATCCTCCAAATCAACTCCTGGTGTAATGATTTCTCTGTTTTCTTTTGATGTTTCACTAGGTTTTTGACTACTGGTAATGAATGCTACAAAATCTTCAACTTTACTTTTCTTCGTCATAACATTCTCAACAGATTTATTCTTAGGGATTGTTACTTTTGGTCTTTTAAGGATCTTCTCAGTTCCATTGTCATCTTCAGTAATGGCAACATATGCTTCACTGTTAGTTTCAACTTCATCGTCCTCAAAAGTAACTTGTTTACCCTTGCTAGATTTATCCACCAGAGGCCTTTTTTTTTATTCTTTGGATGTAGTTTTGCAGCATCATCAATTACTACATTTTGTTTGTTTTCCATATCTTCTTCTGACACTGAGTAAAAAATGCTGACAGCCTTCATGATATTTTGTTATTGAAATGAATTCCCCTCAACCTAATTGAACAACTTTCAACAAAATTCTGCCAAATAAAATATCATATGTCAATAAAAACAAAATTAAAAAAATATAGCAAGACACTTTCAAGAACACAAAATACAAATATAAATAACAATACTTACGATGTTTTGTGTCATCTCATCTACGATTCGTTTACACAACTTTGTAGACACCTCTCTCGTGTCATACAATGAATATGATAGTCAGTATGTAATCCTTTCATGTGACTTGGGAGCTTTTGTAAGTATGTAAACAACTTTAGTGTCCAGTACCGAACACATATCTATGACTCTTCCCATCACCTCAAAAATTCCATTATCATTTGGTATATCAATATATAGATATATATTCACATTTGTGCTTTCTCTTTCTTTCACATAACAGATTCTTGATGAAGATTTCACCTCTTTTGAAATCTTCCAGTCTGAAATCATCTTTGTATCACTTGAGGCACTTGAAAGATTTGTAGCCATGAGCTCAGGTGGAGTTCGTTCACCAATGTTTCTTGAAGATGCACCTTTAAGAGTCTTTGGTCCAGAAAGATTCACTGAAATTTTCTTTGATGCCATTTTTCTGAAAAATAGAAACACATAAATTAATAAATAATAAAAACATATTAACTTAAATTAACAACGAAAATATATCATAAATTTTTTATTTTTATAATCGGAATCACTTGGCCACCCCTAACGAGCGGGCGGGCGGGTCGGTCGACAAGCGGGGGCTCGAGTGAGGGACGACAGGGTGGGCTGGGCAGCCAGGTGAGTGACGGCAGGAGGGGTCGGCGGGTGGGCCGGGTGGGTGTGGGTGAGAGGGGTGCACGAGTGTGGACAGGCAGGCGGTGGGTTTGGGCAAGCGTGGGGGGAGGGACCGGGCGAGGTGGGCTAGCCCCCAACCTCCCCATCCTCACTTGGCCCCCTTGACCCGCCAACCTCCCCATCCTCACTTGGCCCCCTTGACCCGCCAACCTCCCAATCTCCACCTGCACTCGGACCCCTTCCACCCCCACGCACCCACACCGACCCTCTTCCCTCACATCCACCGGCCTCTCCCCCACCCCTCTTCCACCCCTCACCCACTCCCTCACCCCCTCACACAAACCCGCCTCTCCCCTACCCCTCTCGCCCCCCCACCTACCTGACTCCTCCCACACCCCCTGACAACTTCTACCTGCTCACACACTAGGCACTCCCGCGCACCCTCTCCCACCCAAAATCCCCACACAGCCTCGCCCACGGCCTCCACCTCCCTGGCCACCCTTCCACCTACCCTCGTCCTCCCTTGCCCTCCCCTTTTCTACTCGCCCCCTCACCCGCACGCCCTCCTCACCCATGGCCGCCAATGCTGCCCCCTTCACCTGCATGCCCCGCGCCCACCCTTCCACCCACCAACGGCCCCTCCCACACCCTCCCTCCCTCACATTATAAAAGTGTATGCATTAACATTCTAGTGTAGAAAAATTAAATCACGAATAAAACATTCCAAAATTAACTATGTATATATTATATGAAAGTAGTGAAAATAATAAAATTCTTACATTTTTTTTTTTTTTTCAAAACCTTCATAGATCTATCTTAATTCTATATTCAATAAAAATGTAGGAGAATAAAAAATCATGTAAACATTTTTTAAACTTTACACTCATAATGATATTTACATCTTGATATTTACTAAACCCAAAAATCTAATATTTTCAAATTTAAAACAATTTATTTTAATATTTCATTTAATATATCTCTGATTTTTTAATAAGTATAAAAAATATATATGTAATGAATAAAAAATATTGAAAATAAAAAAATATTTGACAGAAAGTAATTATAATATACCGCCAAAGATTTTAAATAAAAAATATATCACTCAGTCAGGCATGAAGCAAAATGTACCATGTACATTAAAAATCTTCGAAAACTTAACCATAAAAGAAGTGAATAAAATTGTTTATAAAAAGAAGGTGTATAACAAAAGTTTCCATTAATTCAAAATGAATAACAAACATTGTCAGTGACAACCCTCCACCGCCCTTCCCTTCACCCTTCATCCCCTCACCTACACGCTCTCACCCCCA
Organism: Pinus tabuliformis; assembly: GCA_031772625.1. Classification (NCBI taxonomy): domain Eukaryota; kingdom Viridiplantae; phylum Streptophyta; class Pinopsida; order Pinales; family Pinaceae; genus Pinus; species Pinus tabuliformis. The sequence goes on from CM062811.1 coordinate 738,325,959, forward strand.
CTCACCCTCTCCCTCCCTCCCCCTCACCTGGGTGCTCCCCCGCCCCTCCGTGCCCTCCCGCTCACTCGACTACCCCCTCGCCCATGCTCCCTCACCCCTCCTGCCCCTCACCCCTTACCCTTCCTGTGTCCCCACTTCACACGGCTCCACCCAACCCCATGCTCTCCCCCCCCCATGCTCACCCCCCCGCCTTCCTCCCCTGGCCCACGAACTCCCTCTCCCACATGCCCCCCTCTCCTCTCCCTCTCTCCCCCCACCCTTCCTCCCCCAGCCCATGCCCTCCCCTTTCCCCATGGTTTGCCCCCCTCCACGCGCCACCCCCCTTCCCTAGCTCCCCTCAGCCCCTACACCTTCCCCCTCCCCCTCCTTCCTCCCCTGCCCCATGCCCTCCCCCTCCTCCTTCCCCACAGCCTCCCCCTCCCCCCTCTCATGCCTCCCCCAGCCCACACCCTCCCCCTCCTCCCTACCACGGCCCATGCCCTTCCCCTCCTCCTTGCCACGGCCCGCAACCTCACCCCCCCACCTCCTCCGTACCCCCGCCCTCCCTCTCTCCCTCCCGCGGCTTGCCCTTGGGCGATGGGGCGGGTTGTCGGGCTGGCGTAGGCCTTGGTTGTGCCACCCCGGCGGCCCGCACCCCCGGCCTACTGGCGACCCGGGAGGTGGGCTGCCGCGGTGGTGCAAACCTCGGTCATGCCACCCTAGTGGCATACCACACCGCCCTACCGGCGACTGGGCAATTCTCAGAATAACCTAGCCACCGGTTGGGCGGGCGGGCGGGCCACCGAGGTGGCGCAGGCCTGGAGGTGCCATGGTGGCATAGTCTCGGCCGCGGCACCCCGGCGGCCTGCCCCCCGCCCGACCGACAGCAGGGTGATTCCCAAAATCACCCTGCCACTGGTCGGACGGGGGGGGGGGGGGGGGGGCAGCCGCTGGTCGGGCGCTAGCTGGCCCGCCCGGCCAGCGGCCGGGCAATTCCCGGAATCACCTGGCCACTGGTTGGGTGGGGGGGCGGGCCGCCGGCTGAGAGCAGGGCGCGGGTGGGAGAGAAGGAGGGTGGGAATGGGAGGCAGGGAGAGAAGGAGGGTGTTGAAGGGGGAGGGCACAGGCCAAGGGAGGGAGAGGGGAGGGCGCTGAGGGACGGAGGGAGGGGAGAGGGTGTCGATGGGGGAGGGGGAGGAGTGAGGGGGAGGGGCGGAGTGTGGGGTAGGGGGTCGGGGGAGGGGGAGGTTGCAGAAGACGGTGGAGGGAGGGAGGGGGGAGGGCACCTGTGAGGGGGGAGGGAGCATGGATGGGGAAGGGGGAGGGGGGAGAGTGGGGGAGCGTTGGGCAGGGCACAAGCCGGGGGAGGGAGGGAGGTGGGAGGACGCCGACCTTGGGGGGGGGGCAGCGTGTGGTAGGGTGCCGAGGGAGGGGGAGGGTGTGGGCCTGGGAGGGGAGGTGGTTGGGGGCCGGGGGGAGAGCGTGGGAAGGCATGAGGGGGCAGGTAACGTGTGTGGGGGAGGAGGAGGGCGCGAGCCAGGGGAGGGAGTGTTTTGGGTGGGAGCATCGGTGGGGAGAGTGCAAGGCGGGGTAGGGGGAGGTGAGGGAGGGGGGGTGAGGGAGGGATGGGCACGGGGGGTTGAGGGGGGAAGGGGAGGTCGAGTGGGTGGTGAGGGAAGGGGCGAGGGAGGGGGGAGAGGTGGAGGGCGTGTGGTGGTAGGGCATGCAGGTGAGGGGGTGAGAGGGTGGCGAAGGTGGGTTACGAGGAGGACACAATGGTGGGAAGGAGCTGAGGAGGAGGGCATGTGGAGGGAGAGTGAGGAGTAGGGTAGCGGCGTGTGTGGTGCGGTCAATGTGGGGTGCAGTCGGGTGGGTGTAGAGGGATGAGGGTGAGGGGGAGGGCGAGTGGCTATGGGTGAGGGGATAGGGTCGATGTGGGCGTGTGGAGGTGGAAGGGGGTGGTGCGGGTGGGGATGGGAGGGTTAGCGAATCATGTGGGGATGTGGGGGTGAGGGGATAGGGTTAACATGGGCACATTGAGGTGGAAGGGGGTGGTGCGGGCGGGGATGGGAGGGTTAGTGAATCATGTGGGGATGTGGGGGTGAGGGGTCTGGGGGGTTGTTGGTAGGGGATTAGGGCGCCCGTTGACGGGGTTAAGGGTGCCGACCACCGGTCGAGCGAGGGGGCAGGCCATTGGTCGGGCGTTAGCTAGGGGCGTGCCACCCCACCAGCCGACCCCCCTGCTCGATCGGTGGCCAGGCAATTCCTGGAATTGCCCGGCCATCGGTTTGGCACCAGCTGGGAGCGGGCCACAGGAGGGAGAGAAGGAGGGCGGCGAGGGGGAGGAGGTGGCAGGGATAAGGGAGGGGGAAGGGTGTGAGCCGAGGGAGGGAGAGGGGAGGGCGCCGGGGGAAGGGGGGAGGGTGCGAGCGGGAAGAGGGAGGGAGGTGGGAGGGCGCCGGTGGGGGAGGGGGAGGGGGAGCGTGGGGTAGGGCGCTAGGGGAGGGGGAGGGGGAGCGTGGGGTAGGGCGCCAGGGGAGGGGGAGGGCATGTGGGCCGGGGGAGGGAGGGAGAGGGGAGGGCACTGGTGGGGGGGGGGGGGGGGCGAGCATAGGTGGGGCAAGGGGACGGGGGAGAGTGGGGGATCGTGGGGTAGGGAATGGGGGGGGGGGGAGGAGGCAAAGTGCCGGTGGGGTAGGGAGCATGGGTAAGGGAGGGGGAGGGCACCGGTGGGGGGGGGGAGCATGGGTGGGAGAGGGGGAGCGGTGGAGGGCAGAGCCTAGGGTAGGGCACTAAGGGAGGGGGAGGGCTTGGGCCGGGGGAGGGGAGGTTGGGGGATCAGAGCGTGGGAGGGCGCGAGGGGGGTTGGGGAGCATGGGGGGAGGGTTGTGGAGCGTGGGTGGGGGAGGGGAGGTGTGGGGGGCGGAGAGCATGGGAGGGCACGAAAGGGGCAGTGGGGAGCGTGGGTGGGGGAGGGGGAGGGTGCGAGCCGGGGGAGGGAGCGTGGGGGGCAGAGGGGAGGGCACAGGGGGGAGTAGGGGGAGGTGAGGGAGGGAGGTGTGAGGGAGGGATGGGTGTGGGGAGTTGAGGGGGGAAGGGTAGGTTGAGGGGGTGGTGAGGGAAGGGGCACGGGAGGGCGGAGAGGTGGAGGGTGCACAAGGGTAGGACATGCAGGTGAGGGTGTGAGAGGGTGGCGAAGGTGGGTTATGGGGAGGACACGTGGGTCGGAATGAGGTGAGGGGCTGGGAATGTGGAGGGTGGGTTAGGAGGAGGATGGTGACGTGGGTGGTGCGGTCGATGTGGGGTGCAGTCAAGTGGGTATAGAGGGATGAGGGTGAGGGGGACGGTGAGTAAGTGTAGGTGAGGGGATAGGAGCGACGTGGGCACGTGGAGGTGGAAGGGGGTGGTGCGGGTGGGGATGAGAGGGTTAGCAAATTATGTGGGGATGTGAGGGTGAGGGGTCTAAGGGGTTGGTGGTAAGGGATGAGGGTGGCATTGAGGGGGTTAAGGGGGCAGGGGCGCAGGGTGTGGGTGAAGGGAGTGAGGGTGTCAGGAGGTGGGGTTGGAGGTAGGGGGTGAGTCAGGCTGTGGTGGCCACCCTGGCAGCTCAGCCGCTCTCCACGTGGGGTCGATTATGAGAATCGCCAAACCCTGGGATAGGCGGGCGAGCCGCCGGGCCGCCCCCACACCCCTACCACACCCCCACGCCCTCACACCCCGCCCGCTTGCTCGACCTCTCCGCCCACCCCGTGACACCACGACGGCCATCCTACGGGTATTGGGTGATTGAGTTTGATCGGGCCCACCATGCTCACAGTGGATGTAATTGTTATTTTGGCTCAGGAAAATTTTTTATTTATAAAAAAAAAAATCTTTTTCTTTAAACTAATTTAATATGAAAATTTTCAAGGAAAAAAAGTTAACTTACCTTTCAATTGCGAGAATTCTTCGTTGAATATGTTGTTGATAGCGATATAGCTGCTCTACAAATTCACGAGTCTTTCAATGATTTTCAGAAAACCTGTATGTGATGTGAGTAATAGTGATAATGAAATTTTAATATATAAGTGAAATTACAAAGATGTTTTATCGTACGATTAATGTGGGATAATTTGTTTTAAAATATTATAAAGTGAATATTGTAGAATTGTTTTACAACGTGTTGAATGTGGGATAATTCATTTTAAAATATTATAAAGTGAACATTGTAGAATTGTTTTACAACGGGTTGAATGTGGGATTAATTTGTTTTAGAATATATTATAAAAAATAAAAATAAAAATCAATTGTTTAGTAAATATTATATAATTTAACTATTAAAATACTTAATGTGGAAGTTGTAGTTTACAATTTTAATTTTAATGATTTATTTCATAAAAAAATTTAGTTTACATTTTTCAATAAATTGTAGAATAAAATAATGAAGGTAAATAAATCTAACAAACTTTTTGGAAAGAAATATTTTCACGAAAATTTTTGGAGGGAAATATTTTCCCGAAAATTTTTGGAGGGAAATATTTTTGCGAAACTTTTTAGAGGGAAAATTTCATTCTTTAAGCTATATAATATCTTTAAGACACTCTCCATTTGTATCATTCAACATCTTCTATTTGAAAGGGATGAATTGTTCTGATAGTGAAATTTTGATTTATACACCATCAACATCTTCATCGCGTAACAACTCTATTCATATTGATGAATATAGTGAAAATTCTTCCACTATGAATAGAAAGTCAATTCTTCCACTTAGTCCTAATTATAAGGACTATGAGAGCAACACTGATGAAAGAGGGGATGGAGATTTTCAAATAAATAAAGATTCATAGCTTCCACTTAGTCCTACTTCTAAGGACTATGAAAGCAGCAGTGATGAAGAGCATGATGGTGAAGTTCAAAAGAATGGAGTGTCATGATGTCCACTTAGTCCTAATTCTGAGAACTATGAGAGCAGTAGTTTTGAAGAGCATGATGGTGAAGTTCAAAAGAATGGAGTGTCACGGTTTCCACTTAGTCCTAATTCTGAGGACTATGAGAGCAATAGTTTTGAAGAGCATGATGGCGAATTTCAAAAGAATGGAGTGTCACAGTGTCCACTTAGTCTGTTGGGTCCCTATAATACTAGTGATTACCCCATTAATATTGTAGTTATACCCCTTATATATATTTTTGTGCCCCTATTACCCCCCATATTGTTATTTCTGTGCCCCATAGAAGCCCCCTATTGTTATTTGTGTGGCTTTATATTATTATTGTTAGGTCGGCTGGATTATATTGTGACTCCTTAGACTCCTATATATAGAAAGGAGGTTTTGTCATTTGTATCATCCAAGAATTGTTCATTTATGTAATGTAAAGGAGGTTTCCCCCTCGAAGAGGCTGAATTCTAAGGCGTGGATCTCTCTTTTCTATCTTTTTGTGAGCTGGTTTCATAACATTTGGTATCAGAGCTTTGGATTCTAGGGTTTCGCTGCTCCAAACAGGTCATCGTGGCATTTTCGCTATAACGTTTTTTCTGTGACGTTTCAGAAGTCGCAAAAAAAAACCCATTTGAGAAGAATTGGCGCTGAACCTTGGGTCTGAATTTCAGAGCTTTTCGCGCGATATTTTCGGAGATATGATCTGAGGAAGTTGGCCTTTCTGCAGACTCCTGAATTACATTCAAAACAGGTGACCTGGGGAAAATTGTCATAACTCTCTCTCTGAGGATCGGATTGAAATTTCGTAAAAAGGTACAGAAAGAGGACGGATTGTAGTTTCTTGTATGTGTGTTTCAGATTCAAAGGTTGAAACAGTGACTCGTGGCACGTCGTACGAGTTCACTCTACTGAACCAGTCTAAAAGAAAGTCACTGTGGGAGATTTCACATAACTCTTACTTTGAGAATCCAATTTGGCTCAGATTTGTGGCATTGGAAAGAGGACGCAGAAGGCTACTACAGGTAGCAATTTCAGAACTGGATGATCCGAAATTACAGAGATACATCAGATTCAATATCAGGCTTCTATAAAGTGAAAAAAGGTGTGTAGTTTTTTTTTAAATTTTTATGTAAGCTTGGTTTAACGGAATTCAAAGGGCATAGTAAAGCATTATTATCGGTAACTAATGCCCCGAGGAAAGAAAATGAAAACACCTAGTAAGGAACATGAAAGCTCTAGCATGACTCATGAAGAAGAGGAAGAAATGCTACATGATATATCAAAATTACAAGAACAAGTGCAACAAATGTCACGCTCACAAAAGCTAACAGAAGCTAAGATAAGTGGCGTGGAATCTAAGATAAATGGCATGGAATCTAAGATAAATGGTGTGGAATCTAAGATAAAGGGCATGGAAACTAAGGTGGAGGATTCGATGGTAAATTTGAAGATAGATTTGAAGACAGACATGGAAGAATTGAAGAACTTGCTACAAGAAAGGGTCACTAATGGTGAAAAGGTAGTAAAGGAAACTCATGATGAGAACAAAAGAAATGCTAATCATGATTCCATACACTCTAATGTTGGATCGAAGACTCACCATGTTCCAAAAATCGATATGAGGAAGTTTGATGGCAAGGATCCCGCCACATGGATATTACAGATGAAGCAATTCTTCGATCTCAATAATGTGCAAAACACACAAAAGGTACGTATGGAAACTTTATATTTGGAACCAAATCAGTTTGTATGGTATCAATGGCTTTTTTCTCGTAAACAATTTATCACTTGGGCAATTTTTACGGAAGAATTGATAGCACATTATGAGGATACAAAAAGCAACACTTTTTTTAGCCAATTGATAAGTCTCAAACAAAAGGGTTCAATAATGGAGCACATTGAGGAGTTCCAAAAATTGAACATAAGGGTGAAAGATATTCCAGAGGAGCATAGGATTGATGTGTTCATAGGGTCTTTAAAGGATAATATCCAACATGATGTGCGCCTTTGGGAACCTGATTCATTAGAGAAGGCATTCAGGTTAGCAAGAAAAATGGAAAGCAAAATTATGGCAACTAGGAAGCATACCACTCACAACTATAAAGATGGAAGTGTTGTTGCCCATAGTCTTCCACAACCTACAAGGTTGACACCACAACAATTGGAAGAAAAAAGAGCAAAAGGGCTTTGTTACAATTGTGATAGCAAATATACAAAAGGTCATAAGTGTGCTGAGAAGAAATTATTCTACATAGATTGTGAAGAGGAAGAAGAAAAGGAGCAAGAAAGGTCAAAAGGAGAGGATATATTCCAGGAACAAAGCCTAGATGAAGAACAAATAAATCCGACCATATCTTGTAATGCATTGGCGGGAATTACCACTCCTCAAACCATCAAGATAGAAGGACAAATCAAGAAGAAAAAGGTAATAGTGTTGATTGATTCAGGAAGCACCCCCAATTTTATTCATTGTAGGGTATCAAAAGAATTGAATTGCTTCCTATATCCAGCACCAGAGTGTCAAGTGATGATTGCAAATGGAGGAACAATAAATTGCTCTGGAAAGTGCCATAATATCAAGCTATCCATGGGAGAATATGTATTGACTAGCCCAATGCTTTCCATTCCAATGGGAGGTGCGGATGTTGTACTTGGAGTCCAATGGCTACAATCCTTGGGTACAATAGCTTTTAATTTTCAAGAACTTTTCATCAAATTTTCTTCCGAAGGAAAGGAAGTTGAATTAAGGGGTATTGCAGGGAAACCAGGAAAGATAAACAGCTCTCATGGTATGACAAAGCTTCTAAGAAAGGAGCAAAGAGGTGTAATTGCACAATTATGCTCGCTAGATGTTTCCACATTGGAATCATCTATTTCTCCAGATCTCTAAAAAGTCTTGGACAATCATTCCAAGGTATTTGAGACTCCCAAGGGTCTCCCACCTATGCGTGATCATGATCATGCTATTCATCTGATTCCAGGAAGTGTTCCTCCAAACATCAGGCCGTACAGATATCCCTATGTCCAAAAAAGTGAAATTGAACGTATGGTTGCAGAAATGCTAGAGGCTGGTATAATTCAACCGAGTCAAAGTTCTTTCTCAGCTCCAGTAGTATTGGTGCACAAGAAGGATGGATCATGGCGCATGTGTCCAGATTATAGGGAGCTCAACAAGCTCACTATTAAAGATAAGTTCCCCATTCCTGTTATTGATGAATTACTGGATGAATTGCATGGATCAATTTACTTCACCAAGTTGGATCTTCGTTCGAGATATCATCAAATCAGAATGAAGATTGAAGACATTCCAAAAACGGCATTTAGAACTCATGAGGGTCATTATGAATTTTTGGTCATGCCTTTTGGCCTTACCAATGCACCTTCAACATTTCAAGGTTTGATGAATTCAATTTTCAAACCATTCCTTAGAAAATTTGTGTTAGTATTTTTTGATGATATACTAATCTACAACAAGTCTTGGAAGGATCATGTTGAACATGTTGACAGGGTGCTACAACTATTGGAGGAGAAACAATTATATGCAAAAAGATCCAAATGTTTCTTTGGAGTCCAGGAGGTGGAATATTTGGGTCATATTGTATCTCATGAAGGAGTTAAGGTAGACCCTAGCAAAATTAAAGCCATTAAGGAATGGAAAATCCCCACATCCATAAAGCATCTGCGAGGATTTCTTGGGTTGACAGGGTATTATCGCAAGTTTGTTAAGAATTATGGGAGAATAGCAGCACCTCTAACAACATTATTGAAGAAAGATTCATTTTCATGGACTCCGGAAGCAACAAAGGCCTTTGAACATCTTAAAGAGGCAATGTGCCAAGCACCGGTCTTAGCTACACCGGACTTCACAAAAACCTTTATTGTGGAATGTGATGCTTTAGGAAATGGAATTGGTGTTGTTCTAATGCAAGATGAAAGACCCATTGCTTTTGAAAGTCGTCCAATCAAGGGAAAGTTTTTAAGCAAAGCTATTTATGAGAAGGAAATGTTGGAAATACTCCATGCACTTAAGAAATGGCGACCCTACCTAATGGGAAGACACTTCAAGGTAAAAACGGATCATGATAGCCTTAAATACTTTTTAGAACAAAGATTATCCTCTGAAGAGCAACAAAAGTGGGTCACAAAGATGTTGGGTTATGACTTTGAAATCATCTACAAAAAAGGGAAGAAAAATGTGGTGGCAGATGCACTCTCAAGAAAGGATGAGGATGTGGAAGCATTGTTGTGTGTCATTTCTATTATCCAACCAGATTGGATTAGCGAAGCAAGGGAGGAATGGAAGAATGACGAAGAAGTGTGGGCACTTATTCGAAAGCTACAACAAGATTCCAGTACTTCTGATACATTTAGCTGGAAAAATGATTCGTTATGGTACAAAGATCGCTTATACCTCTGTAAGAATTCCCAGCTAAAACAAAAGATTCTTATGGAATTGCACACCTCTCCTTTAGGAGGGCACTCAGGATTTTTAAAAACTTACCACAGGGTTAAGAAGGAATTTTTTTGGGATGGCCTTAAATCAGATATTCAAAAGTTTGTGGTGGAATGTTTGGTTTGCCAGCAAAATAAAGTTGAAACAATTAAGACGCAGTGTCTATTACAACCTTTATCCATTCCAAGCCAACGTTGGGAGGAGGTTTCAATGGATTTTATCACAGGTTTACCCAAGTCTGAGGGAAAGAGTTTCATCATGGTGGTAGTTGACAGACTTACCAAGTATGCACACTTTTGTGCATTATCACATCCATTTAAAGCCAGTACAGTTTCTACTGCATTTATGGAAATAGTTCAAAAGCTACATGGAAACCCAAAGATTATTGTAAGTTACAGAGATCCCATTTTCACTGGAAATTTTTGGACAAAATTATTTTCTTGTCTTGGTACTCAGTTAGCTCATATCTCATCTTATCATACTCAATCTGATTGGCAAACTGAGATAGTAAACAAATGTTTGGAAGGATATCTTCGTTGCTTTGTATCTGATAAACAGACACAATGGGTCAAATGGTTGCCTCTGGCTGAATGGTGGTATAACACTTCCTTCCATACAGCAACAAAAATGACCCCATTTATGGCACTTTATGGGTATCAACCACCATCCATCACATCATATTTAAGAGAAAATTCTAAGGTTCACACAGTGGAACATCACATCGAACATCAACAACAAGTCCTCCAACTCTTAAAGGATAACCTCGTGTTGGCACAAAATAGAATGAAACAACACGCAGATCAACATCGCAGTGAAAGAAGTTTTGATGTAGGTGATTGGGTATTCCTACGGCTACAACCATATAAGCAAATGTCCCTAAAGCAAGCTAAGAAGGATAATAAATTATCACCAAAGTATTATGGTCCTTACAAGGTGTTGCAAAAGATTGGTACTATGGCATACAAATTGGAGCTTCCTGCAGCTTCTCAATTGCACCTAGTCTTCCATGTTTCATGTTTAAAGAAGGTTATAGGTGAGAAGCTCCCAATTCAAACAATATTGCCAGAACTTGATGAGGAAGGAAAAATTATATTAGAACCGGAAGCAGTCATAGAAACAAGAACTCGACAGCTACGAAATCGATCAATTTTAGAGTATCTTATCAAGTGGAAGAACTTATCCGCTGAAGATTCCACATGGGAGGATGAGAATTTTATGCAGAAGTATCCAGAACTACTCAAGCGTTGAGGACAACACTTTTTTGAAGGAGAGGGGCATGTTGGGTCCCTATAATACTAGTGATTACCCCATTAATATTGTAGTTATACCCCTTATTTATATTGTTGTGCCCCTATTACCCCCATATTGTTATTTTTGTGCCCCATAGAAGCCCCCTATTGTTATTTGTGTGGCTTTATATTATTATTGTTAGGTCGGCTGGATTATATTGTGACTCCTTAGACTCCTATATATAGAAAGGAGGTTTTGTCATTTGTATCATCCAAGAATTGTTCATTTATGTAATGTAAATGAGGTTGCCCCCTCGAAGAGGCTGAATTCTAAGGCGTGGATCTCTCTTTTCTATCTTTTTGTGAGCTGGTTTCATAACATAGTCCTAGTTCTAAGGAATATGGGAGCAGCAGTGATGAAGAGTGTGATAACGAACTTCAAAAGAATGGAGTGTCAAAGTGTCCACTTAGTCCTAATTCTAAGGACTATGAGAGTAGTAGTGATGAAGAGCATGATGATGAATTTCAAAAGTATGGAGTGTCACGGTGTCCAGTTGGTCCTAATTCTAAGGACTATGAGAGCAGCAGTGATGAAGAGTGTAATGATGAATTTCAAAAGATTGGAGTGTCATGGTGTCCACTTAGTTCTAATTCTGCGGACTATGAGAGAAATAGTTATGAAGAGCGTGATGATGAATTCCAAAAGAATGGAGTGTCACTGTGTCCTCTTAGTCCTAATTCTAAGGACTATGAGAGTAGTAGTGATGAAGGATAGGATGATGCACTTAGTCCTAAGTCTAATGAGTATAAAGGTAGCAGTGACAAAGGACAGGATGTAGCATCTTCAATAAGTAAACAGTCACATTTTCGATGTAGTCCTAATTCTATGGACTATGAGAGTAGCACTAACAATGCACATGAGGAAGAATATCCATTAAACGTTGAGTCAGGTTTTCCATTCAGTCTGAATTCTAAGGACTACGACAGTAGCACTGAAGAAGCGAAAGATGAAGAATTTCCTCCAAGTCAATATTTGAAAAGCAGAGCTGATCGTAGTGTGGATAACATTCCTCTTTATGATGATGAAAATCCTTATACAAATTATGATCCAATGATGGAGATGTTGCCAAGAAATATTGTATAGAGGAGTAGGAGGAAACCTTTTCATATCAATGCAAGTTGTTCTAGTTATACAAGGGGTAGAGCAGAATATCTGATGAGAATAAGTTCTATCAGTGCTCTCATTTCAAGTGAATGTTGCCAAAAGGATTGCTTGAAACATATGGATTTCAAATTTGCATTCGAAAGCAGGAAGAGATATTTGTCAATGAATGAAAGCATGCAAAATTCATATTTAGTTGGGTGCATGCAATCTACATTGTCAGGTTATGATTATCATATTGGGACTTTATTTATCTATAGAAAAGCTTTCAAAATGCTTCATTCGATTGGGAATTTTTGTCTCTCAATAATTCAAGAAAATTTGGAAAAGGATCCCACATTTTGTTCAAAAGTACATCATAAAAGACAGTTTGGGCCATTATCAAATACTGCAATGTCATGGATGAAAGATTTCTTTTCAAAGCATGGAGAGTGTATGCCAAATACAAAGAGAATACATATTCCAAATAAATTTTCAAGACGAGAAATCTAAAACTTATATAAAGAATATGCAGAAGGTGCTGAGGGACATGGTCAGTTTATTACATATCAATATTTTGTGAAAGTATGGAAGAAAGAATTCAACAATGTTTGTATTCCTAAGAAGACAAGGATGGAGATTTGCAGTACATGTGCTTCTCTTAAATAAAAAAGGGACAAATGTGAAGGGTCAGAAAGAGGTAGGCATTCATAACTTTAACTTTTAAAATTGTATAGTCATCAACTATGAAAACATATTTCTTAATGAATTTCTTTTATGTTGTGTAGATTTAATTGTCAAAGAACTTTAGGATCATCGCGAAAAACAAATAAACAAAAGGAAGAAGTTGTACAAGCATCGAAAGAAGTGTTATTATAATACAAAAAAATATTTGGGTTTGATAATTGATGGTATGCACCAGAAGAAAGCAATTTTACCACATTTTGTTCGCACGCCCAATAACTTACAAGAGGAAAATTTTATTTAGTTTCACTTGGTCGGTTGTATGGTCTTAAATGGGAAAATGTTGCCAAGGGTGTACTTCACAGCTCCAAATATTCATAATGATGCAAATCTGACCATACCCATAATTCATGGCGTGATTTCTCATTGGTCTGGTACTCTTCCTGAATTTTTGTATCTACAATTGGACAACACTTGTCGTGAAAACAAAAAGCAGGTTGTTTTTGGATATCTAAAGATGCTTGTTTAATTGAGAATTTTTCAAAAGGTAAAGGTTGATTTCCTTCTTATTGGGCACACTCATGACCATATTGATCAGATGTTCAGTCATTTTTCAGTCATATTGAGGAGGAAGCAAGTTTGGAGCTTGCTATCACTAATTGAATGTCTTAAGAAATCATACATGCCAGAGCCTACTTTTGATGTGTTGGAAGAAATTGTTGACATGCGAAGGTTTATTCTAGGATCATATGGTGAGGGGAAATGCATTGAACAACTTAATGATGCTAGCTTCCAACATCAATTTCGTATCAAAAAAATTGATGGGAAAACACTAATATGTGGCAAGAAGTATTCAGCTACTGCAGAATGGGCACCATCATTAGGTTTGCAATTTTTGAAGTTCATTCCAGATCATCCAATATTTGCATCAAAAATATTGTTATTAAAATCAATTGGTGAAGTTCAGACTGCACACAAACAAAATAGAGATATAAATTATTCTGATTTCCTGGAATAAATTAAAAAATGTATTAGATATACATATGAGTACTTTGACATTGCTGATTCAGTTTGGTGGGAGTCATTTTTCAATAATCAAAGTGATATCATTTGAACAACAACAAATGAAGATATACCTATTAAAAATCCATTTATTTGGCCACAAATTGTGTCAAATGAACATGAGGAAATAAACATTGTTGGACAACAACAATCTCAAGGTATTATTAATTCTTCACAGGTAGAGGAAAGAGAGATGTATATTGGTTCCAGAAGATCTCATGCACAGCGTGAAGCCATGGAAGACCTTTATAGGGGTTCAGGACATGATATTAAGGAGGGCTGCATGATTGCAGTGCTAGCAGGTGGAGATCCCAATGGCTATCCATTCTGGGTTGCTAAAGTTATAGAGGTCTTTACAGAAAATGAGGATGTTAAAAGTGTTGAAGTACATTGGTATGCCACAAATACACCCCCATTCAATGGTGTGTATAAGCCAGAGATGGTAGCTGACAAAGAAAATGGGGGAAAGAGAAAAAGAAAGGGTACAAATATAAATCATCGCCGCACAGACATATTAAAATTGGAGGATGTTGACATACTTGTTTATGACTTCAATTTAACAAATGGAGTAAATCTTCACTTCAAGACGATAGAGATTCTGAAAAGGTTGTTACCAGAAGGAATAGTGTTGAGATGGGAGTTTGCTGAAACTAGTTGTATATCTAGAAGAGTTTTGAAACCTGAAGTGTTGGGCATGCATGTGGACTCAGATGGGGCACTAGTTGATGAAAGAGAAGAATATGGAACATCTTCGTCAGCATCCAGTCACTCATCTGAAGATGTGAATTCTGATGGTGTGCAACAAAATATGAGTGATTTTGAATAATTGTTTAAGACAATTTATATAACTGATGTAAGCATCGTATCTTGAAATAAAATTAATGATTTCCATATGGTGTTAAATGAGAAGTTATGCGGCATTTTTATGTTGTTGGACTATATTTCTTAATTATGATACTTTTTATTTTTTAAAATATATACAATGCAATATTAAATTAGAGATATAATGTATGTTTTATTCAATATACAAATAATGACTTTTGAATTCATTTAGTGATGTAATTCGTTCATAATGTCATGGTTTTTTAATTTTATAGTTGAAAAAAATTCAATTTATTTTGTATCTAGCATGTTATGGTTGAAAACATGTTGAATTTATACTTAGGAAAGAAAAATGATATTCTGCCAGAACTATTAATGTGTTTTTTTCCTCATAAACAACTTTGTTTGGGACATAAAAATTTGGTTTTACTAGCATTTCTTAGAAAGTTTGAAAATTGACCCTATAAAAAAAATCATTGCTCCAGTATCATCACTTTCATTTTGAAGCTATATTTTGCATAAAAATTTCGTAGTAAATTTCAAAGTCACTGCCATTTTTAAAACATGTTCAAAATTGACCCCTAAAAAATAAAATCATAGTTCCAGTATACACACTTTTCATTTTTACCACTATTTTTGATGTTTTTTCGGGGCTTTTTTGCCAGAGTTCCCGTTTCAAAGTTTACATAGTTTTTCTCCCTGTGTTGTATGGTTTTACATCGCAAGGAGATTTCTTTCTATGGTTTCCACTCTATCTCCCTGTCTTCCATACCTTTAATTATAGCATCCAGTTTTTTTTCAACAAGTGAAGCTTCTTCTTTCAGTGGTATACTTCTTTCACTTCTAACCTTGACACATTTAGACATCAAATTAGCTTCCACACTGATAGTTATACTTTTCATTTCTTCTAATGTTCTAGGAGCTCTTTCCCTTAGCTAAAAATCGATATCTGAATCAAATCCATCTGGGAATTTGATTAGGGCCAAATCAGGTGGGGGTCTGAGGTTTTGAGGAATGGCATTGTAAATAGCATTGAACCTAGTCTAGTAATCTTGCACAGTTTCTTGAGTTCCTCTCTTGAGGTTTTCATACTCGGATAAGATCTATATAGGATCTTTCTTTTTCTCCCAACGATTCAATAATTGTGTATAAAGGGTTTCTAGTCTATCTATGATATTTTCTCTTAGAGCCCTAAAACATGTTCTGACTTCACCAATTAGACTCTGAACAATTATACTCATTCTTACATCATCAACGTCTATCTCATATATTTCAAAATAGCCAGTCATTTTTTTGCTATGTTGCTCTGCTGTGTAGGCACCAGAACCATCAAATGGGGTGATTTTACTTTGGTAGTCTTGAGGCATGGCACCTAAATTTGCTGGTAAAACCAGATGGGTATACCTATTTGCCATGGCTACAGGTATTGATGTAACAACAAATGGGGTATGGGTAACAATGGGAATGTGAGTTGTGGATGGAGGGGTAGAAGGAGGTGCTTGTGGTGGAGTGGTTTGGGGTTGATATGTGCGAGGGAAAGGTGAGGAACTTGCAGAAACAATAGTGACAGTACAGGTATCAGGTGTTCTTTCATAAGTAAGCTCAAATTTTATTGAATTTTGTAAATGTTTGTCTATTGAAACACTGACAATTTAAAATTGTATTTATTCAATAAATATTGGGTCTGGAACTAAGCGGGACAATTCAGTGTCAGAGAATGTTACAAACAAAGTAGTTTCAAATTTCTCATCAAAAGGTTCGTCCTCAAGATACATCCAAATCACAGGGTAGGATCTTGATCTATAGATGGGTCGAGAACTAGCAATACTTTCTTGGCTTTCCTGTCTCCTAGGAATTCTGGGAATCATATTGGGGTTCTCAAACACAGGGGGTGGATTTCAAACATGATTTGACCTAGTGTAACGAGTTCTTTCGGAAGCCAGATTTCTTGATTTTGATTTTCTAAATTAATATTAGCAGCAACTTATGTGATTTCTCTAAGATGTTTTAGATTTGAATTTAAAACATTCCTAAAGATTTGTTTGACCGAGGAACTAGTTTATGTTCAGTTCATAAACTAGACCAGAGATAGACTGAATCATCATTCATCTACTTATGATCTTGCAAAGCAAGAGCAGTTCGAAGGCTACCTGGCTAACTTCAAGCTTCGTCTATAGTTTATAAAGTAAACAATAAATAATAACAAATTTTCGTCCCCAGTGGAGTCACCACTATGTTATCACTCAGATTTTCTTAGAAGTTGTAAGAAGAGGGAAGGGGTACGAGGTAACCACAAACCAAATTTTGGGTACAGAATCTAGCCAATCTGTACCTAGAGAGGGCTCTCTATTTAGGATTTAGCTTTGCTTTATAAGGTTTTAGGTGAGTTATGAAGGCTTTGGGATTTTGGTTGAGTTTGGTGGTGAAATTTAATAGCAAAGGGTTGGAACTGAATAGTTCAAGCCATTGGGCTAATGGAGTCAAAAGAAATGGATCAACTGGATTTACTTTCTCAGCAAAGGATGCTTTCATAGGGCAAGATAGCTAAAACATGGATCAAATGGTAACTTGATACGATGGGATCAGCTTAAAAGGTATGAAGGGAAATTAAGAATCCTTCAACATGTTTTAAGAGAAAAGAACTTGAATGATCACCAATGAAGAGCAACTAAGAATTCTTTAATAAATGATCAAAATGATTAAACTAGGAAACATGAGCACTTAAGAATTCACTGTTTATGCTAGTTTATAGGAAAACATTAAGAATATAAACAATTGAAAACAAATTGCACTGAAGCACTTTCTGAATTAAGATTTTCTGTTTAAGTATTCAACTATGAAACATAATTGATATATAATAAACCAAAGAAGAGTAACACTTGAGATATAAATACTTATTTGTCCAATGTATTGCTCATGAATCTTTTGAAAATTCCTTTGTATTAATCCTTCATCCAACCAGCCTTGAAATGACTAATCATATTTTACAAGAAAATAGGGCTAGATGACCTCATAGATGACAGATAAAGGCAATCGAATGGTTTTCTATCCCTATTCTTGAGAGTGTGCTGGAGTTAGGCCCTATGATTTGGCCTTTCACTGTCCTTGGTGTAATTCTGTGCCAGTTGCTTTGCTTTTATCTTCCTACTAATACACTTTATCTGTTTGATCTCTGTTCATCCTCTTTACCTTCATTGACTGTAGTAAAAATCAAAATTTACCTTCTACCAAGGATAAATTACAAAATTTCAAGCATTTCTTCCCACCATTTTGGCTGTGGTATTCTAGTTTTGTGAAGCTTTCTGAGGGTTTCATCTATTTCTGTGTACCTAAAGAATGTAGGCTGAATTGGGAGCAAGTGCTTTAGTTCATGCTTGACATAGAACATGTTCTCTAGGCTGTCATAGAGAACTCTACCTGTAGGGAGTGTTTTTATTCCTGATACACTTGTTGATGAACTTGCTTGATTGCCTGCATATTGATTCAATTTGTCCACATAGTCTATATGCCTCATTAATTTGTCATTAATCACTAAAGGACTAGGTAGCCCTTTACTCTGCAAAATGAGAAATTTCTCCATAAAAGCATTAATATCTACCTACATGTCATGGCATCTTCTTTCTAAATTTTGCATCAAAGTTATTTTGGTTAATACCCTTTTGATATCTAAAATGGTCCATGTTCTGTCTTCAATGCCAAGTTCTTCGAGCTGGTACTTATTCTTGATATTCAAAAAATTTATGAGCCTGTTGGCTTCCTCAGGCATTCTTCCTAATTATGCTCTTGTCCTTTGGATTTCTTCGTGGGCTGCCTTTACTAGATAAATCTGCTAAAAAATTATTTATATGGATGGCCAAACATCATTTATTGATTGAGTGATGTTGGCCCAAAGAATTTCCCTAATTTCTACCAGAGACTTGTCAAAAGTAACATCATTTTCTAATGATTTCACTTTATTTTCTAATCCTTTAATCTCTCATGACTTTTTTACAAAATTTATCTTTGAGAGAGCATACCTTTGCTCTAAGTTGGCATACTGCTCTTTCACCTTCTTTAGCTCTGAAATTTGTAGTTTCATGTCCTCCATTGACTTTATTGGTTCCTCTGTGCTCAAATTGGCAGCGCTGCCCTGTGCCACTCCTGTTGTTCCTGTTGTTGTTGTACTTGTTACCACCTCTGTTGTGGCTACTGGGATATTTGGTGCTAGTGTTGTCCCAAGTGTAGAAGGGACTACTGTTGAGACTACTGGTATCACATTGGGAGGCTGAGAGGCTGACTCTCCCTACTTGTCCTTCAATGCTTTATTTAGTTCTTGATCAGTCTCATTTAGTTGTTCATTAAGTTTTAAGAGTAAATCCATTATCTCTTCTTCAAATTTTTGCTTTATGGTCTCAACAGTCTGTGGATTCCTTGAAGGAGGCAGTTTTAGCTGCTTCCTCAAGGCAGCAATATCTTCATCTTTCGTTTTGATTTAGGATTCTTTATCCTTCACATCTTTGGGATCATGTCCCAATCCAACAATTATTTCTTCTAAAGACTTTATTATGTTATCTTTAGCCCGGGAGGAGCCTTTCTCCAAGTGTAGTTGGGCAGTTGTGTTATCCAAACAATTTTGCAACCTTTGGGCCACCATTGCCTTACCATTCAAGGTTGAATAAATCATTTCTCCAGTTTGTTTATGCAATTCAATTTGATCCAAAGGATGAATATCCTTTTCCATGACCTCAAAATTGGTTCTGAGATAGTCTGTTGTTGATTGAGGCTGTTGCACTTTAGGCTTGAAATAACTCATTATCATTTTACCTTCTTTGATTTCATACGCTGACATCAATCTATTTTGATTAGTGGGAGCCATTTTCAAACACTGGTTGTAAACCCGGAGCTTTAATGGATCATTTTTGGCTTTTATTTCTATAAAGGTCATCTTAATATCTGGAGTGTCCTTTCCTGGTGGTCTGAAAGATGATACTTCTACACTTTGCTGTCTTTCTAGCTCTTGTGTGGATGTTCCTCCTAATGGAAAAGTTTTCTAGCTATCTACTCCTTCTTTCCTCTAACTATCAGTAGTCTCTTCAAAAAATTCCTCCTCTGAAAGAGGATTTGACCTTTGCCTTTTAGTACCAGGCTACTCTGAGGGTCCATTGGCAGGGGTAGCTACTTCCCTATCTCTCTTTTTATTCCTTTCCTCATTTAGAGGAGTCTACAAGATTGGAGTTTCTCCCACATTGCCCTGAGTGGGAGGAGTATGTATTTGGGCCTATTCTTTGGAAGTTTCAGGATACTTAAACATATAGAATGTTTTGTAACTTGAATGTTGGTATCTAGTTCCTTGCCCTTGGATGTTCCTGTGGCTGGTGTGCTGGTTTCTTGAGAATGTTGCTGAGAGGTTCCCGCTATAGAGGCACAAATCCCTGACCTTTGTACCAAGGAAAATTTTAAGGATGGAAAATTTTCTTGAAGTTTAAAAACATTGGCGAATCTCACTAATCCCTAATATGCAAACTATAAATTTTTTAATGATATATTTGTAAAATTATTCAAATTTATAATGATTTTATATGTAGTCTCTATATAATGTTGGCGATTTTTAAGGTAAAATAATTTTATATTCTAAAATTTGGGCGAATCATCTTTTATAAAAATTGGAAATTGGCGAATCGTTTTTTGGAAAAATCATGGAAAATTAGCCCACTGGGCGAACATTAGCCCCTAAAATTTTCGATGCTTTGTACCTGCCGAAAAGAATCCATGTCAAGTGTTTTATCAAGATCTCTCATAACATTCTCAATATTGACCTGTTCACTATCATTTTCTACTAGGGTCCCTTCCCTCCATTCATCCATATTTTCAAATTGTTCAATCTCTGGGATCCTATGGTGAATGTATGGTGAAAATCTATTCTTCACTCTTCTATCACATATAAAGTTGGTAGGGTCATATTGTATCCACCCAAAACACTTTTGTAACTTAAGATGATCTTGTAAAATTATTTCTGCTTCTCTCCATGCCTCCCTCGTGTTACAAACAAAACGGCCTAAATGATTCTTGATTCTAAGCTGCGATTTCTTCTTGGCATTATAAAAATTAACCAAGTCTGAATTTATGATTTGCCTGAAGTATTCCAATGCAAACAACCTCTTTGGAACATACTTTGGTAGCTTAAAAGGGTAGAGCTCACACCCATATATCCTAATTTCTGTATGGTTCTTGTACAGATACCAATCACCTATTCTGTACTGCTTGGAGAGCTAAAGGATGTTCTTCATATCACCACTGATCCTAGGAAGGGAAACTCCTATCAATAAAGTGGTGGCCAGATGGACAAATACATTAATGAACTCATTGTAGGTGTAAGGGGTCTCAAGGGATTTATGGAAAATGGGACTTCAAGAGATGACAGACCTGGGATTTCCTTTTGTGTCAAACTTCTTGATAGGGAAAGGGAAGTTCTCTAACTGATAATACAACATAAGATGATAGATTAAAGTTGTGTGTTTGAAGACTCCTTCATTGTCCAGTCTCAGGAATTGGTCATGAATTTTATTGGCAATATAGGAGGCATAGTCATATTTAACAGCAGGGGGTTGTCCAGGATAAATATTGAAAAAAACACTAAGGTTACCTCATCAACATATTCACGAGTGTTGAATCCCATCACTAAGGCTATCATATCCACTATAAGTCTTCCCTTATCTGTGAAGAAGGTTTTTCCGTAAAGAGGGGGGCCTTTGGGATGATATTTTTCTAACATGAAGGTCTGACAGATGTGAATGAGTTTTGATTGATGTAATTCAGTGGATTTCTCAAGTAAATATCCCATAGAAAGGGGAGTGAGAGCTTGACCAGGGGAAAATTGTAACATTTCATTAATGGATGCAGTTCATTAATGGATGCAGTTGTTATGGGGAAGAGGACTGTTTGACTTGGGGACATAACAACTCTATGGTTAGGGTCATAGTTTGCATAGCATTGATGAATTAGTTCAAGGAAAACATGGAATGAGGGGAGAAAATACCTAGGAAGGTTGTATTCCCACAGTCCCAAGATGTTTGAGCCATTTAGGTAGTTGTCTCTGGCTTGGAAAAATACCTTAAGGTGATTCTCGTCAGTGGCTAGGTCCTTTATTTGAAAGTCTTTATCTGCAAGAGGCAGATAGTCTAGGTCCATATGAGGGGAATTGATTGGTGTGACATTCAAAACAGTGGGGGTTTCCATTTCTTGTTCTTATGGATTCAGAAAAGAAATTTGGGTTTATTGTGGAAAATGGGCAAACTAGCAGGTTAGGGAACTTATATGGTAAAACATAGATTGAATTTGTACTAAATTTGGCCTTTCTCTGTGGATTTTATAATGTAAAACCAAAACTTGTAGGGTTTCAGTGGAAACTGGATGAATACCTATATTTGGGGAGTGAACAGTGTAATGATAGGTACTGGTAATGGATAGCAGGTTCCGAGCTACATTGGCTGCTAGTTTCTTAGCAAGGTGGTGGTTGGAAACCTTGGATAGTTGACTTGGACGTTCTTTGCATGGGAGCATAGGTTGCAGTACAAAACAATGAAAATGGCATTCGTTTTTTTTTTAACAAAGTCAAGGTTGGCGGGGTTTTGTGTTTTTCAGGCAGATGAGGTGCGTGGGAAATGATGTTTTGTCATATATGGAACATTGGTAAGTGTTTTGTATCACACCACTTTTGGGAACGGGCGGTACTTAGCCAAGAGCCAGCAATTCCACTGGTTGCTTGACGGCTGGCGGAGGTATGGTGCAAAAACAACTTGGTGATCATGCATTAATGCGTGGTAACCAAGGGGTGTGCAATATGGATAATGACCATTGGATGATGAAGGCGCGATCGGATGGTAGACAAGAGGCGTGGTACGGTGGGGTTTAACAATGGCAAGCCCACACAATTAAGAATTATTAATTATATCGGAGGTGATATGATTGGTTGGGGGTCTCTTAATTAACCGTGACGGTTAATTAATCCTAATTAATGCAGCGAGGGGATTAGGCTATTGACTAGTTACGCATTAACTAGTTAATCCTATTTAAATGTATTTATGGTTATAATTAACCAAAGGGGCGGGATATATATTAATTTGGGGATTTAATATATTTGAATAATACGGGAAAAGGGTAATATTGTGCGGGAGCTATATATTAAATAGGTTTATAGTTAATATGACAATGTAATGAAAAGTGCCAAGTAAAACATTAGGATTGTGTATTTAACTTAGGCTTAAGTGTAAAAAAGGGGTTTTTATGTGATATTGTGTATTTTTCCTAAGTAAAATAGGATTTTACTTAGGAAAAGACTTATGAAAGTGAATGAATGATGGTTTTAAGTACTTAGGCTTTTTAAATTATTGGGCCGAGGGTCTGGTCCCTCCAGTTGTCAGGGAAATTCTCTGAGCCCCTCCAATTTAGCAAATGCCTTAGTACTTAGGAGAAATTAGTGAATAATTATGGAAAATGAGAAGGGCAGTCAATTATTATGACTTTGATTCGCTTCAGATGCTTTCAACATACCATTTGCCTTGGCCTTGTTATGAAAGTGAAAGATTAACACTTTTAGAGACATTATTCATCACATATAATTCAGCAACATCAACTACCTACCCTACCTACTTTAACCTAGATTTTTTTCTTCTTTATTTAGGTGCACTTAGACTGGCAAACCCTTATCAAATTTTCTTTCTCTTTTACATATTTTACTTAGGAAAAGACTTATGAAAGTGAATGAATGATGGTTTTAAGTACTTAGGATTTTTAAATTATTGGGCCGAGGATCTGGTCCCTTCAGTTGTCAGAGAAATGCTCTGAGCCCCTCCAATTTAGCAAATGCCTTAGTACTTAGGGTAATTAGTGAATAATTATGAAAAATGAGAAGGGGAATCAATTATTATGACTTTGCTTTGCTTGATATGCTTTCAACGTACCATTTTCCTTGGCCTTGTGATGAAAGTGAAAGATTAACACATTTAGAGACATTATTCATCACATATAATTTAGCAACATCAACTATCTACCCTACTTACTTTAACCTAGAATTTTTTCTTCTTTATTTGGGTGCACTTAGATTGGCAAACCCTTATCAATTTTTTTTTTCTTTTACATGGCAAAGCCTATCTAAGTCTTCACTTATTACATCCAAGGGCTTAGATTGAACTGTTGAGCTCATTTTATTTACTCTACCTATCTACTTATCCGCCAAGATTGCATTGTTTCGTCAGATATTTATTCTCTATTTATACAACATGAAATTGAAAAATGAATTAGCCAAGTTTAAACAGTTTGACTATTCATGAATTGTGGCATAAGTGGCAAGCTGCACATAATTGTTTATTACTCAAAATGATAAAGTAGTGGAATTTAGACTTTCACACCTTCCTGGTCTATTTTTGTTTTGGGTTTATTTTCTTGAATTTTTTGACCATCTTTATTCTTTTTACCCTTCGATTTTTCTTTTAGGGTATACCCTATTTCCATTTTTTAAATTTTTTGATATTTTGAAAATATGGAGAACCTTTGCAGCAAGAAAAGGTATGAACATATTACATAGCTCATCAAGTCAGTCATGACATATGAAAACTATTGGTATAGGGGTCTAATAGACCTGTCATGAAATACTAGATTCTCATAGAGTTTGATACAAATATGATTATCCCAATAGATCATAGTTGGATGCATCCTCTAACTAAGAAATCCCACTAGAATCTTCCTCATCCAAATGGCCTTGCGTGCTACTTGACTAGCAGCCATGTATTCAGCCTCTATTGAGCTAAGTGCAATTGACTTCTGCTTGTGCTATACAAGGAAACTGCAACTGAACGAAGGTTGAAGATTCCTATAGAACTTCTCTTCCGGTCTGATGGACTCCCTACCCAATCTGCATTTGTGGAACCCTGAAGCTTCACTCCCTCTGTTCGTTTCTACCACAATTTATACTGAGATGTGCCTCTGAGGTATCTCATCACATGCTTCGCTGCCTTCCAAAACAACTTGGTAGGCTGAACCATACCTTGACTTAGTTGGTTCATTGCAAAGCACAAATCTCATCGTGTCTTCACTAGATACATCAATGAACCCACAAGCTGCCAATAAATAGTTGCATCTACTAACTCACTTGAAATAGCATCCTCCTTCCTCAAGTTACCATCTAGAGGAGTTTGCATGGGTTTACACTTCTCCATGTGGAATCGACTAAGTATCTCACTGGCATACTTTCCTTGAGACACAAATACCTCCACATCTTTCTTACACACTTCCATGCTTACAAAGTAGTTCATAAGACCCATGTCTTTCATCCCGAACTCTCTTGCTAGGTCCTCCTTGCAAGACTTGATCAACTGATCATCACCTATCAAAATCAGATCATCCACATAAATAACAATGATCAATGGCTTACCTTCTACCATGATGTGTTAAAGTTTTGCATTCGCTTCACTCTTAGTGAAGCCCAACCCGATGAAATAGTTGCCAATCCTGGTGTACCAAGCATGAGGTGCTTTCTTCAGCTTGTACAAATCCCTCTTGAGTTGGTACACATGTGACTCATGATCGAAGGTCTCAAAACCTTCCAGCTGCTCAATGTACACCTCTTTCTCAATCTTCCCATTGAGAAACATAGTCTTCACATCCATCTAATGGATCTTTGAACTCATCTGAGTTGATAGTGCCAAGATCGATTTGATAGATGAGTACCTTGTTATAGGAGCAAAAGTCTCATCGTAGTCGATGCCCTTGACTTGTGAGAAACCATGGGCAACAAACCTTGCCTTGTGTTTCGAAACACTACCACCAGCTGCCTGCTTTACCTTGTAAAGCCAACGGGAACTCACTACTGACTTGTCCTAAGGTCTTGGGACAACATCCCAAACAAAATTCTGAACAATGGAGTAGTACTCCACCATAGTATCAACCCAGACTGATTGTTGCACTGCTTCCTCGAATGATGAAGGTTCAAAGTCTACACACTCCCCAACCAGGGCCATGTAACTAGTGTACCGCTCATGTGACCTCCTCTGACTACGCTAAGAAGATGGTTATCCCATATTCTCTCACACATCCATCATCAACCTTTCAGCTTCCCTTTAACGTTTCCGACCATCTCTGGAAGACTCAGCATGAGTGGATGTCTCCATTTCCAAATCCTTTGCATGCGGCTACTCTGCATTAGTTTGAGGCTCCTCCTCCTTAGGAACTAAAATTTCCTCCTTTGCATGCAACTTGAGTTTCATCTCAAGTGATACTTGCATGGCTTTCTTCTCGTCAAACTTTAGATCTCTCCCTACCACTGTCCTCTGACTGGTAGGTAGGAAGACCCGATATTTCGGGGGTGTATCAGTGTACCCCACAACTATCCCCAACTCATCTGTTGGATCTAGCTTCTTCTAGGTGTCTTTAGTCACATGGCAATAAACCGATGATCCAAAGATCCTGAACTGACTCACATCTGGTCATTTCCAGGAAAAGGCTTCCATTAGTGTCTTCATCCCCAGTATATGATGTGGGTTTCTATTGCAAGTATACTGCCATATTTCATGCCTAAGCCCACAAATGAAATGGTAGTTTTTGGTCATGCAACATCGCTTGAGCTTCTCCCACAATTGATATGTTCTTCATTTCAGCCACCCCATTCTGTTGTGGGTTATGGGGTGTTGTCAACTACCGTTTAATTCCTTCTGCTGTGCAGAAATCGTCAAACTGTTGGGAGACATACTCTCAACCATTGTCGCTATGCAAGGCTTTTATTTTATTTCCAGATTCTTTCTCCGCCAAAGCTTTAAACCCACAAAACCTTGAGAAGGTCTGATCTTTCTTCTACATAAAGGAGATCCAACATCTATGAGAAAAATCATCAATAAAAATAACATAGTACCTCCGTTTAGCAGTGGAGGCTATAGAGAATGGTCCATACACATCTTGTGAACTCACACGAGGATTGCTCTTGCTCTGCTATCTCGATATTGAAAAGAATATTTTCCATACTTACCCAAGGTACAACCTTTGCATGTATCTGTCTGCTCCAATTTTCCTTTGGGAAGTCTGGTAGAAATCTGTTACATGATCTTCAAGGCCCGATGGTGCAAGTGGCCCAATTTTCTATGCCATAGCTCACCAACATCTTGGCTCTGCACTAACTCTTCTTTGGAACTCAATGCATCACGGTCGTCTACCTCCATCTTATAGATATTCTTAACTCAAATCCCAATCCTCTTGGTCTTTCTAGTGTTGATATGCTTCAGGAATACCTTTCCTTTACTAAAGAGTACATCATAGCCTTTGTCTTCCAGCATAGCGTTGGACAGAAGATTCTTCTTCAGACCTGGTACATAGTTTACATCAGTCAGGGTGACAAGCACTCCATGCTCCCTCTAAAACACAACCATACCATCACCTAAAACACAGTATTTTCCAACATCGCCCATCTCGATCCGCATCTCGATATCCTTCTCCTCTAAGGTACTCAAAAGATTCTTGTCACCGATTATGTGGAATGAAGCTTCATTGTCCAGGTACCAAACACATCCCACCATGGATGAAACCATGCATGTGATGAGAGAGAAATCCAATTCAAACTGTGTGGCCAGTGCCTCACCATTTGATCCCTTCAAGGATCCCTTCTTGGATTTCTTCTATGGACAATTCGTAGCATAATGGCCCACGTCATGACAATGAAAGAATCTCACTTTTGATTTGTCAAACTTCTTCCCACCATGGGAAGAACTGGATTTGGAATGGAATTCCTTCCCTTTCCCTTTCCTCACCTTACTCGCTAAAGCTAAATTTTCTTCATCATCTCGCTTTGATGAAGATTCATCTCGAGTGCTTCTCCTTATCTCCTCCTGCATCAGATCTGACCAAAGTCGTTCCCAATCTGGAATTTTCTCTATTCCATTTACCAAGTATTAGTAGCTATGCTAGCTCTTAAGAAGACGGAGGAGAGAAAGACTCGCCATGTCATCATTAGCTGTCATGATCCATACACTTCCAAGATCATCAGGTGGTGAGCTTGTTCAGATATGTAGAGATCGTGTTTCCCTTTTCACACTTGACTTTCAAAAGCTTTTCATTCAGCGCAAACTTCCTCTGATACCTAGTGTTATGATATAGATCCTTCAATCTTTTCGACATTGAAAACGGTGTCTCCTTCACATGGAGACTCGAGACTATGTGGTTTCAAACTCCCTCCAAAAGGATTCTTCTCGATCTAGCCACACATTTCTTCCATTCTACCAATTCTTGGGCATTAGAAGTCGCTATATTGGGGACTTCTTGTCAATGAAGTCCTTTAGTCCATTTTCCTCTAATACCACTTCTGTGCGATCCTTCCAGGCTATATAATTCTAGCTTCCATCAAGGGCATACTCGAGTCTTAAACCGTTAAACACCATTGGTGAAATTTGAGATGTGATAAGGATTTGAATTCTATAATCAAGAACTTCAAACCTGAAACTTCTCCCTTCTTTGTATATTGTTCTTCACTTTGATCACATTTTTCTGATACCATCTAGAATTTCCCACTATAGATCACCTGATAATGCAATATACTAAAGCAAAATACTTGATCTACTTCTACAAACAAACTTATGGAAGCTTAATCAATTTTGAGCAAGATCAAATAGAACACATATAATAGAGAATGAGAAATAAATCACACATGAACATAGAAGAATACTCTGTGGAAAGCCTCAACTAAAAACCCCAATCTCTGTATTATCATACAAGTTGAAATATGTCCAGATTACAAAAATCTTTAGCTCACAAGCTATCCAACTCTCAGTATAATCCCTCAATGCAGCTCACAGACTGAATAGACACAACACCTACCTTCATCCAATCCTCCAAGCCTCCTATTTCCTTGTGCAGTTTCTCCTGGGGTCCAATGCTGCCACCTGTGTGAATTGGCCTCTCACACAACTCACCAAATTCAGAAGTAACTATGCAATCTTCAAGGAATGAATTCCTTCTACATGCAAGAGATATCATCAATGGATTATTCCTACAACTGATAGTACACTATCCCATCATCTGATATCAACTGAGTCTCTGACTGAACTAACATGCATGAGTTATTTATGAGAGAATATTCAGTTATTTCAAGTGTAGCAGTTACATGCATGTATGCATTAATTAACTAAACTCAATCAATTCCACAATCTGTTGGAACTAATCTAACTAGACTTAACTCAGTTAACTGAGCTAACTAATTACAACTCAAAGCACAACTCATCCTGATCTTATTAATCAAGGGATAAATTCCTCAATCAAAGGGGAAAGTGTTGCATGTCTTCACATAGACTTCATGTTTGATTTTCTACAACTAATTAACTCCAGATGAATTAATTAATTATTTCACAAATAGATGCTAAGATCAAATTCAAATTTTAATTCTCAATATTAGTTTAGGGACTAACTAAAATTGGAATGTATTCTAAAATGCTATTTATAGCAGTGTTATTTTTAGCACTTCTATTTTTAGCATTTCTTGTTGCTATTTTCAACGCCAACTATAGAAATGAGAGGATGTTATTCTAACAAAGCTCTTTGAGGTGCCCTTGCTTTCTACTCTATTTCATTCTATAACTTCTTCGGCCTCCATTTCTTGAACTCCTCCCTAAATTTTGCATTCTTTCTTACATAACCCAAACACCTGCTTCAGCTCTTCAGCGATGGCAATGGAAGCTTTATGATATGCTTTAAGAGGTTTGAAGTACTCTGCTGATTTAATTTGAAACCTAACAAAAATAATTAATAGATTTTGTGATTATATTACATTAGATTTTGATATTATACTTTCAAAAAAATAATCTAAATCTAGATATGTAATTTAATCCCGTGAACATGTTTCACTAACCTAACCAAAAAAATATATAAATGTTACTATTATATTAATATATAAATGTTACTACTATATTACTCATTTAATTTATATGGTAATCTTAACCATGTTTTACATTCAAGGAAAGAAATATAAATATTACTACTATATTACTCATTTAATTTATATGGTTACCTTAACCATGTTTTACATTCAGGGAAAGAATCTATTTATTTATTCTAATGACATTTTATAATTATAAATATGTTTTATGTTTTATCTATTATTTGTTTAGTTATTCAATATTAATTTGAAATAATAAAGTATTAAAAGAAGGCATTAGTTTCAGTTTGTAAGCAACAATAATTGTGGTTTAATAAAACGATCATAGCAATTGCATCAGGGCTACGGAGGTTAAAATATATATTTATTTTACTCAATAAAAAAATAAACCACGAGCAGTGTGTCGTTGCAAATCCCAATGCGGCAAATATTTGGGAGGGTCTTTGGCAATGACATCAAGTTATCATTTAAATTATGATTTTAAGAAAAAAAATTGGATAATTTAAAGTCACGTAGATATTAATTTAGATTTATTTTAATTTTACATCAATTAATATTAATTTAGATTTATTTTTAATTTTACATCAATTGAGCTTTTAGTTTTTAGAGTATTAAATATTTTAGGTGAAAATAATTTTTAGATTTGAGATGAATTTAGAATTATTAGTTTCATTAATATAATTTAAAAATTTTAATGAACTTAAATTATTGATTTGTTTCCTTATAGAAGAACATATTTTTAATGAATATTAATTTCAATAAAATAATAAAAAAATTAATTAATTACTTTAAAATAAAATAATAAAAAAATTAATTAATTACTTTAAAAATGTATAAATTAATTTTTGGAAGAAATCACATTCAAAATCTTAAGTGTGATTTCGTTCAAAAAATATTTTAAGGATTAAGGTATGGATCACAAAAGATTGAATTCAAATACTTTAAAATTGTTAAAAAAATATATTCACATGATAAAAAAAAAACATTAACTTCAATTGTTTGACACAACATTTTACTTTTTGTGCATAGGTATGGAGGTTCAAATTTATATTTATTTCACATGGTGCATGTCATTGAACTAAGATGGAGAAAACTAAAAATAAAGAAATATTAACTACTATGCAACTATTGTGAACAACTATTACAATAATCTTGGAAAGTTACAAAATCAAGGATAATTAATTTTAAAAATATTTTCCGACCAACATCAATTGAAATATTGCCAAATGGTTAACAATTCATTGTAAATTTGTCACAACTGCTCATTTAATTTCTATGTAACTAAAAATAAGACCAAGGTCATGGGACACATATACCCACTTGAATGTTGGGCAAAATATAGTAATGGGATATCGCTAGTGATTAAATAATGGTTAGAAAATTGGAAAAGGTGTTGGCAAACACTGAGTAGCAATAATTGGTATTTAATATATGAAAATAAGGAAAATAAGAGAAAATGGAGATGAAAGGTTACACATTTGCATGTGAGTAGAATTGAAGGAAAATAAAGAAAATAGAGGCCTAGCGATAAAATGAATTATTAGTATCATTCTAGAGCTTTTGTTGGCTTAGTTTTTGGTTCTCTCATTCTCTAATACTCTTTCACACTTAGAGTATTCTTGGAGAACTGTGAGACACATTGGATTTGGAGAAAGAAGGAAAAGTAAATAAGGAAAGTACAAGGGAATATGTGGATCAATAGCTACAACTGGAATTATTTTCAGGTAATAGGTTGCATGTGTGATTCACTTGTTGATTTATTCATGCATAGTATATGGATGTGATTACCTAGTTATTTGTTGTCATTAGCATGGTGACTTTCCTAGATTCGCAGTGGTTTTACCCTTTCCTTACCATTTCTTGGATAACCATGGTGTTGCGGGTTTTTCCATCTGATTTTTTTCTTGTTAGTGCTTGTAATCTTATGGTTGTGGGTTGGAACAAATGCAATGGAAGCCCTCGAACAACTTACGTTGAGTTACTAGCCTTGAAGCATAGTTTGGGATAAATTCTCTGGAGCCCATACTAGCTTGAGTTAATAACCCCTTTAGCCAGTTTGGATAAACAATATGGAGCCCTAGAAGGTTGTGGGTTGAGTTACTAGTTCTTTCATATCTAGACAACTTGGGTAGCAACCAATCTGGTTCATGGGAGTGATGTCTAACCATGAGGCAGAATCACTTGTTCAGGGTCGAGGTGATTTGGCCTCTAGAAGACTTGGTTTGGTTTATTCCATGATATCCCACATTCATTCTTGGAATATGGTGCGGGGGTGATTGACTAAACGAGATAATTTGTTTAGCCCAATCTCTAGTTGGGTGGTATGTGGAAGTCTTGGACTTGGTTGGTATCTTCATATGCTAATAAGAGTTATTATTATATTTTTATTCATGTATATTTGTTTGCAATTTGTTGATGATATAATGGATGGGTTTCCATGGTTTATATATTGGTTATTTTTTGGTTAATGGTATTCATATGATGTGTATCTTCTATGGCTCTTGTTATGAATTTTTTAGCTATTGATGAGTTGATGAATGTATGAAGTAATAAGTGTTGTTAAAACTATATGCAGAGGGAATATAATCTTCTCAGTGATTCTCAGATGCATCTCAAACTCTTTTGATCATATATGCATTGACAACCTGTAGCTTTCATGTTCACCATGTGTTTGACGAAATGTGTGTTATGTTCTCGTAAGTCTAGGTCAAGTTATTCCTTCAATTTTATATGTTTAGCCTTGCTTTTATTCTGCTAATGATTCCTAGAAGTCTTAGGAATTTTTACGTAATGGTTTGGACGCTGACCTAAAATCTAGGCTTAGATATCAGGTCCGCACCCTCTAAACTAAATCACTTGGGTCACAACCACAACAGGTAGACTTGTGAGTGTGGTTGGAGGCCTTCAACTACATGGAGGCCTTGTCATGCATGTAGTCAAGGGTTAAGGTGTATGAAAAGGAATCTCAGTTGAAGGTTTCGTCTAATGAGGTGGTTCTTTTGCCCATGAGTGTCCCTGTAGCCCTATGAAATGTTGTGAGTTTTCAGTTGGTGTTTAATTTTAGGCCCCACTTCCTTAACTAGAGCTAGGAGGTTGGATCATTTCATAGTAGCTCTTTGTCTCATGTTTACCCTAGCAAGCTAGTGAAATAGGGTAAATGTGGGAAGGGTGATTACAGAATGGTATCAAAGCACCTAGGTTCAAACGCTTGGACATGATGGCCAGAATGTGTTTCCATGCATTCATGGCCATTCTCTATGTGTTCATTATCCATCCATTATGATATTCAATGTTTTAGTAGTTTCATCAAGTAGAGGTTGATGATGTTGATTTTGAAATGATGGATATGTTGATTTCATTAGATATACATATGTTGTGCTAAATTAGATTGATTTTGCAAATGAGATAGCCTCCCCTAAACGCTAAGGTATACTAATTACATTTATATTTGGTTTATCTGACATGGTATGCTTGTAAGAAGTGAAATATTAATATGACAAGTAAAATGGTAGACTACAATGCACTTGATTCTCCATATATATTAGTTCAACTATATGGTGATGAGTGCTCTGCTGACATTGTAGATACATTGCAATGTTTGAAAGCAGAGATGAGAAGTTGTAAAGTGGATAATGGGAGAATCATTTAGTCATAGGAGATAATTTCTAGAGAACATGAAAAGCAAGAAGAATTTAATGAATTCATCCATTAGAGTTTATCATATTTACAAAGACAAGAAGCACTTAGGATCGGTCATCGACAGGAGGAAAGGATGAATGTGGCATATGGTAGCATGTCTCAATTAGGATATAAGTTTAACAAGGATGGCATGGTTAGATATGTTGGGTTCTTGGATACACCTAATAGGACGGGTAATGATCATGGGTTCTATTCTAATTCTATTTGATGAAGGCAAGATCACCATGGTCATCACCATCCATATGGGAGGAGGGAGAAGAAATAATTACTAGAGAAGTTAAAAAAAGAAAAGTATCTTATATTTGATGGAGAAATGGAGAAGTCAAATGATGCAGAAGCATTGTTGCTTGGGATGAATAAGTCCTTAAAATCACATGACCATTAAAAAAACTATGAAATCCAAGGTATTCACTTTAAGTCTTAAAGGAAAAGGAGAAATTTGTTGCGAATATGTAAAGAATATCAAAGATATTTGAGAAGAGGAGTTGACTTGGAGTGAGTTCGAGAGACTTTTCATGGAGAAGCATATATATAGAATATACTATGATGATGTGGAAAAGGTGTTATATGCGTTAAATATGGGATCTATGATCGATGAGGAGTATACTAGTATATTCTTGGAGTCCTTGAGATATGTGCATTAATTTAAGGAGGAGAAAGAAAATATTCATAGATTCATCAGTGGGTTGTTGATATCGTTCAAAGGAAAAATTGAGTTTGATAAGCCTAGATCACTGGAGGAAGCCCTCAAGAAGATGAAGCATTATTATGAGCAATCAAGTTTGAAGACTGATTCTAAGCAAGATTTGAAAGATAATGAAAAGAATAAAGGAAAGTGGGCTAACAAGAGGTGAAAACTTTAAATTACAAATGGCAAGGAGAATGCAACACCATACAAGAAACTCAATGCATGTGATAGAGCACAAGTATTTTAGTATAAGGATCAGAGAAAGGGTGATGGAAATAATCCTTTGCAGTGTTGGACATGTAGCAAGGATGATCACAGGAGATATTTCCCACAATATTAAGGTACGAGACCATAGATTTAGAGTGATCAGGAGGCAAAAACAATTGGGGATGTTAGATGGAGTATTCCTTAGATTTATGTAGTGTTGGATAGTAAGCAAGTTCATCATTAGGAATCTATTATCATGATGGAAGGTAATATTTTTTATCAATTTGTTCCTATTTTGATTGACCCTTAATCTACTATAGTTATATCAGTCTTGATCTGGTGGATAAGTTTTGCTTGAATAAAGAAGTGCATGAAGAGTCTTGGTAAGTGTAGTTGGTTACAAGTACTAAGAAAATAGTTCATCATTAAGTAATATCGTATGCATTTTAGTTGAATGATATGTTTACATCAAAACATCTAAATGTGCTTCTATTGGGATAATAAAGTATTTTGTTGGGTATGGATTGGTTGTACATTCACATGACTAAGGTAGATTGGTATGATAATTTTATTGAGGGTTTGGATGATGATGGAGACAGAAGAATATTGTAGGGCAAGAAAAAACCTACATCAATGAGGATGGTTATACCTATGTAGGCAAAGTGCATTAGTAGGAAATGATGTGTATTTTTTGCAGTTCATATTTCTAGAGACAAAGGGAAGGATATCGAGGATATTGAAGTCTTGAAGAGGTATCCAATTTTGTAGCAGTTTCAATGTGTATTTCCAGTAGAGATCTAGATTTACCACCTCATAGGGAAGTGGACATTTATATTGAGTTGGTACCAGGAGCAACATAAGCATCAAAGACACCCTACAGGATGAGAACTCCAGATATAGTGGAACTAAATTTGTAGTTGAAGGAAATTTTGGACAAGGAATACATTAGGCCAAGTGTGTCACCTTTGGGTACACCAGTGTTGTTTGTGAAGAAGAAGGATGGTACTTTTTGTTTGTGCATTGACTACATGCAGTTGAACAAGGTGACAATAAAGAATGAGTATCCTTTTTCGTGGATTGATGACTTGTTTGATCAGTTGAAGGGAGTAGCAATGTTCTCAAATATTATTTTGAGATCGGGATATCATCAGGTACACATTGAAGAAGAGGACATCTATAAGACTTGTTTCCAGAACATGTATATGCATTATGGCTTTTTTGTGGTTCCTTTTCATTTGAAAAATCCTCCATTTACTTTATTTTTCTTGATAAATATTGTGTTGTGTACTTATCTGGACAAGTCTGTGATATTACTTATTGATGACATATTGATATATTATGAGAATAAGGAAGAGCATGAAAAACTCATGGAAGTAGTGTTATAAATGTTGAGAGAACATCAATTTTATGCCAATCCTAGTAAGTTTAGTTTCTTTTGCTCAAAATTTAATTACTGAGGGCATACAGTTTCTAAGGAAGGTATAGTAGTGGACCTAGAAAAGGTAAGAGCTAACATGGAATGGGCAATTCCTAGGAATGTGGATGAGGTCGTATCATTCATTGGGAAACCAAGACGTTATAGGGGTTTCATCAAGAATTTCTCATGCATTTCCTATCCTATTACATAACTGTAGAGCAAAGGAAATAAATTTGAATGGACATAGGAATGTGCAACTATTTTTGAGCATTGAAGCAATTTCTTATAAACTCTCCAGTTGTAAAGATTATAGATTTAGAAAAAGAGTTCGTGATGTGTAAAAATAATTGCAAGAGAGGACTTGGTGGAGTATTTATGCAATAGGGATAGGTGGTATGATACAAGTCAAGGAAATTGAATGAGCGTGAGAAAGAATTTGTGACACATGATCTTGACTTGGTAGCTATCATCCATGCATTGAAAATGTGGAGACACTATCTTCTTAAGAGGAGGTCCGTTTTCATAAGTGGTCAGATTAGGCTAAGATATTTGTTTTACCAACCTAATCTCAATGCCAAGAAAGTTGGACATTTGGCTATGCTTAGTGAGTTTGAATTTGAGATCAGGTACATTAAGGGTAAGGAAAACATGATGATAGATACCAGAAACTTAACCACAAATTACAGTAGCAGGGTACAAGTGAGAAGGATGTGGATTATCATCTCACGGTAGATGTTTTGTTCAGATATAGGGACAAGATATATGTGGCGAAAAATAGTGATCTTAGGAAGCTTATCTTGTAGAAATTTCATGTTAGTCCGTATTTAGGTCACCGAGGATACCAGAAGAGATTGAAAACAATGAAGAAGTTTTACCATTGGCCCAACTTGAGGAAAGAGGTGGCTAAGTATGTTGCAAAATGTTTGAATTGTGAATGGGTAAAAGAAGAGTGTAGGCATCTAGGTGTTTTATTATAGCCAACTTTTATACTAGAATGGAAATAGGAGGTCATTCCCATGGATTTCATTACAGGTTTACTAATGACATCTAGACATCATGATTGCATCATGGTTGTGGTTGATAGACTGACCAAGGTACCTAACTTCATTCCAATGAATTCTGTTAATTATGCTAGTGAGGTAGCACAGATCTTCATCAGGGAGATAGTGATATTGCATAATATCCCTAAAAATATTGCATCCAACAAAGATGTGAAGTTCACATCCATGTCTTGCAAGGAATTATTCATAGGTTTGCATATAAAGTTGGCCTTTAGTACGACTTATCATCTGTAGACATATGGACGAGTAGAGAGGGTCAAGAGGATTTTGGAGGATATGTTGAGGTTGTATGTTATTCACCAGCAAAGGAGGTGGGAGGATTATTTTCCAGTCATGGAGTTTGCATATAATAATGTGTATCACAATATTTGAAGATGAATCTATCCGAGGCACTTTCCGAGAGGAGCTATAAGACTCCCACTAGTTGGAGTGATCTAGTGAACATGGTATTGATTG
>CM062811.1:738367659-738534963 GCA_031772625.1 Pinus tabuliformis
TTCCTAGATAATACAAAACCCTAATCTATTACAGGCTTCGCACTTTAGGGGGCAATCTGTTACACTAAAAAATGTCACCATGACTATTTACAGTTAGTATGGCTCTATCAACAGTCATGCTACCCTCTTAGGCAAGTCTTATGCCTCTGCTCTCCATGTCAAACTCCAAAAAAGAGAGAAAGTCTTTCTAAATGTATTTATCTCTGGGGACGCAGGTTCTCTCAACCTTACCTGCGGGTACGCACCCAATGTTCACAAAAGCTGCGTCTTTGGACG
Organism: Pinus tabuliformis; assembly: GCA_031772625.1. Lineage (NCBI taxonomy): Eukaryota > Viridiplantae > Streptophyta > Pinopsida > Pinales > Pinaceae > Pinus > Pinus tabuliformis. The sequence continues at coordinate 738,367,936 of CM062811.1, forward strand.
CTCTGTATGTAAAGGGGCAGGTGCGTCCCCCTGTAAAGGTTAAAATGCGCAAGTTTCATCTCTAAAAAGTCACTTGTGGTCATTTCTAGAGCATTCTAGAAGGTTGTTCGACGTGTATTGAACGCCTCCAGATGGTTCATGCACTCCTACCAAAGAGGAACTTATCCCATCAATAAGGGAGCTATCCCATCCAAAGAGGGGATTATCCCATTGATGGTGGACCTGATTAACCTCCTCTTGAGCACTATAAATACAGGCATTGGGCCAGAAGGAGGAGAGGTTGAAAGCTATACATTTCTAAGGGTAAATGCTGCAGGAATTAGGACTCCCATTTAGAAGCTTGTGAGGAGAGATTGTCATCTTTTCTTGTTCTATTAGGAGGTGGGTGAGCTTTGTCAAAGTAAAGGAGAACTCTTGATGGACCCTGGGAGGGACTTGCACAACACCAAGGCTCAGGTTGTATTTGTTCCTTTTGTTACCTATTAATACAAATGAGTCCATTCTTCTCAATAACTTGTTATTTATGAGTTGTTTCATGTACTCCTTGGTCTATGTGTTAAATATGTTTTATTCTATGAGATTATCAAGTGCTATTTAAGCATTTGATTGTTAGTGTATGCAGGTTTCAAAGTGAAGGAGGAGCTCATCCGGATCAGAGGAGCTGGACTGCTACAACAGCGTTGGATTACAGGTAGGATCTAAACACTTGATTTCCCATATAGTAAATGCATGTTTAGAGAAGGATTGCTCTTGTTTGTCTTGTTTGTCACTAGAGAGTCTTAGGCTCCTAGGGAGGTTGGTTGTGTCCGCACAATGGACTCTTTCCGCCTGACAAATTGGCGACTCCGCTGGGGACTCCATTGATGAGAAAGTCTTTTCCTTTATATGAACTTTGCTCTGAGAAAATTGGTTTATTTTTCTGGTTTTTGGCTCTGTGACTTTTTCTTTGGGTGGGTTAGCTTAGGGTTAGATTCATTTTGGTTTTTCTTGAATTTTCCAGTAGGACGCACCCTCTGAGTATTGCACAGTGCGTCCCTGGACGCACTGTTGCAGTGTGCACAGAGCGGGCCCGCACCTATCTTAACGGGTCGCCTCCCTCCCTTGCTAAAATTTGAGAAAATTCCATATTTTGCATTTTTTCTCTTAGATTTTGCTTTTTCTCAGTTTTTACTGCCCAGATTCATTAGTCTCTTGTCAAAGATCTTCACCTGAACTTGTTTCGATAGCATTGAGTGTTTTAGTGGATTTCATAGAAGTTTAAGCCCTAGGGTTTGATTTTTGAGTAGGTCTTGTAGTGACTTTGGCAGTAGAAGTTGTCAAGCCTTAGATCTCTCTAGTTTTGTCAACATTCTTAGAAGTCACACCTGTCATAAAGTCTACCTGTGAGATCAAGTTACCATTGAGTTGTTTCTTTGGGCAAATTTCGAAGTGCTTGTTGATTGAGTCCTGAATTCCATTTTACAAAAAGAACGAAAAGATTTGAGTTTTGTTTTGACTAGTCTTTTGATTCTGCATTAGCTGGTCCTTGATTTGATTTTGGTCAAGTAAAACAACCTAGAATCATCTTTGTGAGATTTTTCCTTGTTAGGTTTGCTTAGAGTAATTTCCCCTTTTGATTTGCTTGTGAGTCAAGTTTTCATAGATTTTATAACTTTTGAGATTGATTTTCGTTAAGATAGGTTTATATGCTTTATTAAAAAGAGAAAATACAAAAACATCTCCTTTGAAAAGTTTTGTTTCAAGTAGCTTTGAAAAGTTTTGAAAGAAAAAGAGTTTTTCGTGCACGTAAAGAGTGGTCATGTTTGTATGCTTGAAAAGATAAAGAGAATTGTTTCTTTGATTGTCTTTACTAAGAAAGTTGTTTCCTATAAAATTTGCATCTCTCAACTCTCTTAGTTAAGAATTTCATTGAAAAAGGAAAGTAGCGTAAATCATCTTAGGTGCATCTTTGTAGTGGTTTGAGTCGAGTCTACACACCATTGGTTTCACTTCCGCTACCTTTTGTCTTTAAGAAAAACCATAAAATTAATGCTTGACGTAGTAACTTTTATTTACTAGGGCTCTGAAACACCAATTTAGATCAGGCTAGTGTCTTGGAGAAGGTGAGTAATTAACTCTCCAAGACAACAAAACCAAACAAGTAGCTTATCTTGTGATAGAATAAATCCAATTGTCTCATTTGTACTCTGGGAAAGCTCCTCTTAAAGGAGAAGCACGAGCTCGTGTCCGAACCAGTGAGGGGATCAATCCCCCCTTGTTGGGAACGACGCCAGACACGCACGTATTAAAAACGGTAAACCTCGGATTAACCATTGTCGAGGAGCCAGGGGTCACTTGTCGGTAAACCTTGGATTATTGTCAAGGAGCCGGCAAGGGGATTGAGCTTGATACTCTGCCCTTGCGTGCTGTCGGAGTTTAGACTGTTCCCCCAGGAGCATTTGTTGCGGTTGGTAACCTTAGTGACCATTATCTTTAGGATTATACCGAGGTGACGGTGGAGGGAAGATCCCACTGTACCTGGAGCAGACGACGGCTAGACTCACTTGGATTTTCAGGGGGGTTCACTTCACTCGAGACGGTTAAAGTGGAGGAACTTGGTCCAGTCTATTCATTAAGCAGGTTGCCGGGGTAACTGTTCCACCCGCCACTTCTCAGTACTGAATCCAGCGATGTTGGGCTTCATAACCAACTAGCGCTTTTGGTCTGGAAGGCTACTGTTTGTGCTTGGTTTGACGCCCTAGATTCTTTAGGCGTATGATTCAAATTTGTTTGGTTCTTTAGAGACTTTAGGTGGTTTGATTTGAAATTTTATTTTGTTTTCGTGTGTAGTAGTTAAAAGTTTTTAGCTGTGGCGGAATTACCGAGACAGTCTCGTAGACTTCGGGGCCAGTCTCCTGAAGGTTTTTCTGTGGCCGAATTGTTGAGAAGATCTCGTAGACTTAGGGGATCACCTCCTCGAGACGACCCGAGTAATCTAGAAGGTTTAAAGGTCCTTGTAACTCCTCCTAGTGGCAGTAGAGTAGGTTCACCTGAAGAAGGAGAATCTTCCTTGGTAGTCTATTCAGATTACCAAGGCTTAACGACAGGTTATAATCCCGAAGCTGTTACAGTTTCTGAGCTTGTTGGTAGTTTTTCGTCTGCTAGTGATACAGGCGAAGAACCTGAAATATTTGAACCTGTTACTCCAACTTCTAGTGTTCCAGATTCACCGAGAATAGAAAGAATTATCACCGAAAATCTTCCTACTGGTTTGATTGCTATCGAAGAACTTTCTCCAGAGGAAGAAATAGGCGTCTCTAACCTTGAAGATCAACTTACTATTGATCTAAGAGAGCGTGAATATATCTTTTACAGTCCTCCTAGAAGTACTACTTGGTACCTTTCGTTAACCAATTATTTAGACAACTTTGGAGTAGGTTTTTCTACACCTCGTACTCCTTTTCCACCTGGAGGTATTCATACTCCTGTCAATATGCCTGGTCTGTCATCCGTGTTTACTCAAAGTCCTGAATCTTTTTTACATGGCGGTCCTTCTGTTCCCACTGGGTATCAATCACTTTCTGGTACTTTTGCGGGGGCATCTCCTCAACCCATTGATCATGGGTTATTTACTGGAAACAGTGGTAATGTACCATTGGGTGTAGGTGACATTTACAGGATGTCAGGTTCAGTCCCCGTGTCCCAACCTCAAGGTGGCCAATTACCGCATGGGGGGCAGCCTCAGTTAACGCCTGGGGGGCAACCCCAAGGTACACCATTCGTGTCTGGGGGGCCACCTCAAGGTCAGTATGTACCTATGGTGCAATACATGCCTCAAGGTCAACCCCAGCCTCAATATGTACCCCAGGGTCAACCTCAGTATCAATATCAACCTCAAGGATGGCAACCTCAAGGATGGAAACCCAAGGGTATCAACCTCAAGGGTATCAACCTCAAGGTCAAGGTCAACCCCAGTATCCATATTTACCTCAAGGTTATCAACCTCAAGGTCAATACTCATGTCAAGGTTATCAACCACCTCAAGGTCAATCATATGGTCAAGGTATGGGAACTGCACCTTACAATTATCAATCCTATCCTCAATCCGGTTATGGATCTCAGTATCCTCAACCTGTTACAGGTCAATACCCAAGAATGTTAGTATGGGATCCATCACAGGGTCAACAGGTGTTGCAGCCAAGTATACAGTTGGTACCTCAAGCTGGACAACCCGTAGTTTCTGGTCCACCCCAGCAACTGCAACCTGTCCAGTCAAATGTTCAAACTTCTGTAACTTCGGTAGTTACTCATCCGCCAATTGCGCCTAGTACTCCATCTCAAACGGCTGCTGCAACTACCGCCACATCTACCATACTTACTTCTGGAGTATCGACGGCTCCGGTTTCTACTGTCTCTGTAACCACTCCTTAGACATCTTTACCGTTGTCTGGATCTACGATTCAAACCACGGTCCAGATGCCTGCAGGTCAGCCTGGTATAAGTACGGTTGTAACTACTCAACCTAAATTTGTTCAACCACCGTACCAGGGACAGTACCAACCTGGGCAAGCTGTCCAAAAACCGGTTTACCAGTATCAACCGTATCCTGGGTACACTTATCAACAACCTCAACAACCCTAGTACGGTCCGGTTAATCCTGGTTTTCCAGGAGGATATAATATCCAAAATGCGACTCCTGTTCCTAGTTATCCTGGATATCCTCCTCCTGGGACTGGTCTTGTGACCCAGATTTTTAAAGATCCTAACCGGCAGTTACCATTTATCGCAACTTTGGATTTACCAGACTTGACGCGCCTAACGAACGATCCAATTCAATATCTTCAGTTCTGGCCGCCAATGCCAAATAAGTTGCCCAGTGATATACCCAAGTTCGAAGTTAAGTCTGGAGAGGATCCGTCCAATCACGTGATGACTTACCACCTCTGGTGTGCTTCAAATTCTATCTCGGATGATTCGATCCGCTTACGTCTTTTCCAGCGTACACTCATTGGTCTCGCGGCCAAGTGGTACATTGAGTTACCACGGGCCTCTTTTTACAATTTTAGCCAGTTAGCTACCTCGTTCTTAACTCACTTTCAGTTGCCAGTCAGATACGATAACGGCACGGAGTTATTAACTTCACTAAAACAATCAACGTCCACGTATATTTCTGATCACATTCATGAGTGGAGACGTCGAAGAAGGCTAGTGAAAGTTTTTATCCCAGACCAAATATTAGCTGAATGGTTTGTTAAATCATTATTACCGAAGATTACTGAATATGTGGCTAAGGTCGGAGTAGTTACTGAGGAGCAAGTCATTTCTCAGGCACAATACCTTGACTTAGTTTAAACTCAGTCGGGTACATTACACGAGAAGATTCCGGATCTTCCAAAGTTGAATCAAATCGTTGTTGCTCCTTCGGGATCTCATGCCGCTGATGTTATGATTGGTATCGTGAATACAAAGAGCAAGAAGAAGGCTTCCAAGGCTTCAACTACTCCTATTATCACTTTGCCTGATTCCCCGACAGGAGAGTCTTCTCCTGAACTTACCGCCGATATTCACGCTGTAGAGTCATCTATGGCCAAATCAAAAAACGGTGGAAAGAAGAAAGGAAAGAAGAAGGCTAAAGTAGACAAGGCTCCGAAGGAGAAAACGGAAAATTCAGAAACCAATGACGAAAAACGCAAACCTCGATATCCTTGTCTTATTTGTGAAGAGGATCATTTTACAAGAGATTGCCCTCATCGGGCCGAGGTTGTGAAAATAGTCAAAGGTTCTCCCACTCCTGCTGTGTTAAAAAATCCATTTCCGGAGTAGGAGAATAAGATGATAGGTTCTTCCTCGAATGCGAGTGAAGAACCCATTTTGATGATGTCTGATGTGAGGATTGCGACTCGATCGCAAGATTATGGTAGTAAGAATCCTATTGATGGTAAGGAAGCAGAATCTTCTCACTCTCACCCATCAACCTCAGCTCCTGGTTCCGATCCATTATAGATCGAGAAACCTAACCCGGACTTAGTAATCAAATCGCCCGCCAAGGGTGTACTTCGAAGGTCTGCTTTCAATCCACATGCGAGAGTAGCCCAGAATTACAACATTATTAAGGACTTAGCTGTTTCACCCTCAGCAATGTCGGCGTTAGAAGTGATGCAATCATGCCCAGCACAACGAAAATTACTTTTGTCGGCTATCGGAGCTGTTGATGTTCAGGACCCGAATCTAATAATCTTCGATCTAGAAAATAGTACACCACGTCTCCCCCATAAAATGGCTTTCCAAATCCCAGTGATATTCAAAAACAAGCCTATTCATCGGACTGTGATTGATGAGGGAGCCTCTACGTGTATTATGTCGATCCAATGTTGGAGATCTCTTGGTTCTCCTTCGTTGAACCAATCCCACACCGTCCTTAAGGCCTTTGATGGCCGTGGGTTCCGTCCGTTTGGTATTCTACAGGAATTGCCTATAGGGGTAGAAGGTAAAACCGTTAGTCTGGATGTGGAAGTGGTTGATGCCCCTCTAGACTACAACCTTCTTTTGGGTCGAAGTTGGTCATATGCTATGACGGCGGTCGTTTCATCGGTCTTCAGAGTAATTAAGTTTCCATATAACGGTAAGATCGTGACTATTGATCAGCTGACATACTTTTCATCCGACCCAGCCTCTTCAGAGAGTATCCAGCATGTCGGTGAGTCGACAATCTCTTATAGGGACGTTGGCGTAGGTTTAGTTAAAGATTCTGGTTTACTGGGAACTTTTCCTCTCCCTCCACTCAGCGTAGATCCTTCATTTGCATCAATTCATATGATTACATCAGAAAACATTATTTATGATGATCCTTGGATTGTCCCATCTGAATTTGAGATAGACTCATTCGGTGATGCTATGCCTTTGAGTCCATATGAAATTGCTTATGAAGCTATCATGCCTTTTACCGACTCGCGTTCAACCAAAATCGACCAAATGAATGTGGTCAGTGAAGAATCACTTTTCACCTCAACCTTAGAACAGATAGTGTTTCCCGAAGTCGTGTCATCTGACGAACAACTTCGCGAAATCCTAAGTGTAGACGATCTACCATGGGAAGATCTCCATCACAGATCTTCGTTTTTACCTAAGGATGATGCATTTGAAAATGATTTTTCATCTATCTTTACCACTGAATATGTCAAAGACGCTCAGGATCCAACGAAACATTCTGATTCAGAGTTGAATTTAGGGAATATTCCTCGCACTATTCCCATTGATATTTCAGTGAAGCCCGGAATTGAGGAGAACATTCATATAGGTGCCGCATGTACAGAAGATGAAATCCAAACTTACAAGACCCTATTCCAAGAATTCCGCGATGTGTTTGCTTGGTCTTAGGAGGAAATGTTGGGAATTGATCCTGCCATTGTTGTTCATGAAATAAAACCTACCCGGATGCTAAACCCGTCCGGCAACGGTTGCGTCAGATTCACCCTAGAAAAGCGGCTGCGATTAAAGCAGAAGTCGAAAAGCTGTTGAAAGCAGGTTTCATTTATACAATCCCGTTAACGGATTGGGTATCGAATATTGTTCCAGTCAACAAGAAACAAGGAACAATAAGAATTTGTATCGACTATAGGGATATAAATCGAGCTTGTCCAAAAGACAACTATCCTACGCCTTATATCGATCAAATCATTGATGATTGTGCCGGAAGTGAAATGTTTTCCTTTATGGATGGTTTTTCGGGATATAATCAAATCAATATTCTACCTGCCGACCAACCAAAAACGGCATTCATTTGTCCATGGGGGACATTTTCTTATTGCAAATTACCTTTTGGGCTTAAAAATGCCGGGGCCACTTTTCAACGGGTGATGTCCTACGCATTTCATGACATCAAGCACATTGTGCAACCATATCTCGATGATTTACCTGCTCATTCTTTACGTCGAGCTGATCACCTTGTCCACTTATGAGCAATCTTTATGAGGTGTAGACATTATCGAATTTGGTTGAATCCCCACAAGTGTGTTTTCTGTATAGAAACAGGTCGATTGCTGGGATTTGTTGTTTCAAAATCCGGCATTCGCGTCGATCCCTCGAAGGTCGAATCTATCATCAAATTGCCTCCTCCTTCGAGTTTGCGCCAATTCCAAAGTTTGCAAGGGAAAGCGAACTTTTTACGCCGATTCATCCCAAACTACGCCGAGGTCACTAAAGGTTTTACACGGTTGTTGAAACAGAACGCTCAATTCTTTTGGGACGAGATTGCCCAACAATCTTTTGATGCACTTAAACACGCGTTGACCCATGCACCGTTGTTGCATCCTCCCAACTACAACCAGGACTAATTCTTATACCTCGCAGCTTCGCATTCCACCATTGGAATGGTGTTAGTTCAAGAAGATGAATTCGGAGCGGAACATGTGATATATTATCTCATTAGGACCTTAAATCCCACTAAGCTAAAATATTCGCATGTGGAGAAATTGACCCTGGCAGCCATTCAAGCTGTCCTGCGTTTTCGTCACTACATTCTTCTCTGTAAAACTACAGTCATTTCCGATTGCAACCCTATGATTTATATTTTGAAAAAACAATTGCTAGGGGGCAAGTACTCTAAATGGATCGTTATCCTGCAAGAGTTCGACTTGGAATTCGAGAAGTCCAAGTCTAAGAAATCCTTGGTTTTTGCGGAATTGATGTGTGATTTCCCTCGTGCTGACACAGAGACTGTGGCAGAGGAGTCCATTACGGACGAATCTTTGTTTCTTATCAGTACTTTAGATCCGTGGTACGAGGATATAATCATCTATCTCCAAACCCAAACCTTTTGGCTTGAAGCTTCAAAGGCGGAACGTCGAAAAATTCGGTTTCAATCCCAGCAATAAAAAATTATTGGAGATACACTTTATCGCCGGGGGGCAGACTTAATTTTCCGGCGTTGTTTAACTCACGAAGAGGCTGAGAGGGTTTTGAATGATTGTCACTCTGGAGCATGTGGCGGTCATATGTCTGAGTATGCCACAGCTTAGAAGGTGTTGCGCGCTGGTTACTTCTGGCCATCTATGTTTAAAGATTGTATCATTGCAGTCCGGAAGTGCCACAACTGCCAAGTGTTTGATCGAAAGATGTGCGCACCACCTGCTCCTCTCCACCCTATAATTGCCGTTGGTCCATTCGCCAAATGGGGTATCGACTTTATTACTTGTAACCCTCACTCGGCTGGGGGGCATGCGTATATCATCCTCGCGGTTGATTATTTCACTAAATGGGCCGAGGCGATGCCTACATTCGATGCAAGTGGCAAAACAGCTGCAGTTTTCGTATTCAATCATATTATAACTAGGTTTGGTGTCCCACAAGCAATCATTACTGACCATGGGAGCCATTTTCGAAACATCATGATGACTGAGCTTGCAAGCCAGCTTGGTTTGCACCACGATAGCTCTACTCCTTATTATCCGCAAGCCAACAGTTTGGTTGAGTCTATCAACAAAGTTCTGGTTATCATGGTTCGACGAACCATTGGTATTCATCGGTCGAATTGGCACAACATGTTATTTTCAGCGCTATGGGCATACCGAACCTCAGTGAAAACTTCAACAGGGTTCACTCCTTTCCAGCTATTTTATGGCTTGGAAGCTGTGTTACCCATTGAATGCGAAATCCCATCACTTCAAATGGCTGTCGAATTACTTCCAGCTACTTCTGAAGAGGAGAAACGTTTATTGTACTTAGCTAAATTAGATGAGACTCGATGTGACGCTGCATTGGCAATCGAGACTCACGTGAAGCGAATGAAAGCTCAGTATGATAGAAATGTGACCCCTCGCAGTTTTTCGGAGGGAGACCTAGTGCTATTATATGATCAAGCTAACGATAAGCTAGGTGCTGTAAAATTCGTTCCTATGTGGCATGGACCCTACATTGTAAAGCGAAAGCTAGAAAAAGGGGCTTATGAGCTGGTAGATTTTGATGGGGACTCTTTGGGTAAACCCAGAAATGGACTTTACCTAAAGAGGTATTATGCTTAAATGGTGGGTATGGAGAATTTTTTAGTTAGGTTAGGTTTTCTTTCTAGCTAGTATGTTTGTTAGTTAGTCAGTGTGCTTAGCTTAGAGAGTGTGTTTTTCATCGCTATTCTGGCTTATCTTGGTTTTACTCTTGATATTGCAGATGTCGACGCCTCTCCAAACATACATTGGATTTGCTGATGGTGCTTGTTGTAGTACACGGAATATCTCTTCCGTAGCTTGGGTTATCTATTCACCCTCTGACGAGTTAGTTTCTATGCATGGGGTAAGCCTCGGTCAAACAACGAACAACATTGTAGAATACAGCGCAGTGGTTGAATTATTATCCGAATCTATTTCATTTGGAATTCGACGTTTGATAGTGAGGTTAGATTCTAAACTTGTTGTATTACAGCTTAATAGAGTTTATGCCATTAGAAATCCTGTGTTATTAAAGTTGTTTTTGAGAGTGCGTCTCTTGGAACATGAATTTGATTACATTGAATATCAGCATATTCCAAGGTATTTAAACACATTAGCAGATGCAATTGCTTCTCGAATGTTAGACAGACATTTACGATAATCATGCAAGTAAATTTAAAAACATTTCATCACATATGTTAAACAAGATAAGCCGGTAATAGTGATATATATATAGATAGGAGTGTGTCAAAAAATATACATCGTCTTCGATCATAGGTTGAAAAACACCTTATGATCGGCAAAAATGATAAAGTACAAAAAGTCGAAAATGTCACATGTGTCTACAAAGTGACTAGCCAGTCACTGGTGGTGCTCCCTATACGACACCACTGCACGGGCTACCTTACACAAAAATCTCCTAAACAGTCCAGGGACTACGACTACATAGCGCTGAAGTCTGATAGGAATATCATCTATGGTAGTCTCAGGCATATCCGCCATCAGACGCTCTAGATCATGCTCTAACTCAGCTAGTGAGTCTGCAGCCACGTCCTGTGGGGCCGGTACCGGTGCAACTGGATGTCTCCTCTCAAAAGGCCAGAGGTTGGCTGGGCGCTGTGGACCAACATCTGCATTTTGAAAATTTTTACTGTCAGTTTTGAGACGATATATATAAAAAACAAAAAAATACATAATTTGAAAACTTGTGAAAAATAAAGTACCTCTGTCGTCCCATTGTTCTCCCTGTGGAAGAACCATGTCCGGACCACCTCGAAAATCTACTCCGGCATACGGAAAGTCCTGGATCGAAAAAACCTGGTCCTCTAACCAGTGAAAATAACTATCAGAGAATCGAACAATCGATGTGCCCTCGTCAGGATGCCGGGCCATCACCATAACCCATCGTATCAGCTTTGGCTCCCGAGGACCCAAGATATCAACAGTGAGTTGCTGAGGGATCAACATTGAAACTCTCTCTAAGGCAAAGCTCACAACTAGAGGCCCATATCCAAAGGTCTTCAGTTGTCCATTCTTTACCCTAGTCAGTTGGCTCTTCATATTAGCCGACACAGCATCACACCAGTTGAAAATGGTGCCTTGGTAACAGTCAATCGCCATCCACATTTGGGACCCAGAGGCAATATGTAAAGCGGATGCGCCGCAAATTCTGGTAACCGTGAAAGCTATAACTTTGAGTTCATGCAGAGAGATGTGTTTGATTTCCATGCCTTTCGCATGGTGTGCATTGGGTGTGCACCAATCTGCCCGGAGACTAGCAAGGGATTGGCCACCCGGCCTAGTCCCGGCTAGATTGAGTTGCTCGCCTCTATTTGGCAAGCCAGTGCGAAAGTATACGTCAGAGGGCTCTATCTCGAGCTGGTGCCCTCCTATGTAAAAGCATTGCTCTTGAACGTTCCATCTCTCAACCAGCCATTCCAAGAATCTCACCTGAGCCCTCATGCCAGGTATGGCCCAGTATTTATATAGCCCGCATGCTTTTAGGGCGTCAATGGAAGGTTGATGTTCAATTGCGGCTAAACCAACGTCTTCGTGCTCTCTTTCTCTCCAATCCAACATGGTGAGTGCCCTACACACCAAGAAACGGAGATTAGAATTAATTTGGGAAATTTTTAATGGTTATTGGTGGAGTTTGGGGTTTCAAATTCCGCCTTTCGCGGGGGACGCACCCCACGTTTAGAACACAGAGCGTCGGGATGCAGCTGGCCTGAAGGTGGGCTGCATCCCCCGACCTTTTTCCTGTACAGGAAAAAGTCGGGCGACGCAGGTCACCCGAAGGGCACCTGCGTCCCCCGCAGAGCGCACTTTGAAACCTAAAACCCCCCCAAAAATCAAAACTAAAACCTAAAACACAATTCTAAATGGATGAAATTGAAGAGGACGATGTTGTAAAATACCTGGAAGAGATGGCGTTCGATTCTGACGGTCGGATTTTCCGCAACGACCACGGGAAGTTTCTTGCCAAAAGCCCTTTTTTCAACCTCAACAGTAAAATGGTAAAAATGACATGGTAAAAAGTCTTTTTATAGGTTTTTTGGATGAATTTGTTCATTTTTCACCATGGAAAGATTTTTTTCGATGTATTTTTGCCTATCTTAAACAGGTATGAGTAATGTGTCGTTTTTGTGCAGGACAAAGGGATTTAGAGGGAAAGTTGTCATTTTTCACGAACCAAAATATCAGAGTCATCTTTTAAGCCCTTTTGTGACTCCTAAAAAATGAAAAGATTGCCGAGCGTTTCTTTTACACTCATTAAAACGGAATTAAAAGACGGTCCCCTTATAGCTCTTTTCTGACCATAAAATCAGGAAAAGATTGCCGGGTTTTTGTCGTTTCAAACTCGATACGGAAATAAAACGACGTGTCCTTGATCGCTTTTTACTTTTCAGGTCAGTGGCACTAATTATGAAAGTACTCCTTGGTCGCAAGATCAAGCGGTTCCCCCAGGTATTATTTTATACTTTTTCGGGCTTGAGGGACACAAATCTACGAAAAAGTTCAACTTGGAGTCTTCTTAAGTTTTTCAGACTCTCTAAAATTGAAAAACGCCGAGTTTCTCCTATACTAGGCTCGTTAAACATTTCACAGTAAAGGACCTGTTCAATTACAAACAGGAACGAACCACTCCTTCCTAGGGTTCGAATCAAAACTAGGTTGGACTCATCCGAAGGATGAGCTTATAATCAAGCATATGTTATCCTCCTCAAGCTTGTTAAAAATAAAGAGGTACTTGCCAGAAATGGTGGGAGAAAAGAGAGAAGAATGAGCCTATTTGTTGCCTTTTGTCTCAGAAGAAACTTTATTACCACTCTTGAACACGACACTTTTCATTCACCTGGGTTGGGAAATCCTTTACCTCACAGTTGATCAAACCACTTTGAAAGTCTTCAAGTGGGTTCCGGGGATTAACTTTGAGTCGTTTATCACCAAGCCATCTGTTGTGTCGTTATGTGTTCAAGAGGTCTGCAAGCAAAACTTTCATCTGCAAAATACTTTTCATCCATTTGACCATCCCTGAGTCAGTCCTTACAGTAACATTTCTTCAACTTGAACAATGATTTCATGTTGCGGGCTTTCCTGCAACGGGTCGCTTTCTATCGACATCAGCACATTATCTAGAGAGATGACTTAGAAATCATCAGTACCTTGAAGTCTGCATGCATCAATGGCAGGTTTCTCGCCTTTGACGTCAGTTTACATCATTGAATTTCGATCGAAGGACTCCGTGAAATGTTCGACATCAACTCATTCATTCACATCTCATGGATTGTACTGGGTACTTTGGGAACCATTGAAATTACTGGTGGTCTCTCTCACGCTTGTTAACAGTTTACATCATCGGCTGGTAATCAAGTGGTTTCTAGCATGTTCGACATCAACTCATTTATTCGCATGGCTAGAATCGTACCAATTCGGGAAGTAGAAATGAAGACCCTGGATCTAGTTTCAACCATCCAGGCTGCGAGGAGTTTTGTATTCATTATCTAAGTAGACTAATCATAAACAGATGGTTGCACCCATATTGTGTCTACAAAAGTCTATGATTATGATGTACTGCAAGATCATTCCTATATCAGAGTAGTTAGTCTGTTAGTTAAAGTTTTAATCTGAGTATGGGAATGCCTACCTCAGGGATGATATAATCTTATACATTTATTTTGTGTTGAAAATTGTAGGTTCTGACCAGGCTCTCCACGAGATAATCCTGGAAATGATAAAGCGCTTCACCCTTCCTAGATAATACAAAACCCTAATCTATTACAGGCTTCACACTTTAGGGGGAAATCTATTACACTAAAAAATGTCACCATGACTATTTACAGTTAGTATGGCTCTATCAACAGTCATGCTACCCTCTTAGGCAAGTCTTATGCCTCTTCTCTCCATGTCAAACTCCAAAAAAAGAGAGAAAGTCTTTCTAAATGTATTTATCTCTGGGGACGCAGGTTCTCTCAACCTTACGTGCGGGTACGCACCCAATGTTCACAAAAGTTGTGTCTTTGGACGCTCTATATGTAAAGGGGCAGGTGCCTCCCCCTGTAAAGGTTAAAATGCGCAAGTTTCATCTTTAAAAAGTCACTTGTGGTCATTTCTAGAGCATTCTAGAAGGTTTTTCGACGTGTATTGAACGCCTCCAGATGGTTCATGCACTCCTACCAAAGAGGAACTTATCCCATCAATAAGGGAGCTATCCCATCCAAAGAGGGGATTATCCCATTGATGGTGGACCTGATTAACCTCCTCTTGAGCACTATAAATACAGGTATTGGGCCAGAAGGAGGAGAGGTTGAAAGCTATACATTTCTAAGGGTAAATGCTGCAGGAATTAGGACTCCCATTTGGAAGCTTGTGAGGAGAGATTGTCATCTTTGCTTGTTCTATTTGGAAGTGGGTGAGCTTTGTCAAAGTAAAGGAGAACTCTTGATGGAACCTGGGAGGGACTTGCACAACACCAAGGCTCGGGTTGTATTTGTTCCTTTTCTTACCTATTAATGCAAATGAGTCCATTCTTCTCAATAACTTGTTATTTATGAGTTTTTTCATGTACTCCTTGGTCTATGTGTTAAATATGTTTTATTCTATGAGATTATCAAGTGCTATTTAATCGTTTGATTGTTAGTGTATGCAGGTTTCAAAGTGAAGGAGGAGCTCATCCGGATCAGAGGAGCTGGACTGCTACAACAGCGTTGGATTACAGGTAGGATCTAAACACTTGATTTCCCATATAGTAAATGCATGTTTAGAGAAGGATTGCTCTTGTTTGTCTTGTTTGTCACTAGAGAGTCTTAGGCTCCTAGGGAGATTGGTTATGTCCGCACAATCGACTCTTTCTGCCTGACAATCTCGAAACTGACTTAGAGTCGCCAAGTGAATGATTTCAGCCTTTCAAGTGTCTGATCGTTGTCCACCATCAACAATCAGATCTAAACTTGATACATGTACTGGGGTGAAATGCAAATGAAGTGTTGTATTCACAAGCTCACGGAGATGGACTGAAGCAACGTTTATCTACTTCCGCTTATGCAAAGAAAAAGCGTTTCAAAGGCTACCTGGCATAACTTCAGGCTCCGTCTAAGACTTATGAAACAAACACATCAATCCATAGACAATTTTGTTCTCCCCAGTATGGTCGCCAATATGTTAGCACTTGAAATTTCACCTCAGGCTGAGAAAGGTAAACTTCAAGGCAACATCAAACCACTTAGCCTCATAGCTAGCCCTACGGGGCAGGAGAGGGCTCTCTCTGGTCTATCTCAGTAAATATCTTCAATGGGCGAGATGACCAATAGGAAAACACTGATTTTAGGCTAGTAAACTAATCAAGAGGTTTAAATTTGGGATTTTTAAAGTTTTGGTGGAAAATTGGGGAATGGCAATTTCGGGTGCGGGGATTGGACACAGTTTTCGCAGGGAGTTCTTTGGGGCGAGGTAGGAAATAGTATTGATGCCTTTCATAGAGATGGATGGATGAGAATGACAGGTGAGGAGTTAAGGAGAGCAAGCAATAACCTTGAATTCCCCTTAAACAGTTGAAAACATTGATATTAAGCAAACTTAAAAGCAGAGCATGACAGTCATGAATTCTACTTTAACACTTCATTTTCCTAATTTGCAGAAGGAAAAGTAATGAAATGATTCACATAACACACTTACAAGTACAAAAAGAAACACACCATCAATACATGTGACCACAAGAATCCCAAAAAGGACTGCAAAACCCTGGTCTTCCTTTGCCAAAAATTGCAGAGATACAGTGAGTAATACAATAAGAGCTTCTCCCTCAAGAGTCCAACCATGAAAATGAGCAAGAGAGTACATAATATAGATAATATAACATCTTTCCCTACCTCTAGGCGTAGAGCTCACTATCCTAGGAGCTGTTTCAACCAATTCTAAACTAAGCACTAAAAACTAGGCAGTCAAAACAACTTGCCTCTATAAGCTATGAAACCAATTCATTCATTTAATTTTCACCTATTTCATGAATGAATCTTCTAGAAGAGATACATAAGTGTAAAATTGTCATAAATTTACATCTTTTACAACAAGAAGGATAAAAATCAACTCCAAAAAGTCAAACACAGTCAAAACTGCGTTTTGTTGAGCTGTAGGCTGAAATCCTGAGCAATTTGCCTGATGGGTCGCACGCCAAATCGTGACGGGTCGCGCGCCATTGAGAGCACTTTTGGGGCACGTTCAGGAGTCCAAATGAGACAAGAGTAGGCTTGTTGGAAAGGTATGTGAGTCTACTTTCCAACCGAACTAGAATTTCAGAAATTGGTTGTAATTTTCCCCTCCAAAATTGCAATCTCCCAAGACTGCTTTCTGTGTGTCAAAAATGTGGCAGGAAGTCATTTTTTGCTTGTTTTTTGACTTTCAGGAGGCCCAAAACTTCATAAAATCTCCTGGAAATGGATGAGAATGTGTAAATTTTCATGCCAAATCCAGAAATGCTGAGTTTTTTGAAAATAGAGTTGCCAAGTGAAAGCGTCGCACGGGGGGTGAGACCCGTCAAACGGAAAAACCTGTGTATGGCACAAAAAATTCACAATTGACAAAATTTTCTCCAAATTTCTTGAAATTTGGACTGGGAGTCCCCAATCAAGTACCATGCTCAATAAAAAAGGCTTTGCCAAAATTGGGAGTGGATCAGTCCTTTTCTGTCGTTTTAGTGCCTTGGCCAACCTCCTTGGATCTGGCGATTGCAATTTTGACATTTCTCTAAAACCATGACACCTGTGCAAAAAGTGAAGGAGGTTTTTCTTCTTTGGCATGTTATGGAAAAAAAAAAAACTCTCAGTTTTCCAAAATTCATCTTTGATTTCTCTGAAACATCATTTGAGTGCGACTTATCCCGATGTGTGGAACAAGGGATTTTGCCGAAATGAAGCGAAATGAAGGGGATAAGGGGCTTGTAAATTCTTGGGGAAATTTTTGGAAGTAGGGAGGGATGTTAGGAAGCAGGGGAAAGTAGAATCTCAGAGATTGAGTGAGGGGAAGGGGTCCAATAGGGAAAAACACAGTCCAAACCTAGAAAATTGTCAGGTTGTAGCTAGAAACTAGGGTTTGTGAAAAAATGAGGATTTTGGGGGATCTCAGTGATGGGAAGAATTTGATAAGGTATATGAAGGATAGGGGAAGGTGTATGAACATCTGGATATAAGTTTTGCCAATGATTTGACAGTCCAAGAGAAATTGGCTTCAAAACCCTAGGAGAGGAAAATGACCTTACCTAGGCGCAATTGAAGCATGGACAAGGTGTAAAATGACTCATTAGACACTGACATGATAATGAAAACCCTATGAATGATGACAGACTCAGCTGAATGATGACATGGACTGACATTTGGACAACTTTAGAAGGAGTGAAAGCAAACCCTAGACCTAATGCTTAGTGACCAAATTTTTCTTGAAAACTCTTTGAAATGACAAAATTTGACCTTCACATTCTGAGACCACTTTGTAAGAGCATATTTGATCACTCGAGGAAGGCTGGAAAGACTGACACTAACACAACCTATGCCTTGATGTTGTACAAGCTCCTCCCAGGGTCCAACAAGAAGTCTCCTCTACTTTGACAAGTTTCACTCTCTTCCCAATGAAGCCAAAAAGGTACGTGATCTCTCCTCTCAAGCTTAACTAGGAAGTCTCAATTCCACTGGCATTTACCCTCAAAAATCTTCAGCTTCTAACCTCTCTAGCAACCAGCCCAATGCCTTAATTTATAGTGCAATGGAGGGAAGTTACTAGGTCCTCCTTCAAAGAAATAAAGCCCTCCTTCAAAGGGATAGCTCCTCTCATCAAGGGATTAGCTCCTTCTCTTTTGGGATGCATGAACCACCTAAGAGCGACCAATCCACGTCAAAATTCCTTCTAGAATCATCTAGAATTAACCCAAATTGAGTTTTTTAGAATAAACTTGTGCCTTTTTGAATTTCACAGGGGTCCGCACCCACTGCTTTAGGGACAGAGCGGGCAAGTCCACAGGTATTGTGAACAGGGGTTGCGGGACTGCAGGCAACAGTGAGAGAAAGTGCAGAACCAGAGCTTTGTTGATTTTCATTGTCTTTCTCTCATTTTCAAATCTTGACTTGAAGAGCTGAGGTCTGAGACTTGCTTAGGAGGACAGTACAAGTGATGATAGACCCATACTGACTGCAAATAGTCATGGAGACGATATTTTTGTGTAACAGATTGCCCCCTAAAGTGAGAAGTCTATACTAGATGAGGATTTCATTTATCATTTAGGAAGAGTGAAGTACTTTATCATTTCGAGGATCATCTTGTGGAGAGCCCGGTCGGAACCTGTAAAAACATTTAATGAAAAATATATATATGAGATCATATCATCGTTGAGGTAGGCATTCCCATACTCAGATCAAAACTGACTAGAAAACTAACTACTACTCTGATATAGGAATGATCTTGTAATACATCATAAGTATAGACACATGTAGACACAGTATGGATGCAACCATCTGTTTATGAATAGTCCACAATATAATGAATACAAAATTCCTCGCAGCCTGGATTGCGGAAACTAGATCCAGGGTCTTCATTTCTACTTCTAGAAACAATACAATTCTATCCATGCGAATGAATGTGTTGGAGTCGAACATGGTAGAAACCACTTGATTACCAGTCAATGATGTAAATTGTTAACAAGTATGAGAGAAACCACCAGTAATGTCAATGGCTCTCAAAGTACTCAGTACAATCCATGAGATGTGAATAGATGTGTTGATGTAGAACATGTCATAGAGTCCTTTGATCGAAGGTTAATGATGCAACCTATCGCAAAGGCAAGAAACCTGCCATTGAGGCATGCAGATCCCAAGGTACTGATGATTTCTAGATCATCTTTCTAGATAATGAGCTGAAGTCAATAGAAAGCGATCCGTCGTAGGCAAGCCCACAACACGAAATCATAGATCAAGTTGAAGAAATTTAGTTGTAAGGACTGACTCAAGGATGGTCAAGATGGACGAAAGATATTTTGCAGATGAATGGCTTATTGGCACTGACCTCTTGAACACATAACGACACAGAAGATGGTTTGGTGAAAATTGACCCAAAGTCAATTCCCAGAAACCGGCTAAGGACTTTCAATGTGGTTTAATGAACTGTTAGGCAAAGGATTTCCCAACCCAGGTGAATAAAAGTGTCGTGTTCAAGAGTGGTTACAAAGTATGAAAAACAGGCTCATTTTTCTCTCTTTTCCCCCACCATGTTTGGCAAGTACCTCTTTATTTCTGACAAGCTTGAGGAGGATAACATTTGCTTGATTATAATCTCATCCTTCAGATGAGTCCAACTTAGTTTAAATTCGAACCCTAAGAAGGAGTGGTCCGTTCCTATTTGTAATTGAACTGGTCCTTTACTGTTAAATTTTAACGAGTCCAATATAGGAGAAACTCGACGTTTTTCATTTTTAGAGAGTCTAAAAAACCTTAGGAAGACTCCAGGGTTGACCTTTTTCGTAAATTTGTGTCTCCCAAGCCCGAAAAAGTACAAAATAATACTTGAGAGAACCGCTTGATCTTTATGATCAAGGAGTACTTTTCGTAATTAGTGCCTCTGATCCAAAAAAGTAAAAAAGCGATCAATGACACGTTGTTTTATAACCAATATTGAATTTGAATCGACAAAAATCCGGCAATCTTTTCATGTTTTTTATGGTCAGAAAAAGAGTTGTAAGTGGACTATATTTTAGTTCCATTTTAACGAGTTTAAAAAGAAAAACTCAGAAATCTTTTCATGTTTTAGGAGTCAGAAAAGAGCTTAAAGGTGACTCTAAATGTTTTTTCGTTGAAAATGACGGATTTCGCCTGAAAAATCCGTTATCCTAAATAAAAACGCAAACATTACTCATACTTGTTTGAGATGGATAAAAATGCTGCAAAAGTTACCTTTCTAAAGTGAAACATAAACAAATTTACAATTCATTTATTCAAAAAACTTATAAAAAGGGCTTTCGTCAATTCATTTTTACCATTTGAGATTTGGGTGGGAAAATAGTGCTTTTGGTCAGAAACTTCCCGTGAAGATTGCGGAAAATCCATCCGTAGGAATCGAGCGCTGTCTCCTCCAGGTAATCCACATCATCCTATTCTTCAATTTCATCCATTTCAAATCGTTTTTTAGGGTTTTATTTCATTTTTTAGTTGGTTTTTAGGCTAAAAACCCGCGCGCAGGGGCCCGCAAGCATAACACTGGTAGCCCACCGACCCCGACTTTTTCTCAATGGGGAAAAAGTCAGGGGTCTGCACCTGTCGTGAAGGCAAGGTGTGGACCCACGAAGTATCTCTAATAGAGAGGGTGTGGTCCTCGTAGCAAGGGTTTTTAACCCTAAATTTCTCAAAATTGACCCAAACAATTTTAATTTCTTGCATTCTTATTCACCTTTTTGTTGGATGTAGAGTATACATCATGCTTGATTGGCGAGAATGGGAGCATGAGGATATAGATCTTGCCGCTTTAAATCATCAACCTTTGATCGATGCATTTAAGGCATGCGGCTTGTACAAATTCTAGGCCATACCTAGCATGAGGGCCCAATTGGACTTCTTGTAATGGCTGGTAGACAGGTGGAGCATACAGGACCAGTGCTTCTTCATTGGTGGCCACCAGCTCGAAATTGAGCCGGTAGATATATACTTTTTGACTGGTTTGCCTAAGAGAGGCGAAGACTTGACTCTATTCGGGACTAGACCAGGTGGCCAATCTCTCGATAGCCTCTGGGTAGAGTTTTGCAACAACGAGGTGTTGAGGCCTCGAAAATCGCTACCACAACAAAAGGGAAACCACCCGGTCCGGACCTTAGTACAGCTCCTTTTCCATTTGGAATAGTGGCTCCGACTGGGGATAATGGGACCAGTTTCCCAATAATGGATAAAAGTGGGATGGACGAGTAACTTATGATGTATGATGGTGATAAGCTAACAACTAAAACTATCGGCGAAATATATTAACTATAATCTAATCCCGGGACTTATCAATCTTTCAAAGCGTAGCGTTTGATAATCAGTGCTTTAAGGCAGGCATATAGATGACTCTAACACTAAAGAATAGATGTTTAAACCATTTAAGATTGCTCTGCATAATTAGTTATGCAGAGCGATAATAGCGAATTACTACACATTGTCATTCATATCATTGCTACATAAATGATTAAAAGAAAGGGCATATCACAAAACATCAAATAGTGGAATGAAATGAAGATTTGCTGTTATAGCGCATACATGTATTCAACAATAGCAAAAATAATAACACAGCAATTCATATGAGAGGAAAGAGGACAGATGCAGATAAAAGTACCATGTAAGCCGCTCAACAATCCATTATATAAATCGCTATGTCGCAGTCCTTTCTTTAGACCAGAAAGCATTCCAAACAAGAGACAATAGTGCGCAATTGCATAAAACAACCTTCTTGTCAAATTAAGGACTATCGGTCGAGTTTCACAAAAGAATATAGACTGAAGCACAGTAGTGCAAACTTCAGCCTTTAAGTCTATTACAAAATTTTACGACCCTTTCCAAAACAATGAAAGGGTCTATAAATACTAATCTAATCTAAATATCTAAGGAAAACTGAAAAGCTATTAAATTGGCATCAATAAATATTTTCCATCTTTTTTGGCGATCTGGCAGTCGGCAGCAATGCTTCATTCGGTGGGCTCTTTGCCTTTAAACCTCAGCTGACATATCGCCAGCATTGGCTCTACTTCCGGTGGAGTGTTGAGACGCGACGTGAGCTGGGAATCATATGTGGCATCCTGAATGTCGGGGATTAGGCATCCGAGAGCATCTGTTAAACACTTAAGAGCGGACCTTTGAGTGTGCGGCTTGATTAGAAAGAGCCAATATGCGTCAGAGGTTAAAGTATTTACTCCAGCGATTAACTTTCTCTTTTCCTCCAGTTCATGATAACTTGTTTGTTCAATCATGTTCGTCGTGGTTATGCTTCCAGGTGTGCACTGAGAGATCATGTTGGCCAAATAGAGTGTATTGTTGACTAAATCTATCATATTTTTGACAATCATTTTACACCTTGAAGCTGCCCTTTCCGCTTTCATCATCTGAGTGTTCCATTGAGCGATTTGCTCATCCTTTGACTTCGTCAATAGCTCGTTTGCCGCTCTCAATTGTGCCAATGCCTCCGTTAATTCTTTCTGCTTCTGGATTGCGCTCTGGTCAATTCTCTGTTTTTCAGTCTGCAGTTGCTGGGTTAATACATTGTTTGCTTGTTGTTGTGCCAGCAACTGCTCTTCTACCTGTGCTGCCTTGTTTTGCGCCTCGGCTACTTCTGCTTGCAATGCACAAATCTCCTGGTCCTTAGTCCTTAACAAAAGACTTACCTCCGATGCTTTATCAATAGTTGCTGCAGAATAAGCTCCCGCATACTGCGATAGCTTGGTTAGATCATCAGAGGGGTCCAATTCCTCCTTCCACACTACATTCCCCGTGACTGTTTGCTCAGGAAAGATGGAAGTTTGATCAAGCCTTCGTCTCTTCCTTGAGCGCTTAACAACTGCTTTGTGCCTAAGGCTGTAGAAAACATCCAGGGGAGGAATATCTTCCACCCGGAGCACAATCTGATCGGAAGGGTCTTTGGTGATTACCTCGACATCCTTTGAAGTGGGTGGGCCGCTGGTTCCGCTTAGAACCTGAGAAGAAGTGGTGTCTGGTGCGTCTTTGGAGCCTTCCTTTCCACTGATAATGGAATCGAATTGATTCCATTGTTTAAGCAATTCAGGATCTATGGAGGTCTGTTTGTGTTGCTCCGTCTGGGATTTACTCTTCTCCTTTTCTTGTTCCAACCTCTTTTGCTCCTCCAGCTCTTTCCGCTTGTTGGGGGGGAAAGTATCTAATGCAGAATGCCTCTATCCCTACTCTGAAGGTGATAGTACTCCAGCAACAACTGAATGCAAAGCTATTCAAAATTTCTTCTTTATGGGATGAGAGAGGGAAGAAAAGGATGATCTACTAACTGTTATCTTGCGCTTATAGTCGATCCAGTCTTCACTCCTTGCTGCTTGCTCCTAGCTCCTTGTCCTTTCACCGGCCCAGCTACACACAGATCCTGTAAAAGCACAAGAAAGGGAAACTACAAGAAGCATACATCCATAATCGATTATAGGATTAGCATAAATCAAATGTACAAACATCTATTCATCATAAAGATACATGCACATAGAAGAATCTTGAATACTTTATTGATAATAGAAGTAAAGTTCTGAGAGAGTTACAACCACAATGGGCCCAATCCAGCAACACCTCCCAGCTGAATGAAATCTCCTCTTCACCTCCTTCAAGCAAACACCCAATAGCTCTAATCACAAACCAACAACACTTCCTTACTTGCACAAAATTCCAGCCTCCTTAGACCTCATGAGAGAGCTCTATATATAGGTTTTTGGAGAAAGGATGAGTCATCTTGAGACTGGCCTGAAGCTGACTTGTGTCCTCTCCCACTTTAGTTAATCTTCAGTTCTTGAGTCCACTTGGAGAATCTTGCTTCCACTTGGAGATCAAGACCCTCTTACTCATCATAGGGCGAATTCCTTAAACCAAGTGTCAGTTTGGAAGCTTCCTGGGCAGTTGACACCTTGCAGAATGACTGTGCCACTTGGCCAATCTCGCCCAGCGCAGGTAGCCTTCATTGATTTTGACCTTCAGCGCAGGTACAAGGAGGAGCAGTTGACATTCAGCGCAGATGCTCAGTGGAGTAGCTGACATGATCCAGAAATGGCCTGTTTTTGAGTGTTTTTGAGTGGAGAACTGATTTTCAGTGCTGTGGTTTGCAGACCTTGTTCCTCTAAGGGTAAGAACAACATGTTTAGGGACTTTTGATCCCTCAGATTATTCAAATTTCATGCTCCATGCTGATAGGCACAAAAATGTCTATAACAGTTTCCCCCTAAAGTATGAGGTCGTTTATCGGGTGAAATGATTTATTAGGAGGATCCGAAGTTCATTCAATCGGCTGAGAGGTGCCCTGCAATAAAATACAATACAATACATTATTTTTCATTCTGCTTTCATGATCTAGCTGAGGTGGGCATTCCCATGCTCAACTTTATAAATTCATTTTGGTACATATAACAGATGACCGTCTAATGATAGACTGATAATTCTCTGCTGAAGTTATCATCCTTTGAGTAGGATGATCATCTGCTGCAACAATGTACATATCAAATGTCTTTATATCCTGAATATATACAGCCCGGATGGATGAAACTAGATCCAGGATCTTCAAACTCGTTCGATCTTCGCTCTAAGTACAAGTCGATCCATGTGATAATTACGCTGAAGTCGAACATGGAAAGACATCGCTTGATTACCGGTCAATAATGTAAACCGTTAACAAGCGCGAGAGGAATCACCAATAATGACAATGACCCTCAAGGTACTACAGTACAATTCATGTGGTGTGAATAAAGGACTTGGCGTCGAACACCACGCAAAATCTTCTGGTCGAAGGTCATTGATGTATACCTGTCGCCGGAAGTGAGAAACTTGCCATTGAGGCATGCAAGCTTCAAAGTACTGGGGGGGTTGTTCCTAGATCAACTTCTTGGATAATGAGCTGAAGTCGACAAGAAGCGATCAGTCAAAGGAGGGCCTTAATGAATCCCACATCATTGACACGGAATGGAGCTAATGACTTTAGTGGAGGTGAAAACAAACTGTGAGATATGATTCAGGGTGGCGATCATGGGTGGATGAAGGATAATGTATGGCAGTGGATGGGACACGGTTGACTCTTTCTGAACACATCTCTTGAACATATAACGACACTAATGTGATGGATCGGTAGAATTACCCCAAATACGGATAGTTTGGCGAGGACCATGGTGATGAGACCGGTGAATGAAACAACCCAACCCGATGTGGTACGGAGGACAAAGTGTCATGTTCAAGAGCGACTTGCTACCATCAAAGCTTTTCGAGATTCTCCCAATTTTTCCCCAGTCATTTCTGACCAGTACCTCTTTATTTTTGTCAAGCTTGAGGAGGACAACATATGCTTGTTCTATAACCTGCCCTTCGGGCAAGCCCATCGCTATGTTTTAACGAGCCTAGCGATAGGGAAACTCGTTCTCGTCTAAAGACAAGTTTGTCGCTATTTAATCATTTTAACGAGTCTAGCGACAAAGACAACTCGGTCCTTTTCATTTTTAGAGAGTCTTAAAAGGTACATAAAGTTAACTCCAAATTTCCTTTTTCGTCATCTAATCCCTTAAGTCCGAAAAAGTATAAAACAATACAGAAGGGATGAATTTTCGATAACTTTAACGAGCCAAATAAAACAAGCGCTCGACCTTTTTGTGCAATAATCCCTCAGGTCCAAAAAGATTAAAATCTAGAGGAGGGATAGCTCTTCCGGTCCTTTTAACGAGCTGGAAGGCCAAAACTCAGCAAACTTTTCATATTTTACGAGTCAGATGAAAAGAGCTCAAAGAAGACTCGTCTTTTGAGGAACGAGTGATAAACAGGGATAGCTGCAGATTCCAGGTACAAGTTGGAATTTTCCAATCACAGCAGTGTCACAAGGATGGCTAAGTGAAATCACTCTTCGCAGCTGTTCCTCAAAATGGGTAAACAATCATATGGAGGTGAACGATAGGCCAAATGAAATGGAGGTGGCGGGTGCAAACACGACCAAGGCTTTTATGGCTAATAAATTTACGATCACAATGGTTATTTACCGGAATAGGTTCATTTTTTATTTAAAAATGAGCTTAAACTCTGGGGGAAACATTGCTCACTGCTTATATTTATTTTTTAACGAGCATGAAGACCGCGATAAAACTGCTCGGATCTTGCGTTTATTTTTTAACGAGCATGAACTTTATGCTAAAACTGCTCGATATACCAGTCATGAGATAAGAAATGTCTCCTGTGAGATAGCTATTTTTTATGGAGCTTTATCTCACGAAGCTATGCTCCTAATTTGGCAAATTTTGACTTTTGCCCCACATCTTTGCATGCCCCCAGGTATAAAGTACAATTTCAAGACTGCCCCTACTTATCCGATAAAACATTTGTTTTAAAGGGTGAGGCTTGACTCTTTCTGGATACCCAAAGAATGGTTTTATTTGCTGCCGCAAATGAAACTCTCTCTTCGGCGGTGTCTATCATTAGGTTACTCAAAGATGGTTACTACTTGTTGCAGCAAAGAGTCCCCTTCTTTGGGGGCTGCCCCTACTTATCCTCTAAAACATAGTTTTAATGGGTGAGGCTTGCCTTTTACCCAAAGACGGTTACCATTTGCTGCCGCAATAGAATCTCTTTCCTTGGTAACCTACCTGTTTAGATAGAGATGAGTGACACTTTGTCAGACAAGTAACCTTATCAAAAGAATCCTATTCCAGAACAACCCCTCTTCCATCCACGAACGGGGTACGGACTAGTCATATTCTTTTGCGGAATTCTACTTTATACCCAAAGTTTCCTTTGCCCGAAGCAGACCAGGATGCATGCCCCCTGGGTTCCAGTTCTATCTTTCTGAATCACTCGCATTCATCAGGAAGGAGGACTGGGGGTGGAGACATTTCTTGGGTGAATAGACCATTGAGGATTGGTATTTGACTATTTGCAATGCGTGATCCCGGAAATGAAAGTTGGTCTACGAGCTTGACCACCCTTCCTTCGTGTGGAAAACACATTACTCTAAAGAGTGAGGAGACTATAGCTCCCATGCAATATATATAGTCACGTCCAAGGAGTATATTATAATCCAAGGGTCCTTGAACGACCATCACGTTCAAATTAACGGTCTTCCCTTTCAATGTAACAGGCACATTGGGGAGGATTCCTAATGGTCGACTGGTTCCTTTATCAAAGCCCGAGAGATTTCTCATCTCAGGCAGAAGCATCGGGGAACCCAGTGCTTTCCAAGCAACAGAGGAAAGGATACTCACAGACGCCCCTTCATCAATGATAGTTCCAGCCATCACCATTCTATAAATTTGGACTATGATTTTGAATGGTATACTGGCTGGTAACCGGGGTCTGTCCAGTTGGTTCCATTCAAAGGACACAACCAGGTTGCTTGGTGGTGGGACCGAATACACGGCCGGATAAGATCCTGATGATGTTCCTTCCTGCGATAAAGGAATGGGCGCATTGCCCCGACGCTCATCAGAATCTGTGTTGACGAAAAGAATCTGGATGGTGTCATCCTTATTCTCTTCCGTGAGGGTGTCATTTGAAGATGAATCTTCAATGACGGAGTCATTTGAGGATGAAACCTCTGAAGGAAGAACCGGGTCAACTGCCGTATCGACCTTTAGACTTTCGTCTGGTCTGGATTCAGTAGGTTCATTTTCAATGACTGACACTTCAGCTGACCACTTGAGCGGGCCAGCTGTATTTTCAACCAACGAAGGACTTGGCACGAGTTTTTTGTATCCAGGAGGAAGTATTACCGGAGAAATCGGACGATCTTCCAAAACTCTCTTCGCTTTGTCTAAGAAGGGACAACGGTGGATGGCGTGACTGCCTTCACACAGTCTGCAGGGGGATCTTGCTCCCCCTCTTTGTCTTGAACCTTCACTTTCGCTGGTTGACGGTAAGCAATCAACATGGCCATCAGAGGTTGATGCTCCCGAATTGTGCAAACGAGGTGACCAGTCCCTTAGTATCCGGGGAATACAGGGACAATCTCGATGGAAGTGGTCTCCTCTACATATGACACATGGCGATTTAGGCCCGGTCTGTGCTGTGTGTGGGTTTGTGTCAGATGTCTTTTGCTTGCCCCTAGTCGCCTTAGGCTCCTTCTTCTTCTCTTTCTTCGTCTTTTGCTTCTTCTCTATGGGAGCTTGGCTTTTGCCAGCTTTACCTTTTGAAGATGAAGGATTGGAGGAAGGGTTAGAAGAAGTGGAAGGCTGGTGGGATGCTCTAGACTCATCTAACTGTTGACTCGACTGCTCAGGAACCATGGTGTTCTGAACTACACTAGTTGAGAATAGCCAAACAGGTAGGCCAATTGTCAGTCCTGGAAGCGACAATGTGGCCATGTGGGGCGCACCAACTTCTCCCCAAGAGGAGAATGGACTAGGACTTCCATCATGTGGAGTTCCTTGGTTGGGGCGTTCCATGTTCTCAACTTTAAGATCAACGCAGGAATAGGAGGTGATTATGTTTCGTTCAAAATAAATTTTATAACGACGCTAGACACAACTTGATTTTTCACTTTTTAAGAGTCGAGAAAAAGCTAAAGATGACTCTAGTCTCCTTCGATGTTTCAACGAGCCCGAAGTGACAAATGCTCGAATGGACTTTTTCATTTATAGAGTTTGAAAAAGGCCAAAAGAAACTGCTCTGGAGTTCTGGGCAGAGGGTGTGCCAAACCTTTCGCAAAACCACAGAATACGTTTTACGGTACGAGTGGTCGATCTTCATGAATGCTGTGTTCACTGCATTGCGATCAGTAGGGCGGCCGATACGGTTTCCTATGGATAAAGGCTTTGATCCTATACGAGTCTCCCAATACATACGCGACGGTACGTGGGAGCACAAGTCCGTATTGATACTTATCGCTTCACCGTGGAGGAATCACCCAACCACTCAACGCTAAGATATCACGTTTAACGACGCCGAAACACGTCTCTAGCTTAGACCTCTAGATGTTTGCGTTATGTTTCAATGCGTTGTTATGTAAATTTAATTTATTTTAAGGTTGATCTTGTTGAGCAGTTTGCCTTTATGGATCACCACGAGATGTATATAAACACTCCTGAATGCAATCTAAGATGATAAGCAAGATTTTCAATCTTTCAACTTTGAAAACCTTAACTACTGAGGGAGAAGGAAGATAACACCTTTTCACACAGATCATAGAGCACACACTAATGCACTTTCCTAAATCAACATGCAAACTGTCATAATGTACATGCACAATGAAAGTATTTCTTTTCTCTTTCTTAATGTTTGATGAAATGCAAAAAGAAAGCTGTTGTATAACTTTGAATTCAATTTCAAGCGAAAGCAAACAAGTTTTTCCAAAAATCGAAAGACACCTTACGATCTACTTGTTTCGACACTTAGAAATATATGAATTCGAACCATATAACGAAAGCGACAAACTCAATCAGCTATGAACAACAAATAAGCTAACTCTTAAGATCAGAAACGACACTTAATCATAGGTCTAGATCTAAAAGGTCAATGCAAGACTGGTTCACTTTTGTTATGGGAAACTGTAAACGACATAAGAAATACAAAAGAACAAATACAGTTTCTTTATACAGCTGAGGCGGAATAATGACAAAGGAAGATGGTTCAGATAGGCCTACTAACTGGCAGCAAACAACAAAAACAACAGTGAAAACAGATCAAGACACATTAAGAAACCATAGGAACTTAAGCCAAGACTGGTCCAGCGCAGGTGTAACACTGCCTGTTTGACCTTCAGCGCAGGTAGCCCCTTCGGGAACTGTGCTAAAATGCAGACTGCTAGTGTACAACCTGCAATGAAGAACGAGACTTTCGTCCGTCTTGGTTTCCGGGTCACAGATTGCTCAAAAATTCACAGTTTTTGCTCAAATCAGAAGCTATCAGTCAAGGACACACTAAGGGATGTAAAGGAGGATGAAAAGCTATCACTAAGAACTTATTAGAGTTCTTGTGGATCAGCTCTTCAACTCATAAAATTGCTCAGAAACTGAGCCAGAGTAGCTGCCCTCTACTTTGTGTCTGATAGGTTCAAACACAGTTCGATTTGGTACTCTCC
The DNA here is from genome assembly GCA_031772625.1 of Pinus tabuliformis. NCBI lineage: Eukaryota > Viridiplantae > Streptophyta > Pinopsida > Pinales > Pinaceae > Pinus > Pinus tabuliformis. Next base: position 738,398,097 of record CM062811.1, read on the forward strand.
TTGTTTATGAAATGAATAGCAAGAAACACAACAAACTACGAAGATCCTTTCCCCAGTGGATTCGCCATTTTGTTGGGGGGGGAAGTATCTAATGCAGGATGCCTCTATCCCTACTCTGAAGGTGATAGTACTCCAGCAACAACTGAATGCAAAGCTATTCAAAGTTTCTTCTTTATGGGATGAGAGAAGGAAGAAAAGGATGATCTACTAACCGTTATCTTGCGCTTATAGTCGATCCAGTCTTCACTCCTTGCTGCTTGCTCCTAGCTCCTTGTCCTTTCACCGGCCCAGCTACACACAGATCCTGTAAAAGCACAAGAAAGGGAAACTACAAGAAGCATACATCCATAATCGATTATAGGATTAGCATAAATCAAATGTACAAACATCTATTCATCATAAAGATACATGCACATAGAAGAATCTTGAATACTTTATTGATAATAGAAGTAAAGTTCTGAGAGAGTTACAACCACAATGGGCCCAATCCAGCAACACCTCCCAGCTGAATGAAATCTCCTCTTCACCTCCTTCAAGAAAACACCCAATAGCTCTAATCACAAACCAACAGCACTTCCTTGCACAAAATTCCAGCCTCCTTAGACCTCATGAGAGAGCTCTATATATAGGTTTTTGGAGAAAGGATGAGTCATCTTGAGACTGGCCTGAAGCTGACTTGTGTCCTCTCCCACTTTAGTTAATCTTCAGTTCTTGAGTCCACTTGGAGAATCTTGCTTCCACTTGGAGATCAAGACCCTCTTACTCATCATAGGGCGAATTCCTTGAACCAAGTGTCAGTTTGGAAGCTTCCTGGGCAGTTGACACCTTGCAGAATGACTGTGCCACTTGGCCAATCTCGCCCAGCGCAGGTAGCCTTCATTGATTTTGACCTTCAGCGCAGGTACAAGGAGGAGTAGTTGACATTCAGCGCAGATGCTCAGTGGAGCAGCTGACATGATCCAGAAATGGCCTGTTTTTGAGTGTTTTTGAGTGGAGAACTGATTTTCAGTGCTGTGGTTTGCAGACCTTGTTCCTCTAAGGGTAAGAACAACATGTTTAGGGACTTTGGATCCCTCAGATTATTGACATTTCATGCTCCATGCTGATAGGCACAAAAATGTCTATAACACCGTTGTTGCTCTTCTAACTCCTTTCTCTGTTTCTCTTCTTGCTCTCTTCTTTGCTTATCCGCTAACTCCTTTTTCTGCCTATCTGCCAGTTCTTTCTTTTGTTTTTCTTCTTCTTCCTTCTTCCGCTGTTCCTCCATCTGCTTCTGCTTTCTCTGTTCTTGTTCCTTCTGCTCTTTCTGCTGCTTATCCATTTGCTCCTTCTTTTGCCTTTCAGATTGCTCCTTTCTCTGCTTCTCTGCCTGCTGCTTCTTTTGCCTTTCCTCCTGTTGTTTCTTTTGTTCCTTAGTTATAATAGGAGGTTGGCTTGTCTATTTCTGACCAGGCTCACTTGAGGAGGACGCTGAGGTTAATGACAATAAATCTAGAGGCAGAGTTTGCAACCTCTGCTCTCTAAGTTTATTGAACTCAGTTAAATTCTCATCATTGTATTTCATCCTGGCAAGCTGTTTGGTTTGGCTTATTGTATCGGTAGCTACGAATAGGTCATCAAACTCATCCTCTTGATGGTCAATCTTTGTCAGTTTGACCTGTTCTAGGGCAATGAAAGCAGTCTTCCTTGGATCATAGAGTCTGGCTGGCATAGTGGGCAGGGATAAAGCTTGCATCTTTATAGCCTCCTTTTCTGCATGCTAAAGATTATGCAGAGTAAAAACACCCATCCTCAAGCGAAAAGGGGGCCAACCCCTCTTCTTCTCTTTCTTGAGAGTTTGGGTTACACTCTCGGCCATAATTTGGTAGGAAATCTCTCGGGCTAATAGTTTGTCTGGAACATATAGAGGGAGAACATGCAGCTTGGCTTGGCTTCCATAAACCCTAATATAGGTAAAATGCTCTTCTCCAAACCATCCTGCTACAGCTGGTAAGTCGAAGGAAGCGAGATAGGAAATTTTGGGAATAGGCCAATCAAAAATGGAATAATGAATGGGAACCATAAAACCATAGCAAATTTGATACAAATGGTCCTTGTAAGAGGACTTCCACAATTTCTGATGATACAAATGAATGGGCGAAGGGTCTTGGGTGGTCCATCTCCAACGGAGGATGGGAAACTCAGAGTTAAAACACAATGTGTCCATAATGTAGGCACTATAATAAAATGGGGGGATTCTCCTTTCGGTGACTACAGATTCAGCTCTAAAATCTCGAACAGCTACAGTCAACTTATCAGAAAGAATGGTGGCCCAATCCATGATTATACTATTAACAGCGGCCTCCATCAGGGGAACCATTTCTATATCAAAATTGGCAGAATCATGTAATCCCCATAGCCTACACATCATAATTCCCGCATAGCAATAGGGAGAAGCCAAAGAATCAACGGAGTACTTACCCGAGCTTTCGTGCTTGTGTTTGGCCGAGTTCTGCCTCCAATCCCGAATGGGCTCGGATGGTACTTCATTTTCAGCTGCAAACTTCTCCACGAAGTCTTTGTTGTAGATTTTCTCTGGCTCAGGCAAATGATACATTTGCCTTAGGTGCTCTGGCTTAAATGACCCGAAAATCCGTCCGTCTCTTGTGTGGAACGTTCTGTCAATGATTGGAATTTCCTCAATTGCCCATTGCACTACATCAGTGTAGGGAAGGACTTGCTCTCTGGCCGCTATTCTATGAAGAAAGGAATCGGCCAACTCTTTGAGAGTTGCATCGGACTTTTTGAGTGAGTCCGCAGTAGCCACTGTTACTGAAACTTCCGGTTGCTCAGCTTCTAATAAATTATATGTGCCCTGCCATGTAGTCTTGTTAAGACCAGTGCACGTAGTGTTTGAAATGAGGCCTTTCTTCTTATCTGTGGCAGCTTGTCCTGCTACAGGTGTAACAGCAGAGCCCGTAGTCCTCTTGGATCTTTTCCCCATCATGCTCAGGCTTCTCTCAAAAGACGAATTCTACACAATTGCAAGAGAAATCGTAACAACATAATAAAAATGACACTTCATGGCGGGATAGATATATCATTTGAAGCTTGCTAAGATTAATTTTCAAAAGTGGCTGTGGATCCAATCGCTGAGAGGATATTGCAGATGCATTAATGGTGATTTGAGGCCTGCTACCCATTAAATGTGATGATTACACCGTTATCTAGGTGAATGACTCCCTTAAGCGTGCAACAGATATTCTGGCGGTTAAGCGCAGGTGTTCGTTAATCGAAGTGGCAAAATATTTTAAATACACACGCATTACCTTATCCCTTGCATTTAATGGCATTTTGGGATTCCTTCTTTGTCAACCGGATATGAATATAAAATTAAAGCTTTAATTAATGGCTTTTAAGAATGCTAACCACCGATGAGCGATATCGCATCGCTTCGGGGAATAAGTGCTACACAATTATCACCAAAAGATCCTGCCGACAGCCGATAAGCGATATCGCATCGGGCTAGTGCATGGAAACAGAGCTAGATGCATATAAAGTGTTTTGGGGGTTACCGATTGCGATATCGCATCGCATCGGGGGTAGGAACTGGGTGCCTTACTGAAGTGCATGGAATTCTGCCGACGGCCGATAGCGATATCGCATCGGGTCGGGATTTATAACATAAAGCGGTTCCACATGAGGTATCGCTGATAGCCGATCGCCGATATCGCGTCGCGTCGGGGCATGAGTTATGTGCCGTTACTTGGTGTGCATGTAACATTGCCGAAGACCAAAATGCCATTTGAATGCATCTCTCATGTTATTGAGATATGCGATCTTGCGATCGCTTTATCGCAATAACAAAAGATTATTTATTATTTGAAACATTAATATCCCAAAAAGGCTTAAATACATGAAAACTCATTTGATTATGCGGCCTTTTTTGAACATACAAGCATTGATGCCAAAATTTTTAAAAGGGACCCATTCCATATGTTAATTTTTTGTAAATAAGAATGATATGAAATGGGGGGTTGTTGTAGGGCACAACAATTGGCGATTCGCTGGAAGAACCAGTTATCTCTAAAATTAAAAAAAACACTTAAGCTTTTTGAAAATAGAAACTCAATCAGAAGGGAAAACTTCTAATTTAACTGGATATTCGCGCGTTCTGAACCAAGTGAACTTATTCTATTAACTTCTTTCCTTTTGGTTTCAAGAAAAATAAATACATCCTAAGTATTTAAAATAGGCCTTTTATTGGTTTATAATGATAAAACAAAAACTTTCCAAATCAGCTTTTATAATTAACTCCTCTGTCATAGGTAGAGCCTCTGTTGCTAGCAAACGTTTATAGTCTCGACAGGGATACCTTTTAACGATAGTATTGTTCACTTTTCCATTCACATAAGAGTGTAGTTAACAGAATGAATCTAAAACATGTTCCCATATTTTATTTTTCATCTGGTGATCATGATCATCTTTTTTATCATTGATAAGATAAAAAGCCATTGTCCTGGTTTGGTGGCCAGCTGTTGACAATGCCATTCACTGGTAATAATTTAACTGAACAAGCTGGCTCATGATGAGACCTCTTGTCTTGAAATTTCAAGCCATTACCCTGTTTTGGTAGGCAGTATTGGTAATATCGGTTAAACTATTTCCCTATGAACATGGTAAGCAGGCTTGTAATAAGACCTCTTATCTTTAATCTTTTTATATTTTAGAATTACACTCTGAGTAACCATAAACTTTAGTGAATGGGGTGAACATTTTTCTCCTTAAGAGCAGATGGACGACAGGTGAAGAGTTGAAGATGCTGAAAATGGGTTAGCTTCTATCTCAAAATGGATAACCTCTTGAGACCATTTTTGAAAACCGAAAATGATTCACAGAACTTTTACCTCTTGAGAAGAGTTTCCAAAACGTTAGGTTGTGATTTCAGAACACACAGATATCTAGTTTCCTAGAAATTATTCCTTTTGGTTGAGGGTTATACTATCTAAAAGAAAATATTCATATTATTTTGTGAGACAGCTTCTTCAAACCAAGCAAAAGGTCAATGGGGATACTCTACAATTTTATTTCCTACTGATCCTACAAACTAGACAAATCTACAAAGAGGAGAAGGGATTACCTTCTCAATTGAATAATTTCTTCAAGGTCAGGCCATTAACAGGGAGAGAATCTCTCACCCCTGATAAGTCTTGCAATAAAAAGGTCGAATGGCCTATCTTCTCACAGATCTGAAATGGTCCAAGCCACATTTTCTGAAATTTGGTATGTTTACCTTCATCTTCATGGGCCTTGTCCCATTTGAGAACTAAGTCACCAACTTGAAACTGTTTGGAAGTGGATGAGGTTAAGTCAAAGGATGCTTTGATGATTTGTTGATGTTTGACTTCAGTGATTCTAGCTTTTTCCCTTTCTTCTTCTAATTTGAGAATTTGGTCATGTCTAAGTTGGATAGAGGAAGAAGGAGTCTCTTCAATGTACTGTACTAGGGCTAGAGAGGGTAAAACAAGATTCGTAGGCAATACTGCTTCTTTTCCATATACCAAATTAAATGGGGAGGAACCTATAGAAGCCTTTTGTGTAATCCTATCAGCCCATAATGCAAACACTAAAGATTTGTGCCAGTTTCTATGATTCTGTTCAACAGTTCGCTTAATGATTTTGATGAGATTCTTATTAGTAGATTCTGCTAAACCATTTCCCTGGGGATAATAATTAGCAGAGTATTTCAGTTTAAACCCCCTCTTAATAGTGAAATCATATATAGCATTTCCTGAGAAATAGGAAGCATTATAAAAAACGAGAGCGTTTGGGACACCAAACCTGGTAATGATGAATTGGTCTATGAACTCAATGATTGCCTCTGAATTTGCTGCCTTCAAAGGAATAGCCTCTACCCATTTGGTAAAATAATCGGTAGTAGTGAGGATATACCTATGTTGTTTGGAAGATGGTGGAGTAATCTCTCCATTGATATCTAATCCCCATTGTTCAAATGGCTGTTCAATGTTGACAGGTTGCAGAGGGAAAGCTGATTTCCCTTGTCTTCCACTAGAAGTTTGGCAATTGAAGCATTTTCTTACGTATTCATGAGCATCTCTAAACAGTGTAGGCCAATAATATCCAGCATGAATAAATTTGTGGGCTGTTGTGTCTGCTCCAAAATGTCCTCCCGCTGGCCCATCATGTAGCTCCTGTAAAACTTTTTGAGCTTCAGGTTTCTCAAGACATCTTAACAGGATAGAATCATAATTTTGTCTAAAAAGCACATCATCAATGAGAGTGAAATTCTTCGCTTTTAACCTAGTGGCCCTTTTATTTTTGTAAGATAAATTTGGAGGAGCATAACCGTTCTTCAAATAAAATATTAAATCTGCATATTGAGATTCAGAATCAGTGACACTTATCTGATTGATTGATTCAGTCTGATCCATATCGCTTGATTCAGGAATGTTTGATGCTCCTGCCAATATCCTGCAAAAACCTTGGCCCCTAACAATCTTTGCTGGCTTTATTTATAAGTCATAATCTTGAAGCGATGTGACCCAATTGGCCCTTCTTTAACCCAGTTCTTTTTGAATTAATAGTTGCCTTACCGCTGGGAAAGGGACTATAACTTTCGTGTGAGTTTTCAAAAGAAAGGGCTTGTAATGTTTGACTACTTTAAACACAACAAAGGCTTGTTTCTCCACATCGGAATAATTTAGTTCGGCACCCTGAAGATTTGAGCTAAAAAATGAAATGGGTGCTTCCAAGTTGTGAGCATTTGGCTGCGTGAGAACTGCAGCATAGGATACATCGGACGCACGGTATACAATGTAAAATGATTAGAAAAATTGGGAGTATTCAAGGCTGGGGCATTGATTATTGATTGCTTGATAACATCAAAAGCTTGCTTTTCTTCTGATCCCCACTTGAAGACTGAATTCTTCTTGATCATTATCTGAAGTGGTAATACAATTTGAGAGAAATCTGGAACAAATCGTTTGACAAAATTAATCTGACCCAAAAATGACTGCATCGATTTTTTATTGTGTGGGAAAGGGATTTCAGAAATTTCCTTAATCCGATCAGGATCAATATAAATGCCATCTTTGGATACTATAAAGCCTAAGAGCTTTCCTTGGTCAAGAGCAAAGAAAGACTTCTTTGGGTTTAGAGAAATACCATATCTTTTGCATCGCTGAAAGATTTGATTTAAGTCATGCAAATGATTATATCTCTCTTTAGAATATACAGTAATATCGTCTAGATAGACGACTACTGATCGATTAATCAACCCTTTGAAGGCTATATCCATGGCTCTCTGGAATGTCGCTCCCGCATTTATGAGTCCAAAAGGCATTTTCTGATATGCATAAGTTCCCCATTTTGTTCTGAATGTGGTTTTAAGTTGGTCATCAGGATGAACCAAAACTTGGTTATATCCGGAGAATCCATCAAGAAAGGACATCAATTCAGAGCCTGCTACTGATTGGAGAATTTGCTCCATAGTAGGTAAGGGGAAATTATCTTTCAAGCTTACTTTATTCAGGTTCCTGAAATCAATACAGATTCGAATGTTGCCATTTTTCTTTCTGACTGGCACCATATTAGAGACCCAATTTGAATGTCGGACCGAAAAAATAATTTTGGCTTTCAAAAGCTTATTAAGCTCTGACTTTATCTGGCTCTCCAAATTTGGATGTATTTTTCTTAACTTTTGCTGAATTGGTTTCTGATCAGGAAGCATAGGAATGGTATGCTGGATAATAGATGTATCATATGTCTTAAAGTCATCATATTTCCAAGCAAAGACCTGTTTGTTTTTTCTCAATAGTTTAATAAATGCTTCTTTTTCTTCCTGGTAAAGTCCTATTCGTAAGTTGATGTTTTGAGGAGCATCGTCAGTGCCTAGATTTATTAATTCAAACCTAAGGGTGGAACTTTGAAGCTTTGCATTAATTACAGGTTTAAACCTGTCTTTGATATCATAAAGGTCTTCAAGCTTCACCACGGGTTTGGGAATTGAATTTTCTTGAGGCGCTTGTTTCATCTGTAGATCGTGATCATCTTCCTCAACGACTTGATTGTCATAGGATTTTTCCGAAGTTAGAAACTGCAAGATATCTTCGTCATGGTTAAATACTCTCCAATTGGTGACATTGTCCGGAATTGAAGGCCTAAAAAGTAATTCTACAGAAAATCTATCAAGGCTGTAGTCTTCAGAAGGTAGAAGTTTAGAGGCCACATTGGCTAGTAGGTCGGCTGCTGAATTTTGTGACCTAGGAATGGAAGAAATGTTGAAGGCTGAAAAGTGTGAGGTAACATCCTGTACTAGTGATTGATAATGCTTGAGGTGACTTGAAAGACAATGAATTGCATTTCTCACCTGTTTGACAATTATTTCCGAATCGCCAAACACTTTTAGATATCGCACTTCAAGGCCGATCGCTTTATATAAACCCTGGACTAAAGCTTCATATTCGGCTGTGTTATTAGTACACTCAAATTCTAACCTACAAGACAGCATTGTCTTTTCTCCTTGCGGGCTAACCAAAATGCAACCTGCTCCTGAGCCTTCGCTGGACTTAGAGCCATCAAAATATAAAGACCAAAATAAAGGAGTATTAACAAAAATATCTACATTTTTCTCAGCATCATTAAAACATCTGGACTTATCTGTTTGTGAAAAATTTTCAATTTGAGATGTAAAATGATTGACTGAAAAAGGAGATGGTTGGGCAACAAAGTTGCCAAAGAATGATTCTGACGAATAGTTCCCCAAAATGTTGTTGTTGAATGCCACAGGTTGGTTTTCTTGCTCAAATTCAGTAACTGTGTGGGTCATATGCTTCTCCCGATCGATCCTTATTTGATTCGGCTTTCCCTTGTAGGGAAGCCACATATGTGACCAATCTGTGGAAATATACCCATGCATTTTTTTGGACCAATCTCTGCTTAAAATCAAACCATAAAATTCAGGTATGTCGGCAATTAAGATGTCAATCCTCTGAACAATTCTGGGGTCGGTTGACAACCTGATGGTTACAGAATTAATTTCTCCCACAACCTGCACCTTAGTCCTATCCAACTGTACAATATGAATGGCAGACTTCTGGGGTTCAGTGTTCATCTTAGAGCAAACTGAAGCTAGCATTATATTAGATGAGGCCCATGAATCAATTAAACAGCTGTGCAGGTTTCTATTATAAATCTCATAAGTCAGCAGGAAGGATGGAGTGTGAGAATTTGATTTATCTCCGATTAAAACTGAATCGGTAATTTCAACCATACCTGCAGGAGGCTGGCCTGAATCATTGGCAGCTCTTGCACTGGGAAGGGGAGTAGAGGGAACATCATTTAATTCTTTAAGAAGTAACTTTTGTTGGTGCTTTAGTTTGCTAAGTTCAAACATGGTTATATTTGCCTTAGTTTTCTTCATGTCATCAACAATGTTATATTCCATTGAATCGGATACCACTAGTGTCTTGGATGTTGAAGGAGAACTAGAAGTTGAAGGCTGGTTTTGGGGAACTACTACAGGTGACTTCTTTGGGGGAACTTTTTCCTTTGCTGTAGTAGCACCTATGCTCCTCTTCTTTGAAGTTGCCTGGGCGAGTTCAGGAGTGCTTTTACTTCTTGTAGTAACTAGAAAGGCTTCTTCTTCATTCTCGGTATCAGAGTTTGGGAGTATAAAATCCCACATTCCATGGCATTCAGCTACTTCTTCTTCATCATCGGTTTGTGAAGTTGTTTCCTCTTCCTCTTCTTCTTGGTCTGAATCTGCGTTAGATATAACATTGGGCGGCTTTGATTCAGTTTTCTTATAAGTTCTAAATGGTCTTTTGTTTGAAGTTTCAGCCACCTACTTCTTTATCTCAACCATTTTGTTAGACAATGTTTTAAGGACCTTTTGTAAACCTTCCATGTCATATGGGTCCTTTGGGGTTTTCTTCTTGGAATCTTCTTTAAACGAGACTTTTTTAGCTTTTCTATCTTCCAAAGCAGCTTTCTTTTCTAAAGCATTGATGCGCTTCTCAACAGCAAGTGCCTCTCTCATGTTTTCAGCTAAGGTAGGTTTCCCAGCCCTGTCTACAAAAATAGCTATGTTGGCGGGTAGGGTTGTAATATACCATTCGCTTCGTATTTGTTCACTTGGTTTAGAAGCGGTAGGGATTTTATTCAGGAGTTTATTAAATCTAGCATTAAACTCCTTTATCGGTTCCCTATGCTCTATTCTCAGATTGGAGAGGTCGTTTATTAAAGTAGCTAAGGACCTGTCATATCCATATTTGGTGAGAAACTGCTCTTGGCATGTGTTCCAACTGGTAATTGAACCAGAAGGTAAGGAAAAATACCACGATCCTGCTGATCCTTGTAAAGTGTAAGGGAAGAGTCTTACAACAACATCTTATTCTGTCACTCCTTTCAGGTTAACTGCTAACATAAAGTTGTTGATGTGTTCTTCAGCCTGGGTCCCGTCATCTGGATTGAATTTAGGCAGCCATTTTTCGGGAGCATCGGGTAGATCATGCAATGGTGCAGGCATGTTGACTGCTCCTGGCCTAGTCCATGGATCTGCCATTATGATAGCGACAGTGGTTGACACTACTGCTGGGATTCCGGATGTATGGGAAGGGATTAAAGATGAGGAGTGAATGGGTTGGGATATTGAGGCTTCTGATCCCTGGTGAACGACAATTTGTAATGGGGGAGTGGATGGTTGACCTCGCAGAGGAGAAAATGCAATGGAGGACGTGGATGAAAGCTCTTCACTATCAGATCCTTCAGTAATTTTCTTTGCCTTTTTCCTTTTAGGTAAAGGAAACTCAGTGGGTTCAATATCGAGTTTTTCGCTTTGAAGTCTGGTGAGAGGGTGAGTGAGGTTGAATTGCAAAGTCGCACTGCTTTCTGGTACCTCAGATTTCTGTGGTGATATCGAGAAGCTCTGAAGTTTATGGATTAGAGACTGGACTTCAGGTGATTCAAGACCTAATTGTTCTGTGGTATGATGGGTTTGAGCAGTGGTAGTTGATTCCCCTTCTCCTTGTTTGGATACCGGCGAACCAGTATGCAAATGGGAAGGTCGAGGGGATTCGGAGGGGGAAATACTCTTGGAATGACTTATAGGTTTGGATTTATGTGCCATTCACAGTTGAGGCCCTCCTTCTAGCGCCAATTTTGTTGAGGCCTCGAAAATCGCTGCCACAACAAAGGGGAAACCACCCGGTCCGGACCTTAGTACAACTCCTTTTCCGTTTGGAATAGTGGCTCTTACTGGGGATAATGGGACCAGTTTCCCAATAATGGATAAAAGTGGGATGGACGAGTAACTTATGATGTATGATGGTGATAAGCTAACAACTAAAACTATCGGCGAAATATATTAACTAAAATCTAATCCCAGGACTTATCAATCTTTCAAAGCGTAGCGTTTGATAATCAGTGCTTTAAGGCAGGCATATAGATGACTCTAACACTAAAGCATAGATGTTTAAACCATTTAAGATTGCTTTGCATAATTAGTTATGCAGAGCGATAATAGAGAATTACTACACATTTTCATTCATATCATTGCTACATGCATGATTAAAAGAAAGGGCATATCACAAAACATCCAATAGTGGAATGAAATGAAGATTTGCTGTTATAGCGCATACATGTATTCAACAACAACAAAAATAATAACACAGCAATTCATATGAGAGGAAAGAGGACAGATGCAGATAAAATTACCATGTAAGCTTCTCAACAATCCATTATATAAATCGCTATGTCGCAGTCCTTTCTTCAGACCAGAAAGCATTCCAAACAAGAGACAATAGTGCGCAATTGCATAAAACAGCCTTCTTGTCAAATTAAGGACTATCGGTCGAGTTTCACAAAATAATATAGACTGAAGCACAGCAGTGCAAACTTCAACCTTTAAGTCTATTACAAAATTTTACGACCCTTTCCAAAACAGTGAAAGGGTCTATAAATACTAATCTAATCTAAATATCTAAGAAAAACTGAAAAGCTATTAAATTGGCATCAATAAATAGTTTCCATCTTTTTTGGCGATCTGGCAGTCGGCAGCAATGCTTCATTCAGTGGGCTCTTTGCCTTTAAACCTCAGCTGACATATCGCCAGCATTGGCTCTACTTCCGGTGGAGTGTTGAGACGGGACGTGAGCTGGGCATCATATGTGGCATCCTGAATGTCGGGGATTAGGCATCCGAGAGCATCTGTTAAACACTTAAGAGCCGACCTTTGAGTGTGCGGCTTGATTAGAAAGAGCCAATATGCATCGGAGGTTAAAGTATTTACTCCAGTGATTAACTTTCTCTTTTCCTCCAGTTCATGATAACTTGTTTGTTCAATCATGTTCGCCGTGGTTATGCTTCCAGGTGTGCACTGAGAGATCATGTTGGCCAAATAGAGTGTATTGTTGACTAAATCTATCATATTGTTGGCAATCATTTTACACCTTGAAGCTGACCTTTCCGCTTTCATCATCTGAGTGTTCCATTCCGTGAAGAGTATGTCCTTGAATGGCTCATAGATCCTAGGCAAGTTCGCTGCTTTCCCCACATCAGTATCTTGCTAATCAAGATATGAGGCTATGGTTTCTTCGACCTGATCTAGCTCATTTCTGGCTTTTTCTATCTGCTGACATACTGCTGTAGATACTTCACATAATGGCTCAGCCTTAGTTAGTTGTTGGCACAGGAGTCTAATTTGAGAGACTAATGCACTATTTATTTGAGCTGCCTCTGCTCTGAAATCTTCGACTTTCTTGGTGCCTTTGATATCTTCGAGTTGTGCTAACAGTTGAGCGATTTGCTCATCCTTTGACTTCGTCATTAGCTCGTTTGCTGCTCTCAATTGTGCCAATGCCTCTGTTAATTCTTTCTACTTTTGGATTGCGCTCTGGTCAATCCTCTGTTTTTCAGTCTGCAGTTGTTGGGTTAATACATTGTTTGCTTGTTGTTGTGCCAGCAACTGCTCTTCTACCTGTGCTGCCTTGTTTCGCGCCTCGGCTACTTCTGCTTGCAATGCACAAATCTCCTGGTCCTTAGTCCTTAACAAAAGACTTACCTTCGATGATTTATCAATAGTTGCTGCAGAATAAGCTCCCGCATACTGTGATAGCTTGGTTAGATCATCGGAGGGATCCAATTCCTCCTTCCAGACTACATTCCCCGTGACTGTTTGCTCAGGAAAGATGGAAGGTTGATCAAGCCTTCGTCTCTTCCTTGAGCGCTTAACAACTGCTTTGTGCCTAGGGCTGTAGAAGACGTCCAGGGGAGGAATATCTTCCACCTGGAGCACAATCTGATCGGAAGGGTCTTTGGTGATTACCTCGACATCCTTTCAAGTGGGTGGGCCGCTGGTTCCGCTTAGAACCTGAGAAGAAGTGGTGTCTGGTGCGTCTTTGGAGCCTTCGTTTCCACTGATAATGGAATCAAATTGATTCCATTGTTTAAGCAATTCAGGATCTATGGAGGTCTGTTTGTGTTTCTCCATCTGGGATTTACTCTTCTCCTTTTCTTGTTCCAAACTCTTTTTCTCCTCCAACTCTTTCCGTTGCTGCTCTTCTAACTCCTTTCTCTGTTTCTCTTCTTGCTCTCTTCTTTGCTTATCCGCTAATTCCTTTTTCTGCCTATCTGCCAGTTCTTTCTTTTGTTTTTCTTCTTCTTCCTTCTTCCGTTGTTCCTCCATTTGCTTCTGCTTTCTCTGTTCTTGTTCCTTCTGCTCTTTCTGCTGCTTATCCATTTGCTCCTTCTTTTGCCTTTCAGATTGCTCCTTTCTCTGCTTCTCTGCCTGTTGCTTCTTTTTCCTTTCCTCCTATTGTTTCTTTTGTTCCTTAGTTATAACAGGAGGTTGGCTTGTCTGTTTCTGACCAGGCTCGCTTGAGGAGGACGCTGAGGTTAATGACAATAAATCTAGAGGCAGAGTTTGCAACCTCTGCTCTCTAAGTTTATTGAACTCAGTTAAATTCTCATCATTGTATTTCATCCTAGCAAGCTGTTTGGTTTGGCTTATTGTATCGGCAGCTATGAACAGGTCATCAAACTCATCCTCTTGATGGTCAATCTTTGTCAGTTTGGCCTGTTCTAGGGCAATGAAAGCAGTCTTCCTTGGATCATAGAGTCTGGCTGGCATAGTGGGCAGGGATAAAGCTTGCATCTTTATAGCCTCCTTTTCTGCATGCTGAAGATTATGCAGAGTAAAAACACCCATCCTCAAGGGAAAAGGGGACCAGCCCCTCTTCTTCTCTTTCTTGAGAGTTTGGGTTACACTCTCGGCCATAATTTGGTAGGAGATCTCTCGGGTTAACAGTTTGTCTGGAACATATAGAGGGAGAACATGCGGCTTGGCTTGGCTTCCATAAACCCTAATATAGGTAAAATGCTCTTCTCCAAACCATCCTGCTACAGCTGGTAAGTCGAAGGAAGCGAGATAGGAAATTTTGGGAATAGGCCGATTGAAAATGGAATAATGAATGGGAACCATAAAACCATTGCAAATTTGATACAAATGGTCCTTATAAGAGGACTTCCACAATTTCTGATGATACAAATGAATGGGCTAAGGGTCTTGGGTGGTCCATCTCCAACCGAGGATGGGAAACTCAGAGTTAAAACACAATGTGTCCATAATGTAGGCACTATAATAAAATGGGGGGATTTTCCTTTCGGTGACTACAGATTTAGCTCTAAAATCCCGAACAGCTACAGTCAACTTATCATAAAGAATGGTGGCCCAATCCATGATTATACTATTAACAGCGGCCTCCATCAGGGGAACCATTTCTATATCAAAATTGGCAGAATCATGTAATCCCCATAGCCTACACATCATAATTCTTGCATAGCAATAGGGAGAAGCCAAAGAATCAACGGAGTACTTACCCGAGCTTTCGTGCTTGTGTTTGGCCGGGTTCTGCCTCCAATCCCGAATGGGCTCGGATGGTACTTCATTTTCAGCTGCAAACTTCTCCACGAAGTCTTTGTTGTAGATTTTCTCTGGCTCAGGCAAATGATACATTTGCCTTAGGTGCTCTGGCTTAAACGACCCGAAAATCCGTCCGTCTCTTGTGTGGAACGTTCTGTCAATGATTGAAATTTCCTCGATTGCCCATCGCACTACATCAGTGTAGGGAAGGACTTGCTCTCTGACCGCTATTCTGTGAAGAAAGGAATCGGCCAACTGTTTGAGAGTTGCATCGGACTTTTTGAGTGAGTCCGCAGTAGCCGTTGTTACTGAAACTTCCGGTTGCTCAGCTTCTAATAAATTATATGTGCCCTGCCATGTAGTCTTGTTAAGACCAGTGCACGTAGTGTCTGAAATGAGGCCTTTCTTCTTATCTGTGGCAGCTTGCCCTGCTACAGGTGTAACAGCAGAGCCCGTAGTCCTCTTGGATCTTTTCCCCATCATGCTCAAGCTTCTCTCAAAAGACGAATTCTACACAATTGCAAGAGAAATCGTAACAACATAATAACAACGACACTTCACGGCGGGATAGATATATCATTTGAAGCGTGCTAAGATTAATTTTCAAAAGTGGCTGTGGATCCAATCGCTGAGAGGATATTGCAGATGCATTAATGGTGATTTGAGGCCTGCTACACATTAAATGTGATGATTACACCGTTATCTGGGTGAATGACTCCCTTAAGCATGCAACAAATATTCTGGCGGTTAAGCGCAGGTGTTCGTTAATCGAAGCGGAAAAATCTTTTAAATACACACGCATTACCTTATCCCTTGCATTTAGCGGCATTTTGGGATTCGCGCTTTGTCAACCGGATATGAATATAGAATTAAAGCTTTAAGTAATGGCTTTTAAGAATGCTGACCACCGATGAGCGATATCGCATCGCTTCGGGGAATAAGTGCTGCACAATTATCACCAAAAGATCCTGCCGACAGCCGATAAGCGATATCGCATCGGGCTAGCGCATGGAAACAGAGCTAGGTGCATATAAAGTTTTTTGGGGGTTACCGATTGCGATATCGCATCGCATCGGGGGTAGGAACCGGGTGCCTTACTGAAGTGCATGGAATTCTGCCGACGGCGGATAGCGATATCGCATCGGGTCGGGATTTATAACATAAAGCGGTTCCACATGAGATATCGCCGATAGCTGATCGCCGATATCGCGTCGCGTCGGGGCATGAGTTATGTGCCGTTACTTGGTGTGCATGTAACATTGCCGATCGCCGATAGCGATATCGCATCGGCGGAGACCAAAATGCCATTTGAATGCATCTCTCATGTTATTGCGATATGCGATCTTGCGATCGCTTTATCACAATAACAAAATATTATTTATTATTTGAAACATTAATATCCCAAAAAGGCTTAAATACATGAAAACTCATTTGATTATGCGGCCTTTTTTGAACATACAAGCATTGATGCCAAAAATTTTAAAAGGGACCCATTCCATATGTTAATTTTTTGTAAATAAGAATGATATGAAATGGGGGGTTGTTGTAGGGTACAACACCAGGCTAGAGACAAAGGGATAGACATTAAAACCATATCTCGTCCTGAACTCATGGTGATCGTGTTTACTGTTACTAGGCTCTGTGGGAGCGCTGCACTACATATTGCCACTGGATCCCGGATGCGGATGGTAGTTGACTGCTTTCAAGGCACCATATTCAACTGGTGCGATGTTATTTTGGCTAATGTAAAAGGCCAACCGAACAGAGCCAAGAATGAACAACTAAAGACCTTTGGTTATGGTGCTCTAGTTGTGAGCTTTGGTCTGGAGAGGGTCCCGATGTTGGTCGCACAGCACCTCACTATTGGAGGTGGACTTCCTCGAGAGCCCAAACTGATGCGATGGGTTGCAGTTATGGCCCGTCATCCTGACGAGGGGATAGAGGTCGTTCGATTCAAACCTGAGCATTTCCATTGGTTGGAAAACCAAGTTTTTGCTATTCAGGACTTCCCTTACGCTGGGGTAGATTTTCGCGGTGACCTAGACATGGCTCTTCCACCAGGAGAGCAATGGGATGACTCAGGTAAAATCATTTTCAACATTTTCCTATTTTAATTTTTTTTTTTGTTTTCATTTCGTCCCAAAATTGATGGTAAAAGTTTCAAATGCAGATGTGGGTCCATAGCGACCAGCTGCTCTCCGGCCTTACGAGAGGAAACAACTAGCTACAGTGGCACTAGCCCCACAAGACGAATTAGCAGAGACCTTGGCCGAATTGGAGAGTCATCTAGAGCATTTGATAGGGGACATTCCAGAGACCGACATAGATGACATTCCTAGTCGACTACAGCGCTATGTGATTGGGGTCCCAGGACCTTTTAGGAGGTTCCTTTGTAAGGTGGCCCGTACAATGGTTGTCCCAGGACCTTTTAGGAGGTTCGTTTGTAAGGTGGCTCGTATAGTGGTTTCTTATCGAGATCATCACCAGTGATAGGATGATCACCTATTGTAGACACATATGACATTTTTTCTTTTTGTACTTATCATTTTTGCCGATCATAAGGTGTTTTTCAACCTATGATTGAGGACGATGTATATTTTGACACACTCCTATATTATACTATATCACTATTACTGGCTTATCTTGTAAAACATGTTATGGAATGCTTTTAAATTTACATGTATTATTATTGCAAATGCCTATTTAACATTCGATAAGCGATTGCATCTGATAATGTATTTAAAGATATTGGAATATGCTGATATTCAATATAATAAAATTCACATTCCAAGAGATGCACTCTCAAAAAAAATCTCAATAACACTAGATTTCTAATGGCATATACTCTATTAAGGTGTAATACAATGATTTCAGAATATAACCTCACTATCAAACCTCGAATCCCAAATGAAATAGATTTAGATAATAACTCAATCACTGCACTATACTCTACAATGTTGTTCGTTGTTTGACCGAGGTTTACCCCATGCATAGATACCAACTCGTCAGAAAGCTAATAGATAACCCAAGCTGCAGAAGAAATGTTCCGTGTATTACGACAAGCACCGTCAGCAAAACCAATGTATGTTTGGAGAGGCATCGACATCTGCAATATCAAGAGTAAAACTAAGATAAGCAGGAATAATGATGAAAAACACTCTCTAATCTAAGCACACTTTTTAAACTAAAACACACCAGCTAGAAAGAAAACTATCCTAACTAAAAAATCTCCACACCCATTCTTTAAGCATAATACCTCTTCAGGTAAAGACCATTTCTGGGTTTACCTAAAGAGTCCCCGTCAAAGTCTACCAATTCATAGGCCCCTTTTGCTAGCTTTCGCTTGACAACATAGGGACCATGCCACATAGGAACGAATTTTCCAGGGCCTAATTTATCATTGTCTTGATCGTAGTATCCTTCCGAAAAATTTTGAGGGGTCACATTTTGATCATACTGAGCTTTAATACGTTTTGCATGAGTTTCGATCGCCAATGCAACATCACGTCGATTCTGATCTAATTGAGCTAAGTATACAAACATTTTTCCTCTTCAGAAGTGGCTAGAAGTAACTCAATGGCCATTTGCAATGATGGGATTTCACATTCAATGGGTAACACAGCTTCTAGGCCATAAACTAGTTGGAAAGGAATGAACCCTGTTGACGTTTTTACTGAGGTTCGATATGCCCAAAGCGCTGAAAATAGCATGCTATGCCAATTCGACCGATGAATCCCAATGATTCGTCAGATCATGATGACTAAAACTTTGTTGATGGATTCAACCAGACCATTAGCTTGTGGATACTAAGGAGTTTAACTATCGTGACGCTAGCCAAGCTGGCCTGTAAGTTAGGTCATCATGACGTTTTGAAAATGATGCCCATGATGAGTGATAATCGCTTGTGGAAAACCAAACCTAGAAATTATATGATTGAACATGAAAATCGCAGTTGTTTTGCCGTCTGCCTCAAATGTAGGCATCGCCTCGGCCCACTTGGTAAAATAATCTACTGCAAGGATGATATACGCATGCCCCCTGGCTGAGTGAAGGTTACATGTAATATAATTGATACCCCATTTGGCAAAAGGACCAACAAAAATTATAGGGTGGAGAGGAGCAGGTGGAGCGCACATCTTTCGATCAAAAATTTGGCAGTTGTGTCATTTTCGAACCGCGTTAATACAATATTTAAACAAAGACGGCCAGAAGTAGCCAGCGCGCAATATCTTTTGGGTTGTGGCATACCCAGATATATGACCACCACATGCTATAGAGTGGCAATCATTTCGAACCCTTTTAGCTTCCTCATGAGTTAAACAACGTCGAAAAACAGAGTCCACCCCACGGCGATAAAGAGTATCTCCAATAATTCTGAATTGTTGGGACTGGAATCATATTTTTCGACGTTCTGACCTTGAAGTTTCTGGCCGAAAGGATTGGATCTAGAGATAAATGATGATATCCCCATACCACAGATCTAAAGTGTTGATTGGCAACTAGGATTCGTTTGCAATGGGTTCCTCCACCACAGTTTCTGTGTCAGCACGTGGGAAGTCACACATTAACTTTGCAAAAACTAAATATTTCTTCGACTTAGACTTTTCAAATTCCAAGTCGAACTCTTGCAAGATCACAATCCGTTTGGAGTACTTGCCCCCTAGCAATTGCTTGGTCAAAATATAGATCATAGGGTTGCAATAAAAAATTACTGTAGTTTTACGTAGTAAAATGTAGTGATGAAAACGTTGGATAGCTTGAACAACTGCCAATGCCAATTTCTCCACATGTGAGTATTTTAGCTCAGTTTGATTTTCGCACGATATTTTCAGAGATATGATCTGAGGAAGTTGCCTTTCTGCAGACTCCTGAATTACATTCAAAACAGCTGACCTGGGGAAAATCGTCATAACTCTCTCTCTGAGGATCGGATTGAAATTTTGTAAAAAGGTACAGAAAGAGGAAAGATTGTAGTTTATTGTATGTGTGTTTCAGATTCAGAGGCCAGATCCCTCTTACATTTTCGAAACCAAGGGAACACTTCATCCTTCTTTTTCAAGAAGTATATCTAGGTCTTTCGAGAATGGTCATCTATAAAAGTGAGATAATACGATTATCCTCCCAAGGAGTTCACAGGCATCATACCTGATATGTCTAAGTGAACTTGATGTAATATATCAGAGGTCTTACTTTGACTTGAAGGGAATGGTCCCCTTTTGAGCTTTCCTTTGGCACATCCCGGACATACACCTTCTTTCTCTACTTGGAATTCAGGCATCCCTATTACCATCTGTCTTACATCGGGTAGAGCTTTGTAATGAAGGTGGGCAAACCTCCGATGCCAAAGTTCGGACTGAAGCATTGTGTCACAAGACATGACACCTAGTGGACTTCGACCGACTTGATATAAAGAATCAACTGGAAACCCAAGAGTGAAAGCATCTTTAACATTATTTTTCCATATGCGTACCTTACCATCACTGAAGGTTACCTTATAGCCTTTGTCTTCCATTGCTGAGATGGATACCAGGTTCTTTTTGAGATCAGGTACATATAATACATCTTGTAAGTGAATCGTATTACCTTGATTCAGTTTAAGAGAAACATTGCCTACACCGTTCACTGGGTATTTCATGTCATCTCCAAGGACAATTTCCAGGTTAGTTTCTTTCTCTACCAGATTATAGAGTACTTCTTTGTAACCAGTGAAGTGTCTTGAGGCACCACTATCAATGAACCAAATTCCCATTGAGTCCGAAGGAGCGGAGGTAGATAGAGCAGATGGTAGATAATATTCAGCCTGCTTATCGTCAATAGTGTTAGATTCATACCTGTAATTTCTAGCCTTCTTGAATGGTTGCCCTCTTCCTTGATTTCTCGCATTCCTTTTTCCTCTGTTGTTGAATTTTCCATTTCTTCGATTACCATGAGAGAGATTTTGATCATCATCACAGTGAGAGTCCTTTCTATCAGGGCATTCCTTTCCATAGTGACCTGCTTTATTGCGAATGAAACATCGTCCTTTTCTTCCACCCTTAAATCCAGCCTTTCTTTTCGATTTAGACCCAAAATTATTTCTTTTCTTAGCATGAGAAGAAAACCAGCAGGAGGACCTTTAGGCAAGGGCATTTCCTACTCTTCTACCCTTGTTTGTTCTTGAATGCATCTAGCCATTAATTCCTCGAAAATAGGAATTACATTATTGTTCATAAGAGTAGTCCTGAACACATACCATTCAGATGGTAATCGTCCGAGAGTTGTGAGTGCCATTTCTCTGTCAGTAATGGTTTCCCCAATAGATAGGAGATCGTTCTTGATCTCGGTGATTCTTAAGAAGTATTCTTGCATACTTTCATCTTTACCCTTCTTTATTTCCCTCAACTTATTTCTAAGAAACAAAACTTGATTTGCATCATTAACTTTAACTAAACTCACCATTCTGTCATAGATTTCCTTGGAGGTGTCTAGATCAGAGATGTAGGCCACCAAGCGCTTGTCGATAGAGTCCCAGATGATCTTCTTTGTTTTGGATTCTCCATTTTTCCATTTGTTCTAGGCAGCAGCAAATGCATTTGATGAGGGCTCAGCAATATTGCCTCTTACATGGTCCAACACTCCTTGATCTTAAAGGGTTAGATCGATAGACATCTTCCATACGTGATAGTCAATTTTCTCGCGGAGCTTGTCTTTGGCAAGAAAGAGTGTTGAGGACCCCATTGTTCTTTTAGGATAGCCTTGCCAATCTTCTCTTCAATGATTGCTCTTGCTCTTGCTCAGGCTTTGTCTTCACCTCAGCTCTGATACCATGTTAAGTTATGGTATGTTCTATGCTTATAACAGTTTACTTCTTTTTCTTATTATATTCCACTGATTAGCAATCACATGTACATAAAGTAAAGTGCAGATAGAACATTAAACGATCGATAGAAAATAAGCCAAGACAAGAGACAGAAGATGTCGCGGCTAGCTAGGGACAAACCCCACAATGTGTGGGGAAACCCTTTGATCAAATCTTCTTTTATCTTCAATAATTCAATAGAGAGAAATAGTACAATAAATCTGATTCATATCAGTAGTAGCAAACCCTAGATCAGTAGCATCAGCATTAGCGGCTTCATTATCAAACTAGGGCAGACCATATCTCACAAACCGACAGTCCGATTGACTTCATTCCAACACCAAAAGTTTTGGCTTCCAGAGGAGGTTCAGATGAACCTACAGCGTAGTTCAAATGAGGAGATCTTCTAGGCCACACAAGTCAATCTTTAGTTCTACAGTTGCAGCTTCAGTTTCAGCAGTTTCTGGCTTCAAACTAGGGCAGTCGATATCTTGCAAACCGTTCGTCGGATTGACTTCATTCCACCACCAAAAGTTGCAGCTTTCAAAGGAGGTTCAGATGAACCTACAGTGCAGTTCCAAAGAGGAGATCTTCTAGGCCACGCAAGTCAATCTTTACTTCTGCAGTTGCAGCTTCAAATTCAACAGCTTCCGGCTTCACATGTGTGAGAGAGAGAGACCCATTTCAGCGCAGTAGAGAAGAGACTCATATCTACGCAGTAGAGAGAGAGAGATGAGATGAGTGAGTCCAAATGAGGAAAAGTCCTCTTATATTTATACACAACGTTTGTGGGTGAATAGATGCGACTGTTGAGCTTCTGAGCCTACATGAGTTGTAGGTCGGCTTGATAATAATTCCATAATCAAAATAAATTCATATCTCCATGAATACTTATCGGAATTGGATGATGTTTATATCAATCCTACACCTCTCGACGAGAGGAATCTAATAAAGATATTATTAGCCATGAATAAGATGACCCACATGAATTTTTTCCTTGGTTGCCAATTTTAACATCCTTCAACCACTATAGGTAAATCCTGTAGCATGCCAAAAGGATGAAACCCACAGCCATCAAAGGGCTTTAGAATCATCGGGGATTGATTTAGTGAAGGAGAAGCAAGTGATCTCCAACAATGTATCGACATAATACACGTTCAGACTCCCTCATCAATCACGGTCCTATGAATAGGTCTATTTTTTACTATCACTAGGATCTGGAAAGCCATTTGATGAGGTAAGCGCAGTGTACTATTTTCTAGATTAAAAATTATAAGGTTAAAGTCCTGAACATCAACAACTCCTATAGCCGACAAAAGTAATTTACGTTGTGCTGGACATGATTGCAGCACTTCCAAAGCCGACATTGCTGAAGGTGAAACAGCTAAATCCTCAACAATGTTATAGTTCTGAGCCACTCTCGTGTGTGGATTGAAAGCTGACTTTCGAAGTATACCCTTGGCGGGCGGTTTGATTACTAAGTCCGGATTAGGTTTCTTGATCTGTAGTGGATCGGATCCAGGAGTTGAGGTTGATGGGTTAGAATGAGAAGATTCTGCTTCTTTACCATCAACAGTACTTTTACTAACATAATCATGCAATTGAGTCACAATCCTAACATGGGACATCATCAGTATGGGTTCTTCATTGGCATTTGAGGAAGAACCTATCATCTTACTGTCTTGACTTGGAAAAGGATGCTTCAAAACAACAAGCATTTGGGAACATTTGACAATTTTCGCAACCTCTGCATGATGAGGGTAGTCTCTTGTAAAATGTTCTTCGTCACAAATGAGACAAGGATAATGAGGTTTGCGTTTCTCATCATTTGGTTCCGCTTTTTCTGGCTTCTCTTTCGAATTTTTATCTGTTTTATTTTTCTTCTTCCCTTTCTTCTTACCACCAGATTTTGATTTGGCTATAAATGATTCTACAACATGAATATCGGTGGAAATCTCCATGGAAGAATCTCCTGTTGAGGAATCTGGCAAGGTTATGATAGGAGAAGAATTCTTGGAAGATTTCTTCTTACTTTTGGTATTAACCGTACCGATCATACCGTCAACGGCATGAGACCTTGAACGAGCTGCAGCGATTTGAGTATAAACTAAGTCAAGGTACTGTGATTGAGCAATTACTTGCTCCTCAGTAACGACTCCAGCCTTAGATACATCCTCAGTGATCTTTGGCAATAAAGATTTTACAAACCATTCAGCTAAGATCTGATCCAGAATAAAAACCTTCACTAAACGTCGTTGACGTCTCCATTCATGAATGTGATCCAAAATGTAAGTGGACGTTGACTGCTTTAGTGAAGTTAGTAATTCCGTGCCATTGTCATATCTGACTGGAAACTAAAAATGAGTTAAAAACGAAGTAGCTAACTAACTAGAGTTATAAAAAGTGGCTCGAAGTAACTCAATGTACCACTTGGTCGCAAGACCAATTAGAGTGCGCTGGAAAAGCCTTAAACGGATTGAATCATCTGAAATGGAGTTAGACGCACACCAGAGGTGATAAGTCATCACATGGTTTGACGAGTCCTCTCCTGATTTGCCTTCAAACTTAGGAATATCACTAGGCAACTTATTCGGCATTGGCGGCCAAAACGGAAGATAGTTAATGGGATCGTTCGTTAGGTGCGACAAGTCAGGCAAGTCCAAAGTTGCGATAAATGTTAACTGATGATTAGGGTCCCTAAAACTATGGGTCATGAGACTAGCCCGAGGAGGAGGATACCTAGGATAACTAGGAATTGGAATTGCGTTTGGGATATTGTATTGTCCCATAAAACTAGGATTAACCAGACCGTACTGGGGTTGTTGACGTTGTTGATATGTATACCCAGGGTACGGTTGATACTGATAGACTAGCTGCTGCACAGTAGTACCAAATTGGTACTGTCCCTGGTATGGTTGATAAGTAAATTTTGGTTGACTTATGACAACCGTACTTGAACCAAGTTGTCCTACAGGCGTCTGAACCGAAGTTTGAATTGTGGATCCAGATTGAGGTAAAGATGTTTGAGGAGTTGATACAGGAACAGTAGAAATCGGAGCTGTCGATACTCAAGAAGTAGGTGGGGTTGATTGAACAGATGTTGCAATAGTTGCAGCAACCATTTGAGGTGGAGTACGAGGCGTACTAGGCCCAGGCTGAGAAACTACCGAAGGTACAGAAGTTTGAATAGTAGACTGGACAGGTTGCTGGGGTGAACCAAAAACTAAGGGTTGTCCAGTTTGAGATGACAACTGTACATTTAGTTGCAAGACTTGTTGAGTTTGCGATGGATCCCACACTAAGTTCATTCTGGGTACGGACCCATAACAGGTTGAGAATATTGAGGACCATAACCGGGTTGAGGGTAGTTTTGATAATTCAAAGGTACATTTCCCGTTCCATGAACATATGCTGGACCGGAGGGTGGTTGGAAACCTTGGTTCGAGTACTGACCTTGGGGTTGATACCCTTGAGGCACGTACTGATACTAGGGTTGACCTTGAGGTACATATTGATACTGGGGTTGACCTTGAGGTACATATTGAGTCTGGGGTTGACCTTGAGGAACGTACTGTCCCGTGGGTATGTACTGTCCTTGAGGTTGCCCCCCAGGTGCAAATTGGGTACCTTGAGGTTGCCCCCCAGGCGATATTTGAGGATTTTGAGGCTGTCCCCCAGGCGGTAACTATCCACCTTGAGGTTGAGGATTAGTAATAGTACCTGACATCATGAGAATATCTTCTACACTCAATGGCTTAGTACCATTGTTTCCAGTTAATAACCCTTGTTCAATGGGTTGAGGAGATGCTCCTGCAAAAGTACCAGAAAGTGACTAATACCCAGAGAGTACAGAAGGACCGCCGTACAAAAAGGATTTTGGCGATTGAGAAAACATGGACGACTGTCTTGACATATTTAACGGAGGATAGTAACCTCTAGGTGTTGGGTGATAAGGAATACGAGGTGGTGAAAAACTTAGTCCCGGGTTTTCCAAAAAATTTGTCAATGAGAGATACCAATCACTGCTCCTATGCGGAATGTAAAAAATTGATTCACGCTCCCTAAGTTTGATAACAGGTTGATTTTTAGGGATATGGATTCCTATTTCTTCTTCCGGAGTAGCAAGTTCTTCAATAGCTATAAGTCCAGAAGGAAGATTTTGGGTAATTCTTCTTTCTACCCTAGGTGAACCAGGACCACTAGAAGTTGGAGAGGTAAACCCTGATGTTGGAGTAGCAGCAAATTCACTTTCAGGTTCGGATATTTCAGGTTCCTCACCTATATCACTAGTAGATGAAAAGCTACCAGTAATTTCGGAAACAAACACCAATTGTTGATTATAATCTGCTACTAAAGCTTGAAAATCAGGATGTACCACCAAAGAAGACTCTCCTTCTTCAGGTGACCTAACTCTACTGTCTCTAGGAGTTATGAGGGCTCTTAACCCTTCAGGCTAGCTCGGTGAAAACTCAGGAGGTTGGCCCCAAAGTCTACGAGACTTCCTCGATAATTCAGCCACGATTAAAAAAATTTAACTACTTCACATGAAAACAAAGTAAAATCTCAATGAAAACCACCTAAAGCCTCTAAAGAACCAAACAAATTTGAATCACACGCCTAAAGAATCTAGGAGATCAAACCACACACAAACAGTAACTTTCCGTACTAAAAACACTAGTTGGTGATGAAACCCAACGTCGCAGAGTTCAATACAGAAATGGCGGTTGGAACAGTTACCCCGACAACCTACTTAATGAATAGACTAGCACAAGTTCCTCCACTAAACTATCTTGAGTGAAGAGAACCCCCCAGAAAATCCAAGTGAGTCTAGCCGACGTCTGCTCTAGGTACAGTGGGATCTTCCCACCACTATCACCTTAGGAAGAATCCTATAGAATATGGTTACTAAGGTTACCAACGGAAACAAATATACCTGGGGGAACAGTCTACGATCCGATACACATGGAAGGGCAGAGTAACAAGATCAATCCCCTTGAAGGCTCTTTGATATAATCCAAGGTTTACCAACAAGTGACCCCAGGCTCCTCGAAAATGGTTAATCCAAGGTTTACCATTTTTAATACATGAATATCTGGCGTCATTCCCAATGAGGAAGGATTGATTCCCACACTAGTTTGGACACGATCTCGTGCTTCTCCTTTAAGAGGAGCTTTCCCAGAGCATAAATGCAACAATTGGATTTCTCTCCTACCACAAGATACAACTACTTGTTTGTTTTACTGTCTTGGAGAGTTAATTACTCCCTACTACAAGACACTAGCCTAAGCTATGTTGCTGTATCAGAGCCCTAGAAATAAAAATATTACTAGATAGGTTTTACTTTAAGCATTATTTTTATTGGTTTTTGTTTAAGTCAAGAGGTGCGGAGATGAAACTTGTGGTGTGAAGACTCGACTCGGAATCACTAAAAAAAGCACTTAAGATGATTAAGCAATATTTTCCCTTCAATGAACTTCTAGCTAGGTGTTTATGCCCCGAAAATCGTTGTATCAACATTGGGGGATAACCACCCGGTCCGGACCTTCATACAACTACTTTTTCGTTTGGGATGGTGGCTCTGACTGGATATAATGGGACCAGTTTCCCAATAATGAATAAAAGGGGATGGATGAGTGATTGGTTTCCAATAAATGATAATGAATGAGTGACTTAATCTCACAGCAAAAACATAAATGACTATTCTATCCCGGGAGGCTTCTATTCTTTTAAGTGCAATGCTTGATGATCTATGTTCATTAATAGGCATATAGATGACTCTACACAATAAACATAGACATTCATTTACTTAATGATTTATTTTTTCAAGTAGTTGAACAAAGTGATTATCAAAACATTGTTACACTTATCTTTTTATATTACCGATACATGTATGATAAAAGAAAATCATGTTGTAAACATCCAATAGTGGAAATTATAAAGAATGTTGTTAAAAACACACACATATATCCGATAATAGCAAGAGCGATCAAACAACAGTTCACATAAACAGAATGGACTCAGACATAGATAGTAGTACCATATGAGCTGCAAATCATTCCCAGCATCAATCGCTATTTGAATTCCTCCTTCCTACGTAGAAATACTTTTAAATAAGGGCAGTAGTGCACATTCACATAAAAGCTTCGTTATCAAAATTGGAATAATTGGCCCAGTCTTTATAAAAAATATTCCTGAAGTACAGTAGTGCAACTTCAGGTTTAAGTCATATACCAAAACTTACGACCCTTTCCAATGCATTGAAAGGGTCTATAAATACTTGACTAAAACTAACTAACTATGAAATTAAAATCCTACTTAATTGGTACAACTTGATTTGGAGTATCTTCCTGAATAGCAATATGGCAGTCGACAGCATGATTCATCACTTAGGCTGTTTTCCTTTCGACCTGAGTTGGCATATTGCAAGCATTGGTTCCACTTCTAGTGGTTGGTTGAGATGAGAATTGAGTTGGGCAGCATAGGTGGCATCTCTTATATCGGGAATGATACACCTGATTGCATCTGTCAGGCATTTGAGGCAGCTCTTTGGCTGTATGGTTTGACTAGGAACAACCAATAGGTGTCCCAAGTCAAACTATTAATACCTGCGATCAATCTCCCATTCTTCTCCAGCTCTTGATAACATGACTGCTTGAATGTTTTAGCCGATAGAAATTTAACTGGGGTACATTGAGAGATCATGTTAGATAAGTAGAGAGTATCATTAATCAATTCAACCAAATTACTTGTGGTTAACTTGAATCTGGAAACTACCCTTTCTGCCTTCATTAACTGGGACTGCCATTCCATAAATAGGATCTCTTTATGTGATTCTAAGATTTTAGGCAAATTAGCTACCTATCCCTCATCAGTTTCTTGCCACTTAAGAAAATTGGTCAAGGTCTCATCGGCCTACTCCAATTCTATTCTAGCATCAACCGATTTATCACTTACTGATGTTGTTAAGTCACATAAGGGTTCTACTTGAGCGATTTGTTGACATAATAGCCTTATGTGTGTTACCAATGCTTTGTTAATCTGTAATTCTTCAGCTCTGAACTCTACAGGCTGTGGAATATTCTTGGACTTTTCTATTTCGGTTGATAATTGAGCAATTTTCTCATCTTTAGATTTCCCCATCTGTTCATGCACTGCTTTCAATTTTGCCAGCACTCCCGAAAACTCCTTCTACTTTTGAATGGAACTTGAATCAATTCTTTGTTTTTCTTCCTACAATTGTTTATTCAGTTGATTGTTTATTTGTTGTTGTGTAGAAAACTGTTGTTCAAGTTTCTCTGCCTTCTGTTGTGCCTCCGATAACTATACATGTAGCGAGGCGGTTGCTTGGTCCTTTTCTCTTAACATATTAGTCACCTCTGATGCCTTGTCCATGGTGGTCGCCGAATAGGCTCCAGCATATTGGGACAATCTAGTAAGGTCATTAGAAGGATCAAATTCCTCTTTCTAGACCACATTGGTTGTTACTGTTTGTTCAGGGAATAGGGAAGGTTGATCAGTCCTTCTCCTTTTCTGCTGTCATTTTACTACAACCCTATTCTTTGGGCTGTAAAAGACATCCAATGGAGGTATCTCCTCCACTTGCAAAACAATCTGATCCTAAGGATCCTTAGGAATTATCTCTATTCCTATAGAAATGGGTAGGCCGTTGGTTCCACTTGGAACCTCTTTATATGTTGTATCCTGTGTGTCAGCCGCTTTTGATGTATCGGCTTCCTTTGAGCTCTCAAGATTGCTTATGATTGAGTCAAATTGCTGCCATTCCTGGAGAAATTTTGGGTCAATATGGGCATCTCCATTCACGTCCGTGCTGCTCTGCTCCTGTTCTTTCCTCTGTATTTCCTCTTGCTCTCTTCTCTACACTTCTTCCAGCTCTTTTGTTTGGATTCCTCCAACAATTTCTGATGTAGCAGGAGGTTCATTAGTGAGTTGTTGCTCAGGCTCGCTTGATTTTGTCATCGGGGTCGTTGCTAACAGATCTAGAGGCGGAGTTTGCAACCTCTGTTCTCTAAGTCTGTTAAATTCAACTAACCCGTCATCATTATATTTCATTATGGCTAGTGATTTAACCTGGAATAGAGACTCGGCTAAGGACAACAGGTCATCAAAAATATCATCTTTATGGTCAAATTTAGTTAGTTTTTCCTATTCAAGTGCATTGTAGGTGACTTTGTTTGGATCAAATTTCCTATTAGGAAGAGTGGGGAGATTTAGTGCCTTAATCTTATCTGCTTCTTTCTCTACATGTTTAAAGTCATGCAGAGCATAGGCACCACATCTTAGAGGAAAAGAAGGCCAAACCTGCTTCCTTTTATTCCTTAGAGTCTGTGTAACTCCTTCGGATGTAATCTGATATGCTACCTCTCGGGCTAACGGTTTTTTGGGTATATACAAAGGGAGGACATGAGGCTTGGCCTGGCTACCGAAAACTCTTACATAGTTGAATTTTTCTTCTCCGAACCAGCTCCCTATGACTGTCAAGTCAATCTTCGCTTGGGAGGAAATCTTAGGAGCAGGTTTGTCAAAAATGGCATAGTGAATGGGTAACATAAAACCATTGCAAACTTGATATAAATGGTGTTTATAGTGGGCTTTCCATAACTTCTGGTGGTATATATGAATGGGAATGGGGCCTTGTGGAGTCCATCTCCACCCAAGCATAGGAAATTCGGAATTAAAACACAGGGTGTCCAAGATATAGGCACTATAGTAAAATGGGGGAACGAACCTTTCAGTAATGCGGGATTTGTTTCTAAATTCAAGAACTGTGGTTGCTAACTTATCAGACAGTATATTTTCCTAATCCATTATTTCACTATTGCATGCTGCCTCCATCAAAGGCACCATCTCTATAGTGAAGTTTGCGGAATCATGTAACCCCCACAACCAACACATCATTACCCCGGCATAACAATAAGGAGAACACAAGGAATCGACAGAGTACTTACCTGAAGACTCATGCTTATGTTTTGCTGGGTTTTGCCTCCAATCTCGTATGGGTTCTGATTCAATTTCGTTTTCATTTTTAAATTTTCCAAGAATGCCTTGTTGTACTTCTTCTCTGGTGTAGGCAAATGGTACATTTGCCTCAAATCATCATGTTGAAATGAGCCGAACACTCTCCTGTCCATGGTGTAGAATGTCCTGTTTGTAATTGGGATTTCTTTAATTGGGATTTCTTCAATTGCCCATCTCACCACATCTGTATATGGGAGAATTTTTTCTCGGGCTGCTATCCAATGAAGGTAAGAGTCGGCTAAATCTTTTAGAGTAGCATCACACTTCCGAGTTGTGTCTGTTGTGGCTTGCACTGTTGTTACCTCAGGCTCTTCGGCCTCAATCATATTGTGGATGCTCAGCCAAGTACTTTTACCGAGTCCCAAAAATGTGGTGTCGGATATCAGTCCCTTTTTTCTTGCTCCTGGATCGGCAATGTGTTGCCCTGTAACTGCCGAAGTGAAAGCTGTTGCAGTTTTCTTAGATTTCTTCCCCATTTGGCTTGAATTTGCAGCTTTGGAAGAGCTCTGCACCGGAGAGACAATGAACATAATGCGGAGAATTGGTAGTGCAAACCAAAGATGAACGAGATATATTAATCAATGAATAATGGAGGATTTAACTTAAGGTGGTCGCGAGTACAATCTCTGAAGATATTTTAGCCTTACTATTTCATTAAATGGTCGTTTAAACCTGTCAATCCTTTAAATGCTCATCATATCGTTTATTGACCGAATGATTCATTTAAGTGTGGTTTTGATGCTTTGGTGGTTGAGCGTAAGTGAATCACTATTGGGAAGAGAAAGGCCTTTAATACTAAATAACCATAATATATCTTGGCTTTATCAATCTTTTTTGAAATCTGCCCTTTAGCTTTATCACAATCAGCGATCGGGGGAAAGCTTAAGTTGTTATATTGGGTCCTTTCGGAATCCCTGATCGCCGATAGTGATATCGCCGATTCGCATCGAGAGTTTTAAACGAGGGCTTTAGATGCATGCATGGTACATCCTCGATCGCCGATATCAATATTGCATCGGAGCGAGGAGGGGCCTTTTGTTATGATTGCTTGCCTTCCCGATATCCGATAGTCATTTGTGCATTGTTGCATTGGGGAAGATCTATGGGTCTTCAAGTCATGCATCCGTTGTTATTGCGATATGCGATCTTGTGATCACTTTACCGCAATAATAAAAGATTACTCATTCTTTATTATAAGACTGATTAAGTGATTTATCAAAAATGTTTTATAATGTTTTATTTCTTTTCGAACCTTTTTGAATAATGATAATTTGATACCAATTTAAATGAAAAGGGACCCATTTCATATTATAGTTTTGAAAAATAAAAATATGTATGAAATGGGGGGTTGTTGTAGAGCACAACAATTGGCGATTCGCTGGGAGAAACAATTATCTCTGAGAAGTACTGAAATACTTAAACTTTCTTTAAATAGGAATCTCATCAAAGAGGAAAATTCTAATATGACTAGGTATATATGTATTCCGAATAAAATAAAAACTATCTTTGCTAATTTCTTCTCTTGTTAAAATTAGATACATTCTAAGTTTTAAATTGGCCTCTATTGGTTGATAATGATAAAACCAAAAACCTTTCCAAATCAGCTTTTTAATTAACTCCTTTGTCATAGGTAGAGCCTCTGCTTCTAGCAAACATTTGTAGTTTCGACAGGGATACCTTTTAACCATGTTATTGTCCATTATCCCATCCATTTCACAGTATGATTAACATAATGAATTGAAAACATGATTTCATATTTTGTATCTCTTTTTACTTTTCTGTTATTTTGTAAGATAAAAAGCCATTGTCTTGGTTTGGTGGCCAGCTGAGTGACAATGCCATTCACTGGTAGTAATCTAACTGAACAAGTTGGCTCGTGATGAGACCCTTTGTCTTATGATTCTAAGCCATTACCCTGTTTTGGTATGCAATGTTGGTAATGTCGGTTAAACTATTTCCCGATGATCATGGTAAGTAGGCTTGTAATAAGACCCCTTATCTTTTATATCAAATATTTTAGAATTACACTCTGAGTAATCACAAACTTTGATGAATGGGATGGACAATTTTCTCCTTAAGGGAGAATGGATGACAGGATAAGAGTTGAAGATGTTGAAGTTGGATTGGTTTCTGTTTTGATATTGATAACCTTTTTTGTGACCAATTTGAAAACATAAAATGATTTACAATACTTCTAAACCTTGAGAAGAGTTCACAAAAATTGAAATGTGGTTTTAGAATGCAGTTATACCTAGTTTCCTAGAAATTGTCCCTTTTGTTTAAGGCTTCTATTATTTAAAAGTAAATATCAACACTACTTCTTTCAGCAACTTTTAAATACAACAAAGGTCAATGGAAGATACCTTACAACTTTATTTCCTAATGGTCCTACAAACTACAAATCCCACTAAACTAAAAAAGGGGGAGAAGGGGTTACCTCCTTAATTGAAGAATTTCTTTAATATGAGGCCATTAACAGGAAGAGAATCTCTCTTACCTAATAAATTTTGTAATATGAATGTCGAATGGCCTATCTTCTCACAGATCTGAAATGGTCCAAGCCACATTTTCTAGAACTTGGTGTGTTTTCCTTTATCCTCATGGGCTTTGTCCCATTTCAGAACTAGATCACCGACTTGCAACTGTTTAGAACTTGATGAAGTTGAATCAAAGGATGACTTGATAATTTGCTGATGTTTTGAATGAGTAATTTTGGCCCTCTCTCTTTCCTCTTCTAATTTTAAGATTTGATCATGTCTAAGTTGAATAGAAGAAGAAGGGCTTTCTTCAATAAACTGAACTAGGGCTAGAGAAGGAAGGAAAAGATTCATTGGTAGCACTGCTTCTTTCCCATATACAAGATTGAATGGAGAAGAACCTATGGAAGCCTTCTATGTTATCCTATCAACCCATAGTGCGAATATTAAAGATTTGTGCCAGTTTTTATGATTTTGTTCGATAGTTCGCTTAATAATCTTAACTATATTTTTATTGGCAGATTCTGCTAAACCGTTACCCTGGGGATAGTAATTAGTAGAATATTTCAATTTAAATCCTCTTTTAATAGCAAAATCAAACATAGCATTCCTAGAGAAATAAGATGCATTATCAAAAACAAGAGCATTTGGGACACCAAACCTGGTAATGATGAATTGATCTATGAATTTCATAATTGCTTCAGAATTTGTTGTCTTTAAAGGAATCGCTTCAACCCACTTAGTAATATAATCAGTGGCAGTAAGGACATACTTATGCTATTTGGAAGAATGTGGAGTGATTTCTCCAATGATGTCCAATCCCCATTGCTCAAATGGTTGTTCAATGTTGACTGGTTGCAAAGGGAGAGCTAGTTTTCTTTGTCTTCCATTAGAAGTTTGACAACTTTAGCACTTCCTTACATATTCATGAGCATATCTAAATAGGGTGGGCCAATAGTATCCAGCATGAATGATTTTTTGGGCTGTTATGTCAGCTCCGAAATGTCATCCTGCTGGTCCATCATGCAATTCCTGCAAAACCTTTTGTGCTTCAGGTTTTTCTAGGCATCTTAATAAAATTGAATCATAATTTTGCCTAAAAAGTACATCATTAATGATTGTGAATTTTATTGCTTTTAAATCTAATGGCCCTTTTGTTTTTATAAGACAGGTTGGGAGGTGCATATCCATTTTTCAAATAAAAGATCAAGTCTGCATATTGTGATTTAGAATCAGTAATACTTATCTGATTGATTTCTTCGATATGTTCTGTATCACCTGTTTGTTGAATGTTGGATGCTCCTGCCAATAATCTACAAAAACCTTGGCCTCCAACAATCTTTGCTGGCTTGATTTCCAAGTCATATTCTTGAAGTTCTGTAACCCAATTTTCCCTTTTTTCACCTAATTCCCTTTGGATTAATAGTTTCCTTACTGTAGGAAAAGGAACTATAACTTTTGTATGGGATTTTAAAAGGAAGGGTCTGTAATCTACAAAAACCTTGGCCTCCAACAATCTTTGCTGGCTTGATTTCCAAGTCATATTCTTGAAGTTCTGTAACCCAATTTTCCCTTTTTTCACCTAATTCCCTTTGGATTAATAGTTTCCTTACTGTAGGAAAAGGAACTATAACTTTTGTATGGGATTTTAAAAGGAAGGGTCTGTAATGTTTGACAGCTTTATACACAGCAAAGGCTTGTTTTTCTACTTCGGAATAATTCAGTTCAGCACCCTGAAGGTTTGAACTATAAAATGAAAACGGTGCTTCCAAGTTGTGATCATTAATCTGAGTGAGTACTGCTGCATAAGATGAATCGGATGTGATAGTATACAATGTGAAATGATTAGAAAAATTAGGAGTATTTAAAGTGGGGGCATTGATTATTGATTGTTTGATTGAATCAAATGCTTCATTTTCTGCTGATCCCCATCTAAACACTGAATTTTTCTTAATCATAGTTTGTAGTGGTAAAATGATGTGAGAAAATTCTGGAACAAATCTTTTGAAAAAATTGATTTGGCCTAAAAATGACTGCATGGATTTTTTATTATGAGGAAAAGGGATTTCAGAGATTTCTTTAATCCTATCCGGATCAATATAAACGCCATCTTTGGAAACAATAAAGCTAAGATCTTTCCTTGATTAAGAGCAAAGAAGGATTTTCTGGGATTGAGTGAAATACCATATCTTCTGCAACGTTCAAAGATTTGGTGTAAATCATGCAAATGATTGGATATCTTCTTAGAAAATATAGTAATATCATCTACGTAGACAACTACTGTTTTGTTGATCAATCCTTTGAAAGCTATATACATCGCTCTTTGGAACGTGGCTCCTGCATTAATAAGTCCGAAAGGCATTTTCTAATAAGCATAAGTTCCCCATTTTGTTCTGAACGCAGTTTTCATTCTGTCATCAGGATGGACCAAAACTTGGTTATATCCTGAAAAACCATCTAAAAAGGACATCAACTTAGAGCCTGCTACTGAATGGATTATCTTCTCCATAGTATGTAATGGGAAACTATCTTTTAGGCTTACCTTATTCAGATTTCTGAAATCTATACAAATCCTGATATCACCATTTTTCTTCCTAATAGGCACCATATTGGAGACCCAGTTTGAGTGCCGAACGGGAAAAATAATCTTAGCTTTCAAGATTTTATTGAGTTCTGATTTTATTTGACTCTCTAATTTCGGATGTATTTTCCTGAGCTTTTGTTGAACTGGTTTTTGTTCTACAAGCATTGGAATGGTATGCTAGATGATAGATGTATCATATGTTTTTAAATCCTCATATTTCCAAGTGAAGACATGTTTATTTTTCCTTAACAGTCAAATGAATGCTGTTTTTCTTTTGCAGAAAGTCCTAATCCTAGATTAATGCTTTGAGAATTTTGCTCAGTGCCAAGATTTATCAATTCAAACCTTAAGGTGGAACTTTTGAGCTCTGTATTGGTCACAGGTTTAAACTTGTCTTTAATGTCATAAAGATCCTCAAGCTTCACCACAGGCTTTGGTATTGAGTTTTCCTCGTGCTTTTCTCTCATTTGAAGATCATGTTTGCTTTCCTCTATGATATGATCATCGTAGGACTTTTCGGAAGTAAAAAATTGTAAGATGTCTTCATCGTGATTGAATACTCTCCAATTAGTGACATTGTCAGGAATTGATGGTCTAAAAAGCAATTCTACTGAAAATCTATCTGGGCTATAATCTTCAGAAGGTAGGAGTTTGGAAGCAACATTGGCTAGCAAGTCGGCTGCCGAATTTTGAGACCTAGGGATGGAAGAAATATTGAATGCTGAAAAGTGAGAGGTGAGTTCTTGTACCAGTGACTGATAATGTTTGAGGTGGTCTGAAAGACAATGAATGGTATTTCTCACCTGTTTGGTAATAATTTCTGAATCGCCAAACACTTTCAAATATTGAACCTTAAGGCCAATCGCTTTGTATAGTCCTTGGACTAAGGCTTGATACTCAGCTGTATTGTTTGTGCATTCAAACTCCAACCTACAGGACAGCATTGTTTTTTCTCCCTGAGGGCTAACCAAGATACATCCTGCTCCCGAGCCTTCGCTAGACTTAGAGCCATCAAAATATAGTGACCAAAATAAAGAATTATCAACAATTTTATTTACAGTTTCCTCAGTATTGTTAAAACATCTTGACCTATCCGTTTGTGAATAATTTTCGATCTGAGATGTAAAATGTTTTACTGAGAAGGGAGATGGTTGAGCTGTGAAGTTGCCAAAGAATGACTCAGATGAATAATTCCCCAAGATATTGTTATTAAATGTTATTGGTTGATTTTCCTGTTCAAATTCTGTAACAGTGTGGGTCATGTGTTTTTCCCGATTGATTTTTATTTGATTTGGCTTTCCCTTGTAGGGTAGCCACATGTGGGACCAATTGGTAGAAATATACCCATGGAGCTTCTCAGACCAATCCTTACTCAATATTAAATCGTAAAATTCAGGTATATCGACGATTAAGATATCAATTCTTTGAACTACTCATGGATAGGGCGATAGCATGATAGTTACAGAGTTAATTTCTGCTACAACCTGTACATTGGTTCTATCTAACTGTACAATGTGAATTGCAAATTTTTGGGGCTCAATGTTC
This sequence comes from Pinus tabuliformis, assembly GCA_031772625.1. NCBI lineage: Eukaryota > Viridiplantae > Streptophyta > Pinopsida > Pinales > Pinaceae > Pinus > Pinus tabuliformis. The sequence goes on from CM062811.1 coordinate 738,435,497, forward strand.
AGTTTGGAACAAACCAAAGCTGACATTATATTTGAGGATGCCCCCGAGTCTATCAAAAAATTGTGCAGATTTCGATTATAAATCTCATAGGTTAATAGGAAAGGAGGAGTATGGGAATTGGATCTGTCTCCAATAAGAATCATATCAATAACTTCAATCGTACTAGAAGGTGGTTGTCCTGAATCATTTGCAGCTTTAGCACTAGGAAAAGGTGAAGAAGGAACAACATTCAATTCTTTGAGAAGCAATTTTTGCTAATGTTTTAGTTTACTAAGTTCAATCATAGTAATGTTTTCCTTAATTTTCTTCATATCATCAACAATATTGTAATCCATTGAATCAGATACTACCAACGTTTTAGATGTTGAAGGTATATTTGAGGTTGAAGTTTGGTTCCGGGGAACCGTTGCAGTTGGATTCTTTGTGGATACCTTTTCCTTTGTAGTAGTAGCACCTACACTTCTTTTCTTTGAAGTTGCCTGGACGGGTTTAGGGGCACCTTTACTCCTAGTGGTGATAGGAAAGGCTTCTTGTTCATTTTTTGTATTGGAGTTAGGCAATATAAAATCCCACATTCCATGGCATTCAACAACTTCCTCTTCTTCATCAGTTGGTAAAATTGTTTCCTCTTCTTCTTCTTCCTCAGGATCTGAATCTTCATTAGATATAACATTTGGTGGTTTTGATTCGATTTTCTTGAAATTTCTAAAGGGCCTTTTGGTTGATGTTTCTGCTACTTTTTTTTTGATTTCAACCATCTCATTTGACAAAGTCTTAAGGAATTTTTGCAGACCTTCCATATCATAGTGATCTTTAGGGGTTTTCTTCTTTGAATCATCTTTAAAAGAAACTTTTTTTCTATCTTCAAGAGCAGCTTTCTTCTCTAGATCATTAATATGTTTCTCCACAGCAAGTGCTTCTTTCATGTTTTCAGCTAAAGTTGGTTTTCTGACCCTGTCTACGGAAATAGCTATATTGGCAGGTAGGGCAGTTATATACCACTCGCTTCTGATTTGCTCACTTGGTTTGGAGGCCGTTGGTATTTTATTCAAGAGTTTATTGAATCGCGCATTGAATTCTTTAATCGGCTCCCTATGCTCTATCCTAAGATTGGAGAGATGATTTATTAATGTGGCTAAAGATCTATCATCACCATACTTAGTGAGAAACTGCTCTTGGCAAGTGGTCCAACTGGTAATAGATCCAGAAGGCAAGGAAAAATACCAGGATCCTACTGATCCTTGTAAAGTGTAAGGGAAAAGCCTAACGACAACATCTTCCTCTGTCACTCCTTTCAAATTAACTGATAACATGAAGTTATTAATATGTTCCTCATCCTGTATTCCATCATCTGTGTTAAACTTGGGTAGCCATTTTTCAAGAGCATTAGGTAATGCATGTAATGGTGTAGGCATATTGACAGCACCAGGTCTATTCCATGGATTTTCCATTGAAACACCAGTAGGGGATGAGATGGATGATGAAATTGCAGATGTTTGGGAAGGACTTGATATTGAGGATTGAGCAGGTTGGGATGTTGAAGTTCCTAATCCCTGATGAACAACAATGTGTAATGAGGGAGTGGATGGTTGACTTCACACAAGGGAAGATGAGATGGAGGATGTGGATGAAAGTGCCTCACTGTCAGATCCTTCAGTGTTCTTCTTTGCCCTTTTCCTTTTAGGTAAGGGTAGCTCAGTGGGTTCAATACCGAGCTTTCCGCTCTGAAGTCTAGTGAGGGGATGAGGTAGATTGAATTGCGAAGTCTCACTGCTTTGAGATACTTCAGATTTTTGTGGTGTTATCGAGAAGCCTTGAAGTTTGGATGAGTAACTGAACTTCAGGGGATTCAAGACTTAATCGTTCTGGAGTGTTATGGATTTGAGCAGTGTTAGTTGATTCCTCTTCTTCTTTCTTGGATACTAGAGAACCAGCATGAAATTGGGAAGTACGAGGTGATGTGGAGGGAGATTTTTTCTCAAAATGGTCTGTAGATTTGGATTTGCTCACCATTCATAGTTAAGCCCTCCTTCTAGCACCAAAAATGTTGATGCCCCAAAAATCGTTGTATCAACATTGGGGGATAACCACCTGGTCTGGACCTTAATACAACTCATTTTCCATTTGGGATAGTGGCTCCGACTAGATATAATGGGACCAGTTTCCCAATAATGAATAAAAGGGGATGGATGAGTGATTGGTTTCCAGTAAATTATAATGAATGGATGACTTAATCTAACAGTAAAAACATAAATGACAATTCTATCTCGGGAGGCTTCTATTCTTTTAAGTGCAGTGCTTGATGATCTTTGTTCATTAATAGGCATATAGATGACTCTACACAATAAACATAGACATTCATTTACTTAATGATTTCTTTGTTCAAGTAGTTGAACAAAGTGATTAACAAAACATTGTTACACTTATCTTTTTATATTACCGATACATGTATGATAAAAGAAAAGTATGTTGTAAACATCCAATAGTGGAAATTATAGAGAATCTTGTTAAAAACACACGCATATATCCGATAATAGCAAGAGCGATCAAACAACAATTCACATAAACAGAATGAACTCAGACATAGATAGTAGTACCATATGAGCTCCAAATCATTCCCAACATCAATCGCTATTTGAATTCCTTCTTCCGATGTAGAAATACTTTTAAATAAAGGCAGTAGTGCACATTCACATAAAATCTTCGTTATCAAAATTGGAATAATTGGCCCAGTATTTATAAAAAATATGCCTGAAGTACAGTAGTGCAACTTTAGGTTTAAGTCATATACAAAAACTTACGACTCTTTCCAATGCATTGAAAGGGTCTATAAATACTTGATTAAAACTAACTAACTATGAGATTGATATCCTACTTGATTGGTACAACTTGATTTGGAGTATATTCTTGATAATAATCTAGCAGTCGGTAGCATGATTCATCACTTAGGCTATTTGCCTTTCGACCTGAGTTGGCATATTGCAAGCATTGGTTCCACTTCTGGTGGTCGGTTGAGATGACAATTGAGTTGGGCAGCATAGGTGGCATCTTGTATATCGGGAATGATACACCTGATTGCATCTATCAGGCATTTGAGGGCAGCTCTTTGGCTGTATGGTTTGACTAGGAACAACCAATAGGTGTCCCAAGTCAAACTATTAATACCTGCAATCAATCTCCCATTCTTCTCCAACTCTTGATAACATGACTGCTCCAATGTTTTAGCCGATAGCAATTTACCTGGGGTACATTGAGAGATCATGTTAGATAAGTAGAGAGTATCATTAATCAATTCAATCAAATTACTTGTGGTTAACTTGCATCTGGAAACTGCTCTCTGCCTTCATTAACTGGGACTGTCATTCCATAAATAGGATCTCTTTATGTGATTCAAATATTTGTGGCAAATTAGTTGCCTGTCCCTCATCAGTGTCTTGCCACTCAAGCAAATTGGTCAAGGTCTCATCGGCCTGCTCCAAGTCTGTTATAGAATCAACAAATTTATCACTTATTGATGTTGTTAAGTCACATAAGGGTTCTGCTTGAGCGATTTGTTGACATAACAGCCTTATTTGTGTTACCAATGCTTTGTTAATCTGTAATGCTTCGGCTCTGAACTCTGTAGGTTGTGGAAGATTCTTGGACTTTTCTATTTGGGCTGATAATTGAGCAATTTTCTCATCTTTAGATTTCCCCATCTATTCATGCACTACTTTCAATTTTGCCATCGCTTCCGACAGCTCCTTCTGCTTTTGAATGGCACTTGAATCAATTCTTTGTTTTTCTTCCAGCAATTGTTTATTCAGTTGATTATTTATTCGTTACTGTGTAGACAACTGCTGTTCAAGTTGCTTTGACTTCTGTTGTGCCTCTGATAATTGTACTTGTAGCGAGGCGATTTCTTGGTTCTTTTCTCTTAACAGATTAGTGACCGCTGATGCCTTGTCCATGGTGGCCGCTGAATAGGCTCCAGCATATTGGGACAATTTAGTAAGGTCATCAGAAGGATCAAATTCCTCTTTCCAGACCACATTGGCTGTCACTGTTTGTTCAGGAAATAGGGAAGGTTGATCAGTCCTTCTCCTTTTCCGCTGTCATTTTACTACAGCCCTGTGCTTTGGGCTGTAAAAGACGTCCAATGCATGTATCTCCTCCACTTGCAAAACAATCTGATCCGAAGGATCCTTAGGAATTATCTCTATTCCTGTAGAAATGGGTAGCCCGCTGGTTCCACTTGGAACCTCTTTAGATGTTGTATCCTGTGTGTCAGCCGGTTTTGATGTATCGGCTTCCTTTGAGCTCTCAAGATTGCTTATGATTGAGTCGAATTGCTGCCATTCCTGGAGCAATTTCGGGTCATTCTGGGCATCTACATTCATGTCCGTGCTGCTCTGCTCCTGTTCTTTCCTCTGTGTTTCCTCTTGCTCTCTTCTCTGCACTTCTTCCTACTCTTTTGTTTGGATTCCTATAGCAATTTTTGATGTAGCAGGAGGTTCATTAGTGAGTTGTTGCTCAATCTTGCTTGATTTTGTCATCGGGGTCGTTCCTAACAGATCTAGAGGCAGAGTTTGCAACCTCTGTTCTCTAAGTCTGTTAAATTCAACTAACCCGTCATCATTATATTTCATTATGGCTAGTGATTTAACCTAGAATAGAGACTGGGATGATGAGAACAGGTCATCAAAAATATCATCTTTATGGTCAAATTTAGTTAGTTTTTCTTGTTCAAGTGCATTGTAAGCGACTTTGTTTGGATCAAATCGCCTATTAGGAAGAGTGGCGACATTCAGTGCCTTAATCTTACCTACTTCTTTCTCTGAATGTTTAAAGTCATGCAGAGTGTAGACACCACATCTTAGAGGAAAAGAAGGCCAAACCTGCTTCTTTTTATTCCTTAGAGTCTGTGTAACTCCTTCGGATGTAATCTGATATGCTACCTCTCGGGCTAATAGCTTGTCGGGTATATATAAAGGGAGGAAATGAGGCTTGGCCTGGCTGCTGAAAACTCTTACACAGGTGAATTTTTCTTCTCTGAACCATCTCCCTACAGCTGTCAAGTCAATCTCTGCATGGGAGGAAATCTTAGGAGCAGGTTTGTCAAAAATGGCATAGTGAATGGGTAACATAAAACCATTGCAAACTTGATATAAATGGTGTTTATAGTGGGCTTTCCATAACTTCTGGTGGTATATATGAATGGGCATGGGGACTTGTGGAGTCCATCTCCACCCAAGCACAGGAAATTCACAAGGAATCGACAGAGTACTTACCCGAGACTCATGCTTGTGTTTTGATGGATTTTGCCTCCAATCCCGTATGGGTTCTGATTCAATGTCGTTTTCATTTTTGAATTTCTCCAAGAATGCCTTGTTGTACTTCTTCTCTGGTGCAGGCAAATGGTACATTTGCCTCAAATCATCATGTTGAAACGAGCCGAGCACTCTCCCGTCCATGGTGCAAAATGTCCTGTTTGTAATTGGGATTTCTTCAATTGCCCATCTCACCACATCTGTATATGGGAGAATTTGTTCTCGGGCTACTATCCGATGAAGGTAAGAGTCGGCTAAATCCTTTAGAGTAGCATAAAACTTCCAATTCGTGTCTGCTGTGGCTTGCACTGTTGTTACCTCAGGCTCTTCGGCCTCAATCAGATTGTAGATGCTCAACCAAGTAGTTTTATAGAGTGCCAGACATGTGGTGTCGGATATCAGTCCCTTTTTTATTGCTCCTGGATCGGCAAAGTGTTTTCCTGTAACTGCCGAAGCATAAACTGTTGTAGTTTTCTTAGATTTCTTCCCCATTTGGCTTGAATTTGCTGCTTCGGAAGAGCTCTGCACAGGAGAGACAATGAACGTAATGCAGAGAATTGGTAGCGCAAACCAAAGATGAACGAGATATATTAATCAATGAATAATGGAGGATTTAACTTAAGGTGGCCGCGGATACAATCTCTGAAGAGATTTTAGCCTTACTGTTTCACTAAATGGCCATTTAAACTTGTCAATCATTTAAATTCTCATCATATTGTTTATTAGTCGAATGATTCATTTAAGCATGGTTTTGATGCTTTGGCGGTTGATTTTAAGTGAATCGCTATCGGGAAGAGAAATGCCTTTAATACTAAATAACCATAATATATCCCGACTTTATCAATCTCTTTTAAAATCTGCACTTTAGCTTTATCGCAATCAGCAATCGGGGGAAAGATTAAGCTGGTATATTGATGTCCTTTCGGAATCCTTGATTGTTGATAGCGATATCACCGATTCGCATCGGGAGTTTTAAACAATGGCTTTAGAGCATGAATGGTACATCCCCGATCGCCGATAGCGATATCGCATCAGAGCGACGAGGGGCCTTTTTTTATCATTTCTTGCCTTCCCAATATCCGATAGCCATTTGTGCATTGTCGCATTGGGGAAGATCTATGGGTCTTCAATTCATGCATCCTTTGCTATTGCCATATGCGATCTTCTGATCTCTTTATCGCAATAATAAAAGATTACTCATTATTTATTATAAGACTCATTAAGTGATTTATCAAAAAGGTTTTATAATGTTTTATTTTATTTCAGACCTTTTTGAGTAATGATAAGTTGATACCAATTTAAATGAAAAGGGACCCATTTCATGTTATAGTTTTGAAAAATAAAAATATGTATGAAATGGGGGGTTTTTGTAGAGCACAACAATAGTAAAGAGTTTGAGAATGCAAATGCCTGTAAACATAAATCTTTCTTAAGAAAAAAATTAAAAGAAGAGATTTTTGTCTTTTCCAATGCACTCAAAACAAGACAATTAGTTATTTTCACAAAAATTTCCCTTTTCTTTCAAAACACTCAAATACTACAAATACAAACTTTTTCCAAAAGAGATTTTTTATTTTTTATAAAACACTCAAAACTATGGAACTAACTAATCTTGATATCTATAAACTATAAAAAACTATTTGAAGTCAAAGCTTACAAGATGTCTTTTTCAAGGATGTTTTACTTAGCTATAAGAAAACTAAAGACTAATTTGTCCAGAATCACAAATTAGTCAAAAAACAACCAATTTTTGTTTTATTTTCTAAAAATGAAGTCCAAACTTTTAACCCAAGCCTTTTCGAAGTTTCGTAAAGAGACTCATAAGAAGGCTAGTAAAACCAAGGTGATCTGAGGCTTCTACAGCTTCTAAGCTTTGAGCTACTACAAGACCAAAATGAAAACCAAACCCAACAATCAAAACTTCTAGGAATTTCACCTAAAACCCTAACAGCAATGGAATTAACCTAAGAAAAGCTTCTGATAGGTTATATGCAGGTCTGGGCAGGGAATAATAACATCTAAAGAAAAACTAAGCTGAATAATAGAGAAAAACTTAGGTTTTCCAAAATTTTGATAGGGTCCAGAGGCCCACAGTTAACATAGGTGTGGTACTGCTCTCTGCTAAAAGCAAAAGTGCGGATAGGTCTGCACTGTGTTCCAAGCTGAGGGTGCGGTCCTCTCCCAAAGTTATGAAAAACAAAAAATAATCCTAGATCTACTAAAATCTACCCAATTCCACACACAATAAGCCAAAAACAAAAACAAAAACACAGTTTCTCAGGTCAAAGTAAAAACAACGAAAAAATCAAGTCCCCAGTGGAGTCGCCATTTTTTCACACGAAATGAGTCAATCTTGTGGAAAAGATAGACCTTCCTAGAATCTAACGATATCTAGTGACAAGCAAGTCAATCAAAAACTATATTTCTCTAAATATGCAATTATAAACAAAGGCAAACAAGTGTTTTAGGCCTACCTTGGGTCCAATGCAAGTTTGTGGAAGCCTCACTCTGTTATGAAACCAGCTCAAGAAAATATAGAAAAGATAGATCAACACCTTAGAATTCAGCCTCTTGAAGGGGGAAACGTCCTTTACATTACATAAATGAACAATTCTTGGATGATTCAAAGGACAAAACCTCCTTTCTATATATAGGAGTCTAAGGAGTCACAATATAATCTAGCCGACCTAACAATAATAATATAAAGCCATAAGAATAACAATAGAGGGATTCCATGGGGCACAGAAATAACAACATGGGGGTAATAGGGGCACAACAATATAAATAAGGGGTATAACTACAATAGTAATAGGGTAATCACTAGTATTCTAGGGACCCAACATGCCCCTCTCCCTCAAAAAAGTGTTGTCCTCAATGCTTGATTAGTTCTGGATACTTCTACATAAAATTCTCATCCTCCAATGTGGAATCTTCAGCGAATAAGTTCTTCCACTTGATAAAATACTCTGAAATTGATTGATTTCATAGCTGTCGAGTTCTTGCTTTTGTGACTGCTTCTGGTTCCAATATAATTTTTCCTTCCTCGTAAAGTTCTGGAAATATTGTTTGAATTGGGAGATTGTCGCCTATAACCTTCTTTAAACATAATACATGGAAAACTGGGTGTAATCAAGAAGCTGTAGGAAGCTCCAATTTGTATGCCATAGTACCAATCTTTTGCAACACCTTGTACGGACCATAATACTTTGGTGATAATTTATTATCCTTCTTATCTTGCTTTAGGGACATTTGCTTATATGGTTTTAGCCATAGGAATACCCAACCACCTACATCAAAACTTCTTTCACTACGATGTTGATCTGCCTGTTGTTTCATTCTATTTTGTGCCAACACGAGGTTATCCTTTAAGAGTTGGAGGACTTGTTGTTAATGTTCGATGTGATGTTCCACTGCCTAAACCTTAGAATTTTCTCTTAAATATGATGTGATGGATGGTGGTTGATACCCATAAAGTGCCATAAATGGGGTCATTTTTGTTTCTGTATGGAAGGAAGTGTTATACCACCATTCAGCCAGAGGCAACCATTTGACCCATTGTGTATGTTTATCAGATACAAAGCAATAAAGATATACTTCCAAACATTTGTTTGCTATCTCAGTTTGCCCATCAGATTGAGGATGATAAGATGAGCTATGAGCTAACTGAGTACCAAGACAAGAAAACAATTTTGTCCAAAAATTTCCAATGAAAATGGGATCTCTGTCACTTACAATAATCTTTGGGTTTCCATGTAGCTTTTGAATTGTTTCCATAAATGCAGTAGAAACTGTACTAGCTTTAAATGGATGTGATAATGCACAAAAGTGTGCATACTTAGTAAGTCTGTCAACTACCACCATGATTACACTCTTTCCCTCAAACTTGGGTAAACCTATGATAAAATCCATTGAAACCTCCTCCCAATGTTGGCTTGGAATGGATAAAGGTTGTAATAGACCCGGTGCCTTAATTGTTTCAACTTTATTATGTTGGAAAACCAAACATTCTGCCACAAACTTTTGAATATCTAATTTAAGTCCGTCCCAAAAAAATTCCTTCTTAACCATGTGGTAAGTTTTCAAAAATCCTGAGTGCCCTCCTAAGGGAGAAGTGTGCAATTCCATAAGAATCTTTTGTTTTAGCTGGAAATTATTACAGAGGTATAAACGATATTTGCACCATAACGAATCATTTTTCCAGCTAAATGTATTAGACGTATTGGAATCTTTTTGTAGCTTTCGAATAAGTGCCCACACTTCTCCATCATTCTTCCATTCCTCCCTTGCCTCATTTAACCAATTTGGTTGGATAATAGAAATTGCGCACAACAATGCTTCCACATGCTCATCCTTTCTTGAGAGTGCATCTGCCACCACATTTTGCTTCCCTTTTTTGTAGACGATTTCAAAGTCATAACCCAACATCTTTGTGACCCACTTTTGTTGCTCTTCAGAGGATAATATTTGTTCTAAAAATTATTTAAGGCTATCATGATCTGTTTTTACCTTGAAGTGTCTTCCCATTAGGTAGGGTCGCCATTTCTTAAGTGCATGGAGTATTTCCAACATTTCCTTCTCATAAATAGCTTTTCTTGAAAAATTTCCCTTGATTGGACGACTTTCAAAAGCAATGGGTCTTTCATCTTTCATTAGAACAACACCAATTCCATTTCCTGAAGCATCACATTCCACAATAAAGGTTTCTGTGAAGTCCGGTCTAGCTAAGACCGGTGCTTGGCACATTGCCTCTTTAAGATGTTCAAAGGCCTTTGTTGCTTCTGGAGTCCATGAAAATGCATCTTTCTTCAATAATGTTGTTAGAGGTGCTGTTATTCTCCCATAATTCTTAACAAATTTGCGATAATACCATGTCAACCCAAGAAATCCTCGCATATGCTTTATGGATGTGGGGATTTTCCATTCCTTAATGGCTTTAATTTTGCTATGGTCTACCTTAACTCCTTCATGAGATACAATATGACCCAAATATTCCACCACCTAGACTCCAAAGAAACATTTGGATCTTTTTGCATATAATTGTTTCTCCTCCAATAGTTGTAGCACCTTGTCAACAGGTTCAACATGATCCTTCCAAGACTTGTTGTAGATTAGTATATCATCAAAAATACTAACACAAATTTTCTAAGGAATTGTTTGAAAATTGAATTCATCAAACCTTGAAATGTTGAAGGTGCATTGGTAAGGCCAAAATGCATGACCAAAAATTCATAATGACCCTCATGAGTTCTAAATGACATTTTTCGGAATGTCTTCAATCTTCATTCTGATTTGATGATATCCCGAATGAAGATCCAACTTGGTGAAGTAATTTGATCCATGCAATTCATCTAGTAACTCAGCAATGACAGGAATGGGGAACTTATTTTTAATAGTGAGCTTTTTGAGCTCCCTATAATCCGGACACGTGCGCCATGATCCATCCTTCTTGTGCACCAATACTACTGGAGTAGAGAAAAAACTTTGACTTGGTTGAATTATACCAGCCTCTAGCATTTCTGCAACCATAGGTTCAATTTCACTTTTTTGGACATAGGGATATCTGTACGGCCTGATGTTTGGAGGAAAAATTCCTGGAATCAGATGGATAGCATGATCATGAAGATGCATAGGTGGGAGACCTTTGGGAGTATCAAATACCTTGGAATGATTGTCCAGGACTTTTTGGAGATTTGGAGAAATAGATGATTCTAATGTGGAAACATCTAGTGAACATAATTGTGCAATTACACCTCTTTGCTCATTTTTTAGAAGCTTTGTCATACCATTAGAGCTGATTATCTTTCTTGGTTTCCCTGCAATACTCCTCAATTCAACTTTCTTTCCTTTTGTAGAAAATTTGATGAAAATTTCTTAAAAATTAAAAGCTATTGTACCCAAGGACTGTAGCCATTCGACTCCTAGTACAATATCATCACCTCCCATTGGAATGGAAAGCATTGGGCTAGTCAATACATAATCTCCCATGGGTAGCTTGATATTATGGCACCTTCTAGAGCAATTTATTGTTCCTCCATTTGCAATAATCACTTGACACTCTGGTGCTGGATTGTTGTTGGAAAAATTATCTATTCAGAATGCCCCTGTCCCACTCTAAGGTGTGACAATGCCTTAGAAACAAACAAGGAAAACTACTTTCGTATTCTTCTTTATGAAATGTAAATGAAGAGGAAGGATGTAACTAACCTGTGTCTTTTGCTAGTTTGTTGATCCAATCTCTCTCCTCTTTGTTCGCTTCCCGCTGCCTGCTCCCTTACTGGTCCAGCTTCACCAAGTTCCTGCAATATCACAAAAGAGGAAAACTACACAACAGACATAGATTTACATTCATAAATAGCTTAGTATCAGATTTAAGCTAAACATGCAAATATAACAAAGCATCATTGATACACAGCATGTAGGAGAAACTCAAATAGTTTTATTGATATGATAAGAAAGTCCAAGAGGAGATACAACCAAGTGAGTCCCAATCCAGCATCTACCTCCCAGCAAAGGAATCCCTTCCTCACCTCCAACAAAGCATAAATCACCCAATGTAGTAATCTCAATCTCAAACCAGCAACGATTCTCTGCAAAGTAAAAAATTCCAGCCCCTGGATCTCTGGGATGAGGGATCCATATATAGATGTAAGCAGAGAGGATGAGTCAACTTATGTTTTGACTTGTGGCTTCTCTCTGTCAGTTCTTGCTTCCACTTGGAGGTTGAGAGCCTCTTACTCATCCTTGGTCGAACTCAGTGAGGAAAGTGTCATTGAGGAAGATTCTGGAAGATTCCATTGTCTGTACACCTGGCGGAATGACACTGCCATTTGGCATTTCTCGCTCAGCACACCCTGGTAGTGCCTTTAGGTGCATTTAAACGCACCTAGCTAGTGTACTGGGGTGCTTTGCAACGCAAGCAGCTAGTGGAGCACTTGAATTGATTCCGATTTGACTGATTCTGAGTAGTTTTTGGTGGAGAACTTCTGGGAGAAGTTGTCATTGGTTGACCTTGTTCCTTTAGGGGCAGGAACAACACTTTTAGGGACTTTGGATCTCTTGGATTATGGACATTTCATGCTCAAAGCTGTAAGGCACAAAAATTTCTATAACAGTTGACCCCTAATGTATGAGACCGTTTATTGGGTGAAATGCTTTATTAGGAGGATCCGAAGTTCTTTCAATGCTGGGAGGAGACCTGTAATAAGATACAATACAATACATTATTTTCATACTGTTTTCATGATCTAGCTGAGGCGGGCATTCCCATGCTCAGCTTTATAAATTCATTTTTATGTACATAGGATAGACAATCGTCTGATGGTAGACTGATGATTCTGATGAAGTCATCATCCTTGTGGTAGGATGATTATTTGTGCTATAATGTTGTACATGTCAATGTCTTTATTTTTCCTGAATATATATCGCAGCCCGGATGGATGAAACTAGATCCAGGGTAATCAATCGTGTCCGATCTTCACTCTAAGTACAAGTCGATCCATGTGAGAAATGTTCTGAAGTCGAACATGGAAAGACATCTCTTGATTACCAGTCAATGATGTAAACTGTTAACAAGCGCGAGAGGAATCACCGATAATGATAATGACCCTCAAGATACTGCAGTACAATTCACGTGGTGTGAATAAAGGACTTTGCATCGAACACCACGCAAAATCTTTCGGTCGAAGGTCATCGATGTATACCTATCGCCGGAAGTGAGAAACTTGCCATTGAGGCATGCAAGCTTCAAAGTACTGAAGGGGGTATTCCTAGATCAACTTCTTGGATAATGAGCTGATGTCGACAAGAAGCGATCTGTCAAAGGAGGGCCTTAATGTATCCCACATCAGTGACATGGAACGGAGCAAATGATTTTGATGGAGGTGAAAACAATCTGATGATATATGGTTCAGGGTGGCGGTCATGAAAGAATGAAGTGTAATGTATGGTAGTGGATGGGACACGGGTGACTTCTCTGGATGACTTCTCTTGAACATATCAGCGACACTTATATGATGGATTGGTAGCATTTACCCCAAAGGTGGATGGTATGGCGAGACCATGGTGATGTGACCGGTGAATGAAACAACCCAACCCGACTCAGGCACGGAGTGGAAGTGTCATGTTCAAGAGCGACTTGCTACCAATAAAGGTTCTTTGAGTTTCTTCCCAATTCTTCCCCAGTCATTTCTGACCAGTACCTCTTTATTTTTGTCAAGCTTGAGGAGGATAACATATGCTTGTTCTATAATTTTCCCTTCGGGCAAACCCATCGCTATGTTTTAATGAGCCTAGCGACAGTGAAACTCTTTCTCGTCTAAAGACAAGTTTGTCGCTATTAATATTTTTAACGAGTCTAACGACAAAGATAACTCGGTCCTTTTCATTTTTAGAGAGTCTGAAAAGTTACGTAAAGGTAACTCCAAAGTTCCTTTTTCGTCATCTAATCCCTTAAGTCCAAAAAAGTATAAAACAATATAGAAGGGATGAATTTTCGATAGTTTTAATGAGCCAAACAAAACAAGCACTCGATATTTTTGTGCAATAATCCCCTAGGTCCAAAAAGATTAAAATCTAGAGGAGGGATAGCACTTCCGGTCGCTTTAACAAGATGGAAGGAAAAAACTCGCAATCTTTTCATATTTTACGAGTCAGATGAAAAGAGCTTAAAGAAGACTCGTCTTTTGAGGAACGAGTGATAAAATGGGTAGCAGCTGATTCCAGGTAAGGGTTGGAATTTTCCAAGCACGGCAGTGTCACAAGGATGGCTAGTGAAATCACTCTTCGCAACTATTCCTCAAAATGGGTAAACAATCAAATGGAGGTGAATGATCGGCCAATGGAAAAGTGGAGGTGACGGTGCAAACACGACCAAGGCTTTAATGGCTGATAATGTTACATTCATGGTGGTTATTTACCGAAGGATAGTTCATTTTTTAACGAGCTTAAATGCGGGTTGAAGCACTTGCTCGATCTTATGTTTATTTTTTAACGAGCATGAACTATGTGCTAAAACTGCTCGATCTTATGTTTATTTTTTAATGAGCATGAACTATGTGCTAAAACTACTCGACAACATGGTCTAGTTTTAATTTTTACCATAAATAGCTTTGCCTTTTCAAAGATAGTACTGTTCCTTCAATTGCTTCATCAAACTAGTTAGAAATGAATAACATTTGCTTGAAAATGAGATTAAAACGCTAATATTTTTACTTTTATCTACGTAAAAAGCAATTAAAAAGTGTTTTTACCTCTCATTTTACCATTTCATTTGAACTTGGTTTGTTGGAGCTTTGGAGGTGCCTCTTCCCCCTTGATTTTCATCAGCTGATTTCGGGAGATTCTGTGGACGATTCTCGGCGCCGTCTGGACCAGGTAGGAGCTAAACCTGAGCTCTTTCATTTCATGGTTTCTTTTCTGCATTCTGTGCTTCATTCTCTGCTTTTCTAAGCCCTTGGGTTTTGATGGGTTCGTTATGCCATCAACGCACCCTGGGCATTCGAAACCTGCGCTGAATGTTGACCATTGTGAAGGCAGTTTGACATTCAAAGCAGGTGGAACATTGTGCAGGTGCGTTGGGCGCAGAAAAGGATTTTGTTGCACAGTTTTTGATGAAAATTTTTGCCTGTTTCTCATCAAAACCAGGATCTAACTCCCCTCTTGTTTGTTTTTTAGAGATCTTGGAGCAAAATTACCCTTACATGGCGAGAACGATAACATAAAGAAGAGTACATGATTTCCCTACATGATCCGATTACGGTGAACGCACTGCGGAACTGTGGTTTGCTGAAGTTCTTCCGCATCTCTAGCATGAGACAGCAGATCAACCTACTGCAGTATTTGCTCGATGCTTGGGATCCTATCAATCAAGTTTTCCAGATTAGGGGAAAATCTATCCCCTTGACCACAGTAGACATTTACTTCTTGACTAGCTTGTCGAGGCGGGGTGCCCCCATCTCTTTGTGAGGCTCGGCCCAAGGGAGTGACTCTGTGAGAGATTATGTCTGCCAGTATTGCAGGGAAGGATCTTAGCCGAGTAAATATGGCAAGATCATCATCCATGATGTCACTGACAGGTCCCTTAGGTCTATCCTATTTACTTTTGGTAGGATGGTCGGTAGTGCGTCTCTTCATGTAGCCAACAGATCCTATATGCAGCATGCCTTGGAATGCCTCCAACCGAAAATATTCAACTGGTGTGATGCAGTACTTCTTCTGATGAAAAGTCAGTTGACCAAGATAAAGGACGGGAGGTTGAAGAACTTTGGGTTCGGTTCTATTTTGACCACCTTTGCCTTGGAGAAGATACCACCGATGCAGCCGCAGTACATTGCACTTGACTTACCTTCTCCTACTGAACCACGCATGCAGAGATGGGTTGACCATATGTCTAGGCATGCTGGTCAATCTCAGATTTCTTTTTCTGATACCTTCTTCAGGTGGTTTGACCGTCAGGAGATGGTCTATTCCAAGTATCCATATGTTGGCATGGACTTCCGGGGTGATCCGGATTTAGTACTGCCAGATGGCGAGCAGTGGGGTGCTATTCGTAAAATCTTCGACCATATCACTATTTACTGTTTTTATTTATAATGTTCTTGTGCTTTATTCTATCAAGACTTTAACCAAACTCATGTGTGCATGCAGATGTTGGTCATGTTCATCCAGTAGTTTGCCTGAGAGTGCTAGCCACTGCCCCAGTAGGAGAGGCCGCTGGGAGGGTTATCCTTTGTGACCTTGATGTGGTCGAGACTCTCACAGCTGTGCAGGAGCAGGTTGAGAGCCTTGCTCTCGATATTCCAGATGTGAGGATCGACGAGCTACCTTTGTAGTTACAGCGGCATACTACTGGTGTGCCTAGACGATGGACTCGTCTCTTATGCATGATCGCATAGGCTGTGACTTGCTATCACGAGCATCATTAGACTAGGGTGCCCCCTAAAATTTTGAGTTTTTGGGTCATGTGACCGATTTTGTCTTGGTTACAGAACATTATATGTAAACCATAAACAGCTATATATATATATATATATATATATATATATATATATTTTGATTTTCGGGGTTTTATTCTGGTTGAGTTATATATGATCCACATGTAAAACATTGATGATGTGTTTCTTTTTATAAATGTTGAAAATTTCTATCTAACACATAGTTTGCTAATGAGTCAGTTAATGTGTTTAAGTTTCTGGAAATATGTTGGTATTGAATCAAATCAAATTGTCTTTCCAAAATCTTAACCCTTAGGAACATGCGATAAATGGTTGGGTCTCGGACGGAATATATACCATTGAGTTGTAGTATCACGAGTTGTCAGTCTAGCCTGACGATTAGTCGGCGTATACCATGGGTGATGGCATCAGAGAGAAGTTATATCAACGCGCTATACTCAGCGATGTTATTCGTTGATTGACCGATACATACACCTCTGAAACTTACTAACTCGCCGCTTGGATCAAAAATGGCCCAGGCTGCGGAGGACAGGTTCCACGAACTACGACTCGCTCCGTCAGCATATCCAACACATGTCTCCAAAAGGTTTGACATCTACAATAAATGAAAAAAGGTGGATTACTCGACCAAAACGAACACTTTAGCAAAAACAAAATACAACAAAAGCATATTGGTTACTATTTAAGCATAGTAACGCTTGAGGTACAACCCATTACGAGGTTGCGCCAGTGGAATTCCATCATAATCCATTAACTCGTAGGCTCCTTTTGCTAACACTTGTTTAAAAATATAGGGGCCCATCCATAAAGAATTAAATTTACCTGCTCCCAATTTATCGGATTCTTGGTCGTAAAGCAAGACCAAGTCACCTTCTGAGAAGACACGGGGTTTGACATTTTTGTCGAACTGCGCCTTGACTCGTTTCTTATGGGCTTCGTTAGCCAAAGTAGCATCATGACGGGTTTCATCCAATTGGATTAATTCCAAGAAACGGGCATCTTCTTCTGAAGTTCCGGGGAGGAGATCGATTGCAAGTTTAAGAGACGAGATTTCGCACTGGACTGGTAACACTGCTTCGAGGCCATATACCAGTTGGAAGGGTGTGAACCCGATCACATTCCTTACCGATGTTCGGTAAGCCCACAAGGCTGAGTACAAGATTAGGTGCCACCTTCTTTTGCGAACTCTGATCATCCTTTCCAACATACGCTTCAGGACCTTGTTGATCGCTTCAACTTGTCCGTTGGCTTGCGGATAATACGGAGTAGAGCTGTCGTGAGACAATCCTAGTTTGGCAGCTAATTCGAGCATCATGTGATTGTGAAAATGCGATCCATGATCCGTGACTATAGCCTATGGTACGCTGAATTTGGCGACTACATGATTGAAAAAGAAAAGGGAAGTTGTTTCACTAGTGTTATCTAATGTAGGCATCGCCTTGGCCCATTTGGTAAAATAGTCAATGACGACTATAATATACCCATGCCCCTAGGTCGAGGTGGGGTTACATGTCATGAAATCAATGCCCCATTTGGTGAAAGGCCCAATAACAATTATTGGCTGTAAAGGTGCAGGATGTATTCTGGTTTTGCTATCAAAAATTTGACAAGCATGGCAACTACTGACTGCAGTTATGCAATCTTTGAACATGGTTGGCCAGAAGTATCCTGCTCG
Source organism: Pinus tabuliformis (assembly GCA_031772625.1). Lineage (NCBI taxonomy): Eukaryota > Viridiplantae > Streptophyta > Pinopsida > Pinales > Pinaceae > Pinus > Pinus tabuliformis. The sequence continues at coordinate 738,453,433 of CM062811.1, forward strand.
TAAGATTTTTTGTGTTGTAGCATATCCAGATTGATGCCCTCCACACACGCCTGAATGACACTCATTCAGGGCTTTTTCAGCCTCCTCATGGGTGAGGCACCTTCTGAGAACTGTATCGATACCACGACGGTAAAGTGTATCACCGACGATCATGTAGTCTTTTGCTTGGTATCGAATACGTTTCTGTTCAGAGTGAGAGGTGTTAGGCCTAAAATTTTGGGTTTGGAGATAAATTATTATATCTCCATACCACTCATTGCTTGTGGATATCAGAAACAAATTCTCGTCCACGATTGATTCTTCAGATGTTTCATCATTGGACGACGATGGGAGATCGCATAATAATTCTACAAAAACTAGAGATTTCTTTTATTTGGATTTTACAAATTCAAGATCAAACTCTTGAAGGATTGCTATCCATTTTGATTATTTTCCCCCCAGAAACTGTCGCGACAATATATAAGTCATGGGGTTGCAATCTGACAGAATGGTAGTTTTCCGAAAGAGGACATAGTGTCGAAATCTTTGTATTGCTTGAACATCTGCAAGCGCTAGTTTTTCAACATAAGAATATTTGCTTTCTGTATCATTTAAGTTTTTACTTAAATAATATATAGGGTGTTCAATTCCATCGAATTCTTGAACTAAAACCATTGCGAGGGTTGTATCTGCTGCAGCCAGATACAGATTAAAATCTCTTTGATAATCAGGGGCGTACATTAATGATGCTTTTATTAAGGAATCTTTTAAAGCATCAAAGGAAGCTTGCGCAACCTGATCCCAGACGAAGGGTACCTCCTTTTTCAAAAGGCGTGTATAACCTTTAGCAAGTTTGGCGTAATTTGGAATGAACCTCCTCAGAAAGTTTGCTTTCCCTTGGAGTTTCTGAATCTGATGCAAATTTGAAGGTGGAGGCAAATTTATGATTGCCTGGACCTTGCACGGGTAGAGACGAATCCCATCCTTGGAGACTACAAAGCCAAGTAAACAACCAGAACTGACGCAAAATACACATTTGTGCGGATTGAGTCGTATCTTGTAGTGTCGACAACGTAGAAATATCGCTCTTAAATGCTGCGGATGATCAGTCCACTTTCGTGAATGAGCCAGAGGGTCGTCGAGGTACGGTTGAACGATGTTCTTGATGTCATGGAAGGCATAATTCATTGCCCTCTGAAAGGTCGCCCCTGCGTTCTTTAAACCAAAGGGTAATTTTCGATATGAAAATGTGCCCCACGGACAAATGAATGCAGTCTTGTCTGGTCCTGTGGGCGGATATTTATTTGATTATACCCGAAAAATCCATCCATGAATGAAAAGATTTCGCATCTGGCGCATTCATCAATTATCTGGTCGATGAAGGGTGCAGGGTAGTTTTCTTTCGGACAAGCTTGATTTACATCCCTATAATTGACACACACTCTAATTGTCCCTTGTTTCTTCATAACAGGGAAAATATTCGATACCCAATCGGTTAGAGGAACCGGGTAGATGAAACCAGCATGGAGAAGTTTTTCAACTTCTTCCTTAATGGCAGCGGCTTTCTTGGGGTGTACCTGCCTGAGCCGTTGTCGTACCGGTTTGATATCTGGATACATCTTAATTTCGTGTTCAACGATACTCGAGTCAATGCCTGGCATTTCATCATACGACCAAGCAAAGACATCTCTGAACTCGCGAAAAAGAGCATTGTATATTTCCAGTTCTGAAGGAGAACAACATTTGCCAACATAAATATTCTCTACAATATCCATTTTAGTCGAGATATTTATGGCTATAGTCTCTTCAATGTTGGATAAGTTTCACTCGGAATCCATCGTATTTACAGTATTTGATAGGAATTCAAAAACTGAAGGATGATAAAGGTCATCTTGAGTATCTTCTTCATAATCTGGAAGAAGGGAACGATGGTGGCAATCATTCCATGGTTCCCCTTCAATCAACATTGGTTGTACAATTCCTTCGTCGGTTCCATGCACTCGTGACCAAGGATCTAAAGGGGTACCATAATCTCTAGACCTATCTACCCAAACGCTTGATGAGCGTTGATTTGGGTTTGCCTCCCATGCTAGAAACATTGATTGCTACAATATTTCTATTGGGCTTGGGGGCAAAACCATTGCATGATCCATATTGATATCGTTTTCTGAGATCTTTGTGGAAGATATCATATTGCAGGTTCCTATCGATGCTACTTCCGCCAAGTTGATTGGAGGTGGAAGAGTGAAAGTTCCCATTAGTATAGGATCTTTTAGTAGGCCTACTCTGGTATTCTGAAGCAAATGGGGGCTTCCATGGATCATGGGAATGCTTCCTATAACTTGTGAGCCATTGGGGAGGAAGTTTTGTTGGTCGAAGATTGTAATCCCCCCCTGAAAGGGAAATGCAATCTTTCTAAAATAGGTCGACACAATAGTTGCCATGGCATATATCCACGGTCTTCCTAGTAGGATGTTGTAATCAAGATTTCCATCGATGACTTCAACATCTATTTCTACTGTTTTTCCCCTAGTTCAACCTTCAAGTTATTTAGGATACCATATGGGGTATATGTCCTTCCGTCGAATGCTTTTAATGTCATCGAAGATCGCGACAATGTTGGAGATCCTAAAGTTTTCCAGCAACTCATCGACATAATACATGTAGATGCCCCCTCATCAATAATTGTTTGATGAACAGTTTTGTTGAGTGCTTTCACTTGAATAAGGAAAGCTAGTTGGGCTGGTAACTGAGGATCGTATCCTTTGTGGTCGAAGGATACAAGATTGGAATCCTTAGGATCAACCCCACGAATGGCTGATAACAAAGCCTGCCTTTGGGATGGGAAATTTTGTAGTACTTCAAGAGTCGACATAGTGGATGGCGATTGGGCTAAATCTTCCACTATGTTATAATGTTGTGCCGCTCTAGCGTGGGGATTAAATGTCGAATTGTGTACTACTCCATTTGGTGGTTTTATTGTTAATTCAGGAATGATGGGTGGTACAACTTCTGTCGAAGTTGTTGTCGAACTACTTGGTTGATCTTTATCCTCGTCGTTCGACAGCTGCGGATTCCCGTAATCTTTGTTCCTTGTCGAAATCAAAGCGTCATTTTGTTGCTTCGAAATCAACAACATTAGCACTTGCGATGGGGAAGCATTTCCACTATCAACCAGATTTGTTCCTGGATTTGGAAATGGAACAGTTAACACAACTGAGGTTTTTGAACTTTTAAAGAATTTCTTAAGCTCAGCTTTGTATGGACATTCTTTCGTCCAATGATCCTCGGCACATATCTGACACCCGAAAAGGGGTTTCCTATTTCCAGGAGGGTTTGAAGAATTTTTTCAGGAGATGACTCATCCTGTTTCTTCTTCTTCCCTTTGCCTTTCTTCTTGCTTCCTGGTTGTTTGGTTTCTTTTCCCTTATCTGTCGATACGGCATTTACTTCCGAACCAAGAATTTCGTCTTTTGCATTTTGATCTAAAATCTTACGGGCCTTCTTGGATGTGGCCTTTGTCGATTTCGCGTTTGTCGTGCCAATCACACCATCGCCGGCATGAGAGTCATTGTTTGATTTAGGAGGAGGAGGAATTGAGAATTCCGGTCTAGGGGTGTCAAGTATTTTGTCATAGAGCGTGCCAGATTGAGTATAGACCAAGTCGAGATATTGCACACGAGCGATAACTTGCTCTTCCGTTACGACTCCCCCCTTTGCCACATCTTCCGTGATGGCAGGAAGTAATGACTTGATAAACCATTCAGCTAATAGCTGATCGGGAACGTACATTTTTACCATCCTACGACAACGTCGCCACTCATGTATATGATCAGATATGTGAGTGGCCGTTGTCTGTTTGAAGTTGGTTAGGACTTCCGTTCCCGTTTCATACCTTATCGGTAATTGAAAATGGGTTAAAAAAGTCGTGGCTAAGGTACTGAAATTGTCGAACGAAGCTCTAGGAAATTCAATATACCATTTTGTCGCTGGACTCGTTAACGTCCTCTGAAAAAGGCGAAGCCTTATCGAATCATTGTTTAGGGTGTTTGATGAACACCATAGATGAAATGTCATCATGTGATTCGATGGATCTTCACCTGGATTTCCATTAAATTTAGGAATATCTGATGGAAGTTTATGAGGGATCGCTGGCCACCAAGGGGCATAAGCAATTGGATCGTTTGTTAACTGGTGTAAATCGGGTAACTCTAAAGTTGCCACGAATGGTAACTGTTGATTCAGGTTAGGTGAAGCATACCCAAGATATGATGGAATTGCCTGAGCAGTTGGCCTTTGCATACCAGCATAATGTAGTTGATGCTGGTACGAGTGATACGGTTGGTGGACATGACCATTGTAAAGTTGTTGATTTTGACCGTTTTGAATGTACGGCTATCCACTGTTCGCAAAGATCTGCTGCTCAGAACCTTGGTATACTTGTTGGAATTGTGGTTGTTGGTATTGCACCAACCACGGTTGTGAAGCCATGTTTTGTTGCGCTATACTAACCGTTGGACCAAGGTGCGGGGTAATTGTACACGTTTGGACCTGTGTCGTCCCACCAGTTGGCGATTGTGGTTGAGTCACAGGGTCAAGGGGCTGTTGCATTACAACCTGAGAAATCTGAGGTTGACATACAATAGGCAACGTTTGAACTTGTGACACTGTCACAATAGCCGGTGTAGTAGGTATATTCGACACAGGTATGCATTGTTGCATCGAATATGCAACCCTTGGTTGTTGGGGTAGTATTGGTACCCAACCACTTGATGTAACTCCAGTATAACCTGAATACTGTTGTGAACTCCCATATGGATATCCTCCCGGAGGGGGTAATGAAAGGGCATACTGCCCCCCATACGGTGGTAATCTAGAACTCGAGGGGATTGTCTGTCCTTGGGGACTGGATTGCCAAAATTGACCTCCAAATGGACCAATTTGTCGAGTCTCAACATAATATTTGTCGGATTATTCTGGAGGAACAAGCAGGAACAGATCATACTGTCGAAATAGCCCCTGGATGGACTCCTAGCGGTTGTGAGCTAGTCGGGACAGATGGCACGCCGACAAACATTATCGGAGTGACGGCAGGGAGTTCTGTTGTCGCTGTGTCATTCGACACAGTCCTAGATGTTGACGGTTGTTCAGACATTTTGATTCTATCCAAAAGATTACCTAGTGATTCTACAGGAACTTCCACTGGTGGTAGACTAACTTCTGATGTCGAAGGAAATAGAGTGACCCCGACTCCAAAATGTGTTGGAGTACTTGCTTGCGGGTCTTCTACAATTTCCTCTATCGCAATCAAACCAGGTGGAAGGGGAAGATCATCAGGTCCGTAAAATATTTCTGGTGCCGAAGAAGGGGTTGAATCGACAGCGACAGATGTTTGAGGAGCAAGACTCTCCGAACCGGTTGCAGATGGAACTGGTTCAGTAACACAAGCATTTGTTCTCAGACTAGGATCAGTATTATTGTCCCTCTGTGGCTGTTGAACTTCTTCTGTAGAGGCAGGGTTTCCAGAAATGTTTGCAGTAACTGTAATCTCGGATGTTGTTGGAACACTTGTGCTAACTTTAATAGGAGATTTCGAACCGGTTAAACGAGTTCGCTTTGTCCGTACTGTTTTCGATTCCGGAGACAAAGACGGTTGACTCGCAAGCCTCCGCGAACGACGGGGTTTCAATTGACTTTCCTCCACGATTGCGGATTACTCGATCAACCAAAATACAAAAAGGGGAAATATGTTTCTGAATTAAATGAATTTTAGACACTTTTAGACACAACTTTTTTTTTTCAGTTTTTAAGAGTCGAGAAAAAACAAAAGATGACTCTAGTCTCCTTCGATTTTTAATGAGCCTGAAGTGACAAGTGCTCAGATGGACCTTTTCCATTAAGGAGTCTAAAAAGGAACGAAAGGGACTGCTCTGGAGATCTAGGTAGAGGGTGTGCCAAACCAATCGCAGAATACTTTTTAAGGTACGGGCGATCAATCTTCCCGAATGCTGTGTTCAGTGCATTGCAATCAGTAGGGCGGCCGACACGGCTTCCTATGGATAAAGGTTTTATGCCTATAGGGGTCTCCCAATATATACTCGACGGTACGTGGGAGCACAATCCGTACTTGCACTTATCGTCTCACAGTGGAGGAATCACCCAACCAACAGTGAGGACAATAGTTACCAGGCTTTACGACGCCAGAACACGTCTCTAGCCTAGACCTCTATGTTGTGCGTTAAGTTCCAATGCGTTGTTAAGTTCATTCAATTTATTTTAGGTTGATCTTTCTTAGAATTTTGCCTTTTCGGATCACGACGAGATGTAGATACAATTCCTAAATGATTCTAAAGATGATAAGCAAGCTTTTATCTCTTTTCAACAATGAAAATCCTAGCTACAAGGGGAAAAGAAAGACACAATCTTTTCTCAAAGAGCATAGAGCACACTGTAAATGCACTTTTCCTAAATCAAACCATAGAAACTGTCAAAATGCAAATGCACTTGTGCATGTATTTGTTTTCACTTTCTTATTATTGATGCCTAAAAAGAAAGTTGTTGTACAAATTTGAATTCGATTTCAAGCGAAAACACAAACAAGCTTCTTTTTGAAATCAAAAAGACGATTACGACACTTTATGATTTTGAGGTAAACACTTGTTTCGACACTAGAAATTCACAAATTCAAACCAAAAGACAAAATTAAAAGCGTATTCAACTGTCAACAGCAAACAAACTTACTCCTAAGATCAAAACGACACTTACGACAGGTCTAGATCTAAGGGCGACAGTATGACTAGTTTACTTTTGTAATGGGAAACTGCAAATGATGTAACAAATACACAAAAAAAATACAGTTTCTTTTATACAACTGAGGTGGAATTAAGGCAAAGAAAAGGGGTTTTTAGATAGGTACACACACTGATAACAGGCTGCAAAAATCAAAGATAAAACTGAACAAAATGAAGCAAAGAACCACAGCTGCACAAGGCAAAGGTTGATCAGCGCACCTGTTGCACAGAGAAACTAAATTGCAGCGCAAGTAGCCCTCTCGGGACCTACGTTGAAATGCATAACCTCTTCACAGAGCTTGCGTTGAAGCAGAAACGAGAATTTTCTCTGGGTTTTGGGTCACGGTTTGCAGTTTAATCTATGGTTTTTGGTCGGATAAAAGCTATCAATAAGGTACAATTAGAGGGATGATTTAAAGGAGGACTAAGAGCTATCACAAAGGGAAATTAGAGCATTTGTGGATCAGCTGTTCAGATCATAAATAGGTCCAGTGAATGGACAGTCGCAGATCTCTACTTTGCATTTGTAAATGGCAAATGCAGTTCGATTCGCCACTCCTAAGTTTATGAGAAGAACAACAATAGAAACACAAATAAACTAACTAGATACGCTTCCCCAGTGGAGTCACCATTCTGTTGTTGGGAAAAGTATCTATTCAGAATGCCCCTATCCCACTCTAAGGTGTGACAGTGCCTTAGCAAAAAACAAGGAAAACTACTTTCGTATTCTTCTTTATGAAATGTAAACGAAGAGGAAGGATGTAACTAACCTGTGTCTTTCGCTAGTTTGTTGATCCAATCGCTCTCCTCTTTGTTCGCTTCCCGCTGCCTGCTCCCTTACTGGTCTAGCTTCACGAAGTTCCTGCAAGGTCGTAGAAGAGGAAAACTACACAACAGACATAGATTTACATTCATAAATAGCTTAGGATCAGATTTAAGCTAAACATGCAAATATAACAAAGCATCATTGATACACAACATGTAGGAGAAACTCAAATAGTTTTATTGATATGATAAGAAAGTCCAAGAGGAGATACAACCAAGTGAGTCCTGATCCAGCATCTACCTCCCAGCAAAGGAATCCCTTCCTCACCTCCAACAAAGCATAAATCACCCAATGCACTAATCTCAATCTCAGACCAACAACAATTCTCTACAAAGTACAAAATTCCAGCCCCTAGATCTTTGGGATGAGGGATCCATATATAGATGTAAGCAGAGAGGATGAGTCAGCTTATGTTTTGACTTGTGGCTTCTCTCTGTCAGTTCTTGCTTCCACTTGGAGGCTGAGAGCCTCTTACTCATCCTTGGTCGAACTCAGTGAGGCAAGTGTCATTGAGGAAGATTCTGGAAGCTTCCATTGTCTGTACACCTCGCAGAATGACACTGCCATTTGGCATTTATCGCTCAACGCACCCTGGTAGTGCATTTAGGTGCGTTGCAATTCACCTAGCTAGTGTACTGGGGTGCTTTGCAACGCAGGCAGCTAGTGGAGCACTTGAATTGATCCTGATTTGACTGATTCTGAGTAGTTTTTGGTGGAGAACCTCTGGGAGAAGCTGTCATTAGTTGACCTTGTTCCTTTATGGGCAGGAACAACACTTTTAGGGACTTTGGATCCCTTGGATTATGGACATTTCATGCTCAAAGTTGTAAGGCACAAAAATGTATATAACATGGATATAAGAAGCAATTCAATTCTTTTACTACCCTACAATGAATAAAATTGTGGGTGCTTCCTGAATCAATCAACACTATTACCTTTTTCTTCTTGATTTGTCCTTCTATCTTGAATGTTTGAGGAGTGGTAATTCCCGCCAATGCATTACAAGATATGGTCGGATTTATTTGTTCTTCATCTAGGCTTTGTTCCTGGAGTATATCTTATTCTTTTGACCTTTCTTGCTCCTTTTCTTCTTCCTCTTCACAATCTTTGTAGAATAATTTCTTCTCAGCACACTTATGACCTTTAGTGTATTTTCTATCACAACTGTAACAAAGCCCTTTTGCTCTTTTTTCTTCCAATTTTTGTGGTGTCAAACTTATAGGTTGTGGAAGACTAGGGGCAACAACACTTCCATCTTTATAATTGTGAGTGGTATGCTTCCTGGTTACTATAATTTTTCTTTCCATTTTTTTGCTAACCTGAATGCCTTCTCTAACGAATCAGGTTCCCAAAGGTGAACATCATGTTGGATATTATCCTTTAAAGACCCTGTGAACACATCAATCCTATGCTCCTTTGGAATATCTTTTATCCTTATGTTCAATTTTTGGAATTCCTCAATGTGCTCCATTACTGAATCCTTTTGTTTGAGACTTATCAATTGGCTAAAAAAAGTGTTGCTTTTTGTATCTTCATAATGTGCTATCAATTCTTCCGTAAAAATTACCCAAGTGATAAATTGTTTACGAGAGAAAAGCCATTGATACCATACAAATTGATTTGGTTCCAAATATACAGTTGCCATACGCACCTTTTGTGTGTTTTGCACATTATTGAGATCGAAGAACTGCTCCATCTGTAATACCCATGTGGTGGGATCCTTGCCATCAATCTTCCTCATATCGATTTTTGGAATATGGTTGGTCTTCGATCCAACATTAGAGTCTATGGAATCATGATTAACATTAATTTTGTTCACATCATGAGTTTCCTTTACAACCTTTTCACCATTAGTAAGTATTTCTTGTAGGAAATTTGTCAAATCTGTCTTCAAATTTGCCATGTCTGTCTTCGAATCTGTCTTCAAATCTGCCATGTCTCTCTTCAAATCTATCCTCGAATCATCCATCTTGGCTTCCATGCCCATTATCTTAGATTCCACACCATTTATCTTAGATTCCATGCCATTTATCTTAGATTCCATGCCATTTATCTTAGCTTCTGTTAGCTTTTGTGAGAGTGACATTTGTTGCACTTCTTCTTGTAATTTTGATATATCATGTAGCATTTATTCCTCTTCTTCATGAGTCATTCTAGATATTTCAGGTTCCTTACTAGGTGTTTGCATTTTATTTTCTCGGGGCATCAGTTACCGATAATAATGCTTTACTATGCCCTTTGAATTCCATTAAACCAAGCTTACGCAAAAATTTAAAAAAAACTACACACCTTTTTTCACTTTGTAGAAGCCTGATATTGAGTCTGATGTATCTCTATAATTTTGGATCATCCAGTTTTGAAATTGCAACCTATAGTATCCTCCTGCGTCCTCTTTCCAATGCCACAAGTCTGACCCAAATTGGATTCTCCAAGGAAGATTTATGTGAAATCTCCCACAGTGACTTGCTTCTAGACTAGTTCCGTAGAGCGAACTTGTACGACATGCCATGAGTCATTGGTTCAACCTTTGGATCTGAAACATGCATACAGGAAACTACAGTCCATCCTCTTTCTGCACCTTCTTACGAAATTTCAATCTGATCCCCAGAGAGAAAGTTATGACGATTTTCCCCAAGTCACCTACAATCCATCCTCTTTCTGCACCTTCTTACGAAATTTCAATCCGATCCCCAGAGAGAAAGTTATGACGATTTTCCCCAAGTCACCTGTTTTGAATGTAATTCAGGAGTCTACAAAAATAACAACTTCCTCAGATCATATATCTGTACATTGCGCGAAAGGCTCTGAAATTCGGACCCAAGGTTCAACACGACTTCTTTTCAAATGGGTTTTTTTTGTGACTTTAAAACGTCACAGAAAAAAAGTTATAGAAAAAATTCCACGATGACCTATTTGGAGCAGCGAAACCCTAGAATCCAAATCTCTGATACCAAATGTTATGAAACCAGCTCAAGAAAAGATAGAAAAGGTAGATCAACGCCTTAGAATTTAGCCTCTTCGAGGGGGCAACCTCCTTTACATTACATAAATGAACAATTCTTGGATGATTCAAATGACACAACCTCCTTTCTATATATAGGAGTCTAAGGAGTCACAATATAATCCAGCTGACCTAACAATAATAATATAAAGCCACAAAAATAACAATAGAGGGATTCCATGGGGCACAAAAATAACAAGATGGGGGTAATAGGGGCACAACAATATAAATAAGGGGTATAACTACAATAGTAATGGGGTAATCACTAGTATTATAGGGACCCAACACACTCCTTTGATCCAAATGAGCTCCCTTGTAGCGAATCTGCAAACACAAACAAGAAAACAAATTAAATACCACCTGAAAAGCCAATATCATAAAGCATACTTGTCATGATGATCAAGGAATTCATGAAACAAATGACATAAGAAAATTTGTTGAGAAAAATAAATCTGATTATATTAATTCAAATCAAATAAGAAATTTACAACCTGTGCCTTGATGTTGTACAAGCTCCTCCTAGGGTCCAACAAGAAGTCTCCTCTACTTTGAAAATTTTCACTCTCTTCCCAATGAAGCCAAAAAGGTATGTGATCTCGCCTCTGAAGCTTAACTAGGAAGTCTCAATTCCACCAACATTTACCCTAAAACATGTTCAGCTTCTAACCTCTCCAACAACTAGCCCAATGCCTTAATTTATAGTACAATGGAGGGAAGTTACTAAGTCCTCCTTCAAAGGGATAAAGCCCTCCTTCAAAGGGATAGCTCCTCTCATAAAGGGATTAGCTCCTTCTCTTTTGGGATGTATGAACCACCTAAGAGCGACCAATCCACGTCAAAATTCCTTCTAGAATCATCTAGAATTAACCCAAAGTGAATTTTTTAGAATAAACTTGCACCTTTTTGACTTTCATAGGGGTCCGCACCCACTCCTTTAGGGACAGAGCGGGCAGGTCCGCAGGGATTGTGAACAGGGGGTGCGGGACCGCAGGCAACAGTGAGAGAAAGTGCGGAACCAGAGCTTTGTTGATTTTCAATGTCTTTCTCTCATTTTCAAAGCTTGAATTGAAGAGATGAGGTCTGAGACTTGCTTAGGAGGATAGTAAAAGTGATGATAGACCCATACTGACTGCAAATAGTCATGGTGACGATATTTTTTTGTAACACACCTTCCCTAAGGATCACCAGGTCCAGCTCTGTAGCTATCGCTCATCCTGCATGTATTGAATCATTCCTCTCTAATCCTTTTGTTTCGATTGAATCATCTATCTTTTCGCTTTCACCTCTGAGGGATTTTATTCAACTGAGACCTAATCTTAATTTGGTACCCTACCCCTTGACTGATCCCCTTGTTGTTTTTTCTAATTCACCACCTTCCATTCCTACATTCCCCTCTTGCCCCCCTTCTTCCCCTGAGGCATCCTCTGAATCTCACTCAGACCATCATTATAACCTCTAATCTTTTGACAAGCTTGTCACATCCTCTAGTGGAGGAATCGGTACATTCTCTCCCCCTCCCCCAGAAGATCCCAAAGATCACTAAATCCTCCAGGCATATACATTCCAGCATATTTAAAGCCATAAAAGAAGTCAGTCTCAACATGACCAAAGGTATGAAACTCTACATTGATGTGGTTCTTAGAGCAACAATAACCCCTCCTTGGCCCCCTGATGAAGTGGTTCTCCTTCAATTGTCATGGGTTGGCTAGCCTTGCAAAATGTCTAGCCCTTAGGAGACTATTTTAAGTTCAGAAGGTGGATGTGATCTTCATATAGGAGACTCTTGTTGACTGCGATGATATTATCCCTATTCTGGCTTCAATATTACTAGGTTGGATCGTCCATGCCCTCGATGTATGGGGTAGGGAAGGTTTATTGGTAGTGGATGTACACTCGGAATAGATTAGGATGAAACTTCATTTCGGAAATATCTATGGACCCTGTCACAATCATATGGTATTCTGCGAATCGGTATTAAATTCTTCCTTTACGCAATCTGACAACATCATTCTCAGTGGCAACAACAACTTCTATATTGGAGCTATATAATCATGGGGATCCCATCCATAGTCAGACCCTCTCTCTGACGCCCCATTGTTGGAGCATCACCATTTTATTGATTTTCTGATGGCATGTCTACAACCTCCTTGGAGGAATATGAGAATTGGGGATGTTATGCTTTCCTGGAGGCTAGATCTATTTTTTATTAAGGAAGCCCTCCTTGAAAAACTTTTTTTGTACAGACAGTGGGTATTTTCTAGGGGTATATTTGATCGTTCTTTGATATATATTGATATCGATGACCCCATGTCAAAGCCCAAATCACCCTTCAAATTCAACTCAACTTGGCTTACGAATGAGAGTTAGACCTAGCTTGTCAACGATATTTGGCTTGTAGACCAACCTTACCCAGGATAGTTTTCCTCTACTAACTTTACCAATAAGCTCCATTGTCTAAAGAAGAAAACAATTGAGTGGCAAGGGTTATGAGAAGACATGATGAAAATTTGCTCAATAATATTGAAGAAGAACTAGCTACATTAGAAGACCTTAGCAGGGGAGGCTTCTCATTAATTGAAGCCAAAGATTGCATTATTAAGCTAGAATCAGAGATGACTAGAATCCTCAAGGAAAGGGAAGAAATATGGAGGCTCAACAGAAGAGCTACTTGGCTTCAAGCTAGAGATGATAACACCATGTTGTTCCACCAATTTGCTAAAGTACAAAAGACCATAAACCTGATTTGGTCTGTGGAAGAGGAGGAACAACATACATATTCTTCTTTCAATCAACTTGCAACACTGATCACCTCTCATTTTGGTCGAATTTTCAAAGCACAGGAGGCCACATGGGTGGAAATCATCAAAATCGTTGTTTTCTTTCCCATATTTGTCGATGATGATATAATGGAGGAACTAAACATACCTATCTTGATGGGGGAGTTAAAATCTATACTCAAATGGTTAAGGAAAGATAAGAGTTCGGGATTGGATGGTTCACTAGTTGATTTCTATCTTACCTTCCTTAACCTGCTTGGTTATGATCTTCTGCGGGTAGTTGAAGAATCCATGATTGATGGTCATATGTATCATGCCTTTAACTCTATACTCATTGCACTCACCCCGAAATCAGTTTTTCCACGCACTTTCTCTGATTATAGACCTATCTTCTTATGCAATTGTATTTACAAGACCGTTTCTAAAATAATTGCTAACGAGATTAAGCCTATCATCTCTCATTATATCTCACAGGAACAATTTTCTTTTTTGGACAATGGACAGATCGACAATGCCATTGGCATTTCACAAGAAGGGTTTCGTTTTATTCATATCAAAAACATCAAGGGCATGATCCTCCATATTGATCTTGTAAAGGCATTTTACAGGACCAATTGGATATACATTTGGATGCTCCTAACACACCTAAGATTCCCTATCTCTGTTATCAACTTGATCATGTGTTGTATAACATGAGTATCATACAGTGTCCTTATAAATGGTGTTGCCACAAAAAAAAATCATGCTGAGAGAGGGCACAGACAAGCATGCCTCTTATCGTCCCTACTCTTTTTTTTGGTAATGGAGGCCCTGAGTAGGCTTATTATTGATGAAAGCAACTCTAGGACACTGAAGGGCATCAAAATAGCTGATAGTTTTATCATAGCACATCTCCTTTTTCTGGATGATGTTCTCATTTATCATAATGGATCTATTAGTGATTCCATGATCCTTAATACATTGCTCAAGCTCTTTTGTAAAGCAACTAGTATGATGTGTAATATTCTGAAATCTACTTTATCAGCACTCAAATGCTAATAGCATGAGTTATATTTTTCCCTTTTGAGGTTTCCTTTCTCCTATTTTGATTTTGGAGAAGGATTCAAATATTTAGGATTCTATCTTAGACTGAAAAATATGAAATTTCTCAGTGGACTTGGCTGGTAGCTAAGATTGAGAAAATACTGAATATTTGGTAGCACAGATGGATCTCTAGAGAAAGTTGTCTAGTCCTTATCAAATCAGTCGTTGAGGTTATCCCAGTATACTAGATTTCATTATCTTGGATTCCTAAAGGCGTAGTCTCTGGAATTCAATAAATCTGTTGCAGATTCCTTTGGAAAGGTTCCAAGCAAGGTCAAACCTTTTCTTGGTCAAGATGGGATAATATCTCCCTACCAAAAGAATGGGGAGGTTGGGGATTAAAATATATCTTGTGTTTCTAAGGCCCATTAAGTGGATTCAAAGTCCATCAATGAACAGTGATTGCATCTCCTCGGTTGAGCATTCTATTCAAAATTCGGTTGATTACATTCAAAATGGATTGGTGTTGGCTTAAGGGTACCTAACCCAGGTTAAAATTTGTTCACGCCAACCAACAAAACCCTAATTGTTGGCCCTTTCAATAATAACCTACGTAGCGTAGGCTACAGTCTCACCCGAAGGAGTATATCGGGATGCTAGAACTGGGTTTATGCATCCAGGGACATGTGATAAGTGAAATCAAGCCTTCGTAGCTTAGGCCTGCCTTTACACTAACCTATACCCTTCGTTAGTCCGTTTCTGCAACTCAATGGAAACAACCTCTAGACCTTGATGAAGGCCTGATTAGACCTTATAGATTCTAAAAAAGAAAATTTTCCACTTTCACACACTAATTAATAACCCTAGATCTACCTTTGTGGAGATCTATCCAATTAATCAGAAAGCATAATATAATTAACCCTTATCTTCATAGAAACATATAATTACTTAGTTCATGCATAAATATTAAATATTGATTAGGTTTGGCAGTATTTACACATTATTCCATAGAAAACACATTGTTAAGCGATAAAGCATAACATGAACTAAAATAACAATAATACTCAAGGCAAGGGATTTCTGCCAAAAGCTATCTTTATTTAGTTCAACGTTCAATTTATAGACTTCTTTACCTAATGCACTCAGTTGCAGGGGTTCACGCACTCAACTAAAAAATTAACAAGGCTTCCCTCGTACTCAGCCCCAGGAGCGTTCCCCTTTCTCCTAAGTACAGGAAACAGAGATTTACTGCCTTATCACTTGCCCAAAACAACAATCCTCATCCCCAATTCTCTCTACGATTCACTATGACTCAACTATATATAGCTTCTGCCAATACGATACCATGGTCCATGAACCATGGGTGAGTCTCAAAACTGACCTATTACTTACCCAAACAAGGGGCTGAAGTCCCTTTGAATCCTACTCAGCTGCACACTTCACATCCACATTTTGTAGAGACTTTACATTCTTTACAAAATCTATTGAAAAAATTGGTTAAACTAACCCCAAAACTGACACTAGGGACCCTATCCCAACAGGCCCCCAGCACAGATATGGTGAGTCGCCCTCATGTCACTCAGCTAACACCTACATCTTGTTGCGGAGGCCACCAAAATCAACTTGTAATGTTGTGATATCAACATAGTTATGCAATGCAGCCTATTTCATTTCCTCCACTAGATTTTCTATCGTCAGGCCTTCCACTGCTAGACACATCATCCTCTGTGTCTTCTACAGTATCTTTAACTTTTCCTAAAGAGATCGAGTAAGCTAACAGGCTTCCTCTATCCGTGGATGTAACATTTCCTTGAGAAGGGCCTCTTTCCTATGTAGCTCTTCCGTGTGTGATTGCAGTTGCTTGCCTTATTGCAATCACATGAGGCATTGGACTGATGCCAAAGTGTGCGTAGTCACTCAGACTTCATCATACTTGTTCTATGTCTCTTGGTTATATGTGTTAAGACTCTGCAAGTTTGGGTCATCCTACAAGTTTTTCCATAACTCCATAGCTTCATGAAACATCATAGCATGGTCTGGGACTGTTGTATCCAATGTGCCCATGTCTTCCTCGATCATTGCTCCATATTGCTCCCTGACCTCTAGCTGTGTGGTTGGCTACAAATTTAAATGAATCTCTTAGATATTCATCTAAAAATAAAATGTGTCTTTACCTATCTCATCCTTCGACATGTGGACTACAATAGCCAATATTGTGATTTTTGTTGTAGATGTGGCATCCTCTAGGATGTTCAACTCTGGAACTCATTTGCATGCCTTCTATAATGCAGTCTCCAAGCTCTAACTTCGTGCTTCTAGCTCCTCCTTTTCTTTCAAAGCCTGAGTTTTGTTTGTGAACATCTTCTCATTATTTACCTTGAACTCACTGATGACTACAAGGGTGTGCTTCACTCTAATCCTTAGCTCGTCCAAAACCCCTTGATGCAGCACATGGAGGGTCTGAATTGGCAGAACCACCAAGTTTACCCCCATGTCCCTAATTGTACTTAATACAACATGGTCTTCATTTGGTACTGCATAAACATACCCTTCTAGTAAAGGTATGACTCTGAGGTCCAGGGTACGTTCCAGATCTGGTATTGTCCAGCTCGCTTGAATCCCAACGGTTTGGGTCTATAGCTCACGCAGATCCTTTTGGATGCTCCCCAAGGTATGTATGTATTGTTGTTCAAATTGCTACCACAACTCTATGGTTTTCTCTTTGACCTTGTCGCCAATCTCATCTAGATCCCATTCTATGAGGACCATTGGGTCCATGCGCATCTTCTTGTCTGATTTATGCTTCTTTCTTGGTCCAACAATTATCTCCCTACTATGCTTCTTTAATGTGAAGGGAGTACTCTATTTCTCTCCCCTACCTCCTTCCTACTCTGCTTATTACTTCTCATCTATATGCTGGGAAGCCATACGTTGTGGAAATGGGCATTGAACTCAATGAAGGCACTTAACTGCTCGAACAAAGTTGGGGACAACCTTGGCCATTGATCAATTACCATCCTAAGATCAATTTCCATTAAGACCCACAAAATATTTAACTCCTTGATCCTCTCTAGGTCCTTGGTCGACCATAGTGAAGCAAACTTCACTGCCTCTCGTAGATCTTCTACCTGCGAAGGAAATTAACGATCCTCTAGAAATCTCCATGCTACTAAGACAATGGAAAATAGGAGCCATGAATATTGAAATGGTTTACTCTCCCCCTGTTCTTTGCGACAATTCATGAGGAACTCCTTGCAAAAATACTTCGTGCAGTTATATTGTACTCCCTACGTGCACTGGGTAGCCAATGATACTGGGTGTTAAAACTTCCTCCACACATCATTTCCTCAGAATCTTACCTCCAAGAATTTTGGTGTCAAACTACACCACCTAGTCGTAAATGGAGCAATTAGAGTATCTGCGTGACTTCTCTACGAGACCAAATTATGCCTTCATTTTATTTGCCAACTCCTTTTCACCTCTTTTCCCTCTAAACTCCTTGGCAGGGTACAATCCTTTGTAGGGTGACTTTGTAATCCGATGGATGAGCATATATTTAATCATGCTGCGCTCCCCAAGTTGTAGCACCGACGCAAGGACCTAGAGCACACACACCATGTTGATGATTGATCTGTGAAAATCTGGGACACAGAGCATGTGCAACAACCCCACTTGCTCAACACCTCTGACCCAGTTCATTGGTTCCAACCTCGTAGCTCTAGTCTCTTCATAGTAAATCTTCTTCATATACTTGTGAGATCCAAATGAGGGAATTTCTCATGGTCTGTGAGACCCCAATCCTACATATTTAGCATGCGAATGCGCGCAAAGAATTTGCCTTCAAATTCAACATGTTCTAGTAGCAAGGGCATTCAAACCATAGACTTTCTAGAATGAGGGTCTTTCGTTACTTTTGTCTTGCCTTTCCGCAGATGGATATACCCGAGGAGCCATGTGATAGGCTCCACCTCCTCAGCATCAAATTCGTCCACACCTTAGAATTCTTCTTCCTCTAGGTCCATAACTTTCTCTGACTACTTATAATTTTTCTCCTTCCACCACACCTTTCGGTTCTTCCTTGGTGAATGCCTCACTGGCATAGGTTTCTTTTGCTTCTCTTTTGTAGGTGTTTTCTTCAGCCTAGTCGACCTCAATGCCGTAGGTACAACGATCATAGCTTTCATGCTTTTTATTTCAGGTGTCACTACGTCGGAGATGGAAACCTTAAAACTAACAACTTCTACGAGATTCGTGGCAATCATTTCCTCGAAAATAGTCCTCTACTTAATTTCAGGTAATGTTTTGAATATCAAAATAGAAATTAAGTCCTCCCAAACCTTACGATTCATACAACGACAACAAGAGCACTCAGAAATAATTCTCAGGATGCAAAGTGTTCTTTGGTGGACCAAAATGCTAAATTTGTTCGAGGTTTTGAATTTGAATCTGACTGTTCCCTCCAATTTCTAATCATAAATGTTCCTTTGATGGAAGATCTTCAAAGATATTCACCATAAATGGTGCCTACCCACTCCTCTTAATGAATTTTTTTCCATAAAATCATGAATAATGAGTCCATTGACTACTTTTGGACCCATCTGCATGGCACCATACTCCATGGTGTAGCTCATCCAGTGTAGCTTCACCTATCGCACTCTTGTCTTCCATCGCACAGCCTCCTTACTATGTTTTTCTCCTGGCTGGAAAGTGTAGTTTATGGTCCCGTGATCCCTTGTAGCTGCTTGGATTACTAAGACTTCCCTACTTCCATATAGTCATTATGTAGGGGTGGAAACCCCTATATACAGCTTCAGCCTGCTTCCATTTACTTTTCCAAGAAATGGCTCCCCATTCAGCTTCATGAGCTGAACTGTGCACCATCTGTGATCTCTTTAACAACATAGGGCCTGAACCAATGCATTTGAAATTTTCCTGCAAATTTTGTGAACTTGTCATATAGCAGCAGTAAATCGTCCATATTAAAAGTGTGCAACTTAATATGCCTATCATGCCATGATTTCTCATGTTCCCTTTGTGCCTACTGGTGAAATCTTGCAAGAAAGCAGTCTTATTCTAATAGCATCATCTACGCGAGCCGTTCCTCCAAGGACTCATGATACACCATCTCTTTCAAAGTTGCAATACGTAAACGTGGCACAATATATTCCATCGGCATCAGTTCTTCAATCCCATATACCAACCTGAACGGTGTTGCATCTGTCAACTTCTTGCAAGTCATCCTATATGTCCATAGCACTACTGGTATGCACATATCTCAATCATTTCTCTGAGAATTGCAAGCCTTCATGAATGCATTCTCCAAGATCTTGTTAAACTATTCCATCGCTCCATTTGCCGGTGGGTGATAGGGTGTTCTCTTTCGATGATACACCTAAAATTATTCAAGCATCACGATGATAGTTTCATTCAAGAACTATGTACCCCTATCACTCATCAATATCTTAGGGCACCCAAATCGTGTTAAGACATTCGAAAAAAAACTTTGCGGTTGTGGCAGCTGTACAATCCTTCACTAGTTGTGCTTCTTCCCATCTGGTCAAATATTTTGTTGCAGTCATAATATACCGTGCATGTGTATTTGTTCCTAGTGGTTGTATTAGACCTATGAAATCAATGGCCCACTTGTCAAAGACTTGCAATAAAATTTGATGATTTAAGGGCATTTCATCCCTTTGTGAAGGCTTCCCCATCCTTTGGCAATCATCACAGGCATTGAAGTATGCCTTAGAAAACTTATGTAACATCGGCCACCATAACCCGGTGTGCAAAATCTTCTGCATCTCTTCTTTTCCTGCATAATGACCTCCTACTAATCCTCCATGTGCCTCCGTGAGGATACTAGCCCATTCAAATTCTAGAACATACCTCTGCAGTATCTCCTTTGTTCCCATAGTATATAAGTGACCTGCAATTAATGAAAATTCCATAGAGCGAACTACTAACTGAGAATAGCCTTCCAAAGCTGCACCCATAGTTAAAAATTGAATCATATTAGCTAAATGGTCACCCGCAACGCGCACCATAAAGAGTTTTGCATCTAAGAGCCCTTCCTCCATACTCCTTGGTTCTTCACTTGTTTCAATCCTTGAAAGACGGTTTGGTTCTGCACTCAGTCTTCCAAGCTGCACAATGACTTCAAACTTGAATATTATTGAAATAACAACAATCGTCAGTAGATTCCCCTCCCCCCCAACACAACCTTATTGACTAGGTATTTTAGCGCGAAATGAACAGTATACATTTTAAACTTTTTGCACAATAAATAATGCCTAAAATTTTGCAGGACGTACAACATTTTCAGCTTTTATTTTCTTAATCTCTAAATTATATGATGATTTCACCATTACTCTATATTTCAATAGTAATTTCCATTAATATTTAAAAATATGTTTATTAATCATATGATTAAGTCTTAATTATTTTTTTAATATCTGTTAATTTGTGTTGCAGGAAGGTGATATGTGCGGAGAGGGAACATATGTCACTAAGTGGAAATGAGGGAAAAAAGGTTCTCTCACACATATTACTTTTCTTCACATCCTTCCGATCTGCTAGGATGGGTATTGAATATGCAACCATGTACACCTCTTTGATTTTTTTACAACTAGTAAATTTTGTTAAGAACTTGAATGATGTCATGATTACACCTAAATTCGCAGAATATATTTTGCAAATACTATTTTATAATATGGGTGGATACAATCTTCTTGATCTACTTTCAATCGATAATTGTTACACAATGTGTTAGAGTAAATTATATTAATCACTCTAACAATGTCTTGATTGTGCATCAATTTAACAAATAAATGTCGAAAAGACTTACATTTATTTGGAAGGGACCTTTATAATCATAAGTTTAAGTCTTAGTTATTTTTTTAATATTCTATTAATCACTTAAATGATGTCCTAATTATCTGTTGATTCGTTGAACAAATGTCAAACTTGATAATCATAAGTTTAAGTCTTAGTTATTTTTTTAATATTCTATTAATCACTTAAATGATGTCCTAATTATCTGTTGATTTGTTGAACAAATGTCAAACAAACTTACATTTGCTGACAACAAAGTATTTTTAATCGTAACATGAAGTCTACATAGCATTTCACTAAAATATCTACTAATCTATGTTACGAGAAGTTGAATGAGTCTATATAACACTTCATTAAAATATTTCCATGGAATGGGGAAGTTTTTGGAAGGAATTTGAGTATCCTTTCAATCCGTTATAACTCATACAAGTTATGGAGCCATATCGACCTTCTTGATTTTCTTACAAGTAGTACATATTATTACACACTTCTTCAGCATAATTCCATCTCACAAAAATTGCAAAACATTAATTCACTTTATTTGACATAGGTATTTGACACAAACTTGAATGGTTAAATATTTGAATTACTAATTCTTCCTATTATCAGTCTTATAATGCACACTATCCCATCCCACCCAAAAATTATGAAAAATTGTCACATAATATCAATCAACCTTTTGTTTTTCCAAATATATAAAAACATCATTCAAGTATTTAGTAAATGTTTAATAACATTTACTGTAAAAGTATGTAACATATTAAAAAAGTAAAAGAGGTCATCACATAAAAATAATCATTTTCATAAAGAAAAGTGCAAACCCGACACTGCCTCAATCATGCCAGCGTACTAATAAGATAAAAGAAAGCAGAGGCTATGTTGCTGTGTCAATATTACTCTTGTTTTTTATTCATTCACATGAACAAAAGCTGAACCCAAATTTAATTTTCCTCTCCTCTTTGTGGATGATGTTCTCATTTATCTGAATGGATCTATTAGTGATTCCATGATCCTCGATACATTGCTCAAGCTCTTCTATAAAGCAACAGGTATGATGTGTAATATACTGAAATCTACTTTATCAGCTCTCAGATGCTCAGAGCATGAGTTATATTTTTCCCTTCTGAGGTTTCCTTTCTCCTCTTTGGATTTTTGAGAAGGATACAAATATTTAGGATTCCATCTTAGACTGAAGAATTATATAATTGTTGAGTGGACTTGGCTGGTAGCTAAGATTGAGAAAATACCGATTATTTGGTAGCACAGATGGCTCTCTAGAGCAGGTTTTCTAGTCCTTATCAAATCAGGCCTAGAGGTTATCCGAGTATAATAGAAGGCGTACTCTTTAGAATTCAATAAATCTGCTATAGATTCCTTTGGAAAGTTTCCAAGGAATGTTAAACATTTGCTTGGAACAAATGGGATCATATCTCCTACCAAAAAAATGGTGAGGTTGGGGATTAAAAGATCTCTCGTGTTTCTCCAGGCCCCTTGCTGCTAAATTTGGGTGGAAACTTCTCACTGCCGAAAACTTATCGACAAAGGTTATCACAAAGAAATATATCAATCCTCTATGACCCATTGAGTGAATTCAAAGTCCATTAGTGAAGAGGGGTTGCATCTCCTCAGTCTGGTGCTTTATTCAAAATTTGATTGATTACATTTGAAATGGATTGGTGTTGGCTTCATGGGGCCTAACCCAAGATCATAATTGTTCGAGACAACCAAAAAAACCCTAATTGTTAGCCCTTTCAACAACAACCTGCATAGTGCAAGCTATAGTCTCACCGGAAGAAGTATTGAGGGATGCTAGAACTAGGTTTATGCATCCAGAGATATATGATAAGAGAAATTGATCCTTTCTAGCTTAGGTCCACCTTCACACAGCCTTGTATCCTTTCTAGACCTTCATGAAGGCCTACGATAAGACCTTATAGATTCTAAAAAAGAAAGCTATCCACTTTCGCACACTAATTAATAACACTAGATCTTCCATCGCGAAGATCTATCCAATTCATTAGAAAGAATAATAGAATTAACCCTTATCTTCGCAAAAACAGATAAATACTTAGTTCATGCATAAATATTAAAGATTCATTAGTTTCGTGCTGCATTTACACATTACTCCACAGAAAACATATTGTTAACCGATGAAGCATAACATGAACAATGTTAAGAATGTTCCCTACTGCACAAAGACCTTGCTTCTGCGGTAGCAATGGATGATACTGGTAAGGTTAGGTAGCCTCCATAAAAGGATTAGGAGTTGATGGAGGATGGCCCATTGGAATCAAATTCGACCGTGGCTCATCAAAGGAAATCGAATGTAGCTTCACAACTGCCTTCCCTAAAGGTAACCAAGTCTCCCTCTATAGTTTTCGATCATCCTGCGGGTACTGAATACTTCCTTTCTAATCCTTTTGTTTCAATTGAGTCATATGTCTCTTATCTTGAACCTCCTAGGGATGTTATTCAATCTATACTCAATCTTAATTCAGTACCCTGCCACTCTATTGATTCCCCTGTTGTTTTGTCTAATTCAACACCTGTCATTACTACATTCCCCTCTTTTCCCCCTTCTTCCCTCGATGCATCCTCTAAATCTCACTCAATCCATTGATAAAACCTACGATCTCTTGACAAGCTTGTCTCATCCTCTTGTGGAGGACTCAGTACATTCCCCCCCCCCCCCCCTAAAGATCCCAAAGATCACTAAATCCTCTAGGTGTAGTCGTTCCAACATATCTAAAGCCATAGAACAAGTCAGTCTCGACACGGCTAAAGGTAGGCAACTCTTCATTTATGTGGTTCTTGGAGCAGCAAATAACCCCTTGTCAGTCCCCAAATGAAGTGGTTCTCCTTAAATATCTGCAGGTTGCCTAGCCCTGCAAACTGACTAGCCCTTAGGAGACTGTTTGAAGTTGAGAAGGTGGAATTGATCTTGATTAAGGAGACTCTTGGTGATTGTACCATATTATCCCTGTTATAGCCTCAATATTACAAGGTTTGATCCTCCATGCCCTCGATGCTCGTGATCATTCTAGGGGTCTTATTATTCGTATCAATCCCAAGACCTTAAGAATCATCAATGTATGGGGTATGGAAGTTGTTTTCGTAGCGGATGTACACTCAGAACAGATTGGGATGGAACTTCATTTGGGAAATATCTATGGACCCTATCACAATGTTATGGTATTATTCGAATATGTATTAAACTCTTCCTTTACGCAGTTTGACAACATCATTATGGGTGGTGACCTAAATTTATGTATTGGAGTTGGAGAATCATGGGGATCCCATGCATTGTCCAACTGTCTCTCTGACATGATCAGCCCAATTACTGGAGAATCGCCATTTTATTGATACTCTAATGGCATGTCTATAATCACCTTGGAGGAATACGAGAACTACGGATGCTATGCATTCTTGGAGGCTGGATCGATTTTTTATTAAAGAAGCCCTTCTTAAAAAACTTGTTCTATATAGACAGTGGGTGGGCTGGAGGGGTATATCTGATCATTCTTCAATATATATTGATATCACTGGCCCCATGTCCAATCCCAAATCACCCTTCAAATTCAACTTGACTTGGCTTATGGACGAGAGTTACACCTAGCTTGTGAAAGATACCTGGCTTGCAAACAAACCTTCCCTAGGATAGTTTGTGTCTGCCAACTTTGCCAACAAGCTCCATTATCTAAAGAAGAAAACAACTTAGTGGCAAGGGCTAAGAGAAGACATGATGAAAATTTGCTCAATGATATTGAAGAAAAACTAGATTTATTGGAAGTACTTAAAAGAGGAGGTTTCTCATGCATTGAAGCCAAAGATCATATCATTATGCTAGAATCATAGATAATTAGAATCCTAAAGGAAAGGGAAGAAATATGGGGGCTAAAGCGAAGAGCTACTCTGCTTCAAGTCGAAGATGACAACACCAAGTTGTTCCACCAATTTGCTAAAGTACAAAATACCATCAACTCGATTTGGCCTGTGGAAGATGAGGAAGGAAATACATATTCTTCTTTCAATCAACTTGCAACACCAACCACCTACCATTTTGGTCAATTTTTCAAAGCACAGGGGGCCACATTGGCGGAAATCATCAAAATCATTGTTCTCTTTCCCAGATTTCTCAATGATGATACAACAGAGGAACTGAACATACATGTCTCGATGGGAGAGATAGAAGATATACTCAAATCATTCAGGAAAGATAAGAGTTTGGGATTAGATGGCTCACCAGTTGAGTTCTATCTTACCTTCCCTGACCTGCTTGGTCATGATCTTCTTCGGGTAGTTGAAGAATCCATGATTGGTGGTCATATGTATCATGCCTTTAACTCTACATTCATTTCACTCACCCCCAAATCATATTTTCCCCACACTTTCACTGATTACAGACCTATCTTCTTATGCAACTGTATTTATAAGACTATCGCCAAAATCATTGCTAATGGGATTAAGCTTATCCTCTCTTATTATATCTCATAGGAAAAATTTTCTCTTTTGGACAACTAATAGATCGACAATGAAATTGGCATTTCAAAGGAAGGGATTCATTTTATGCATATCAAAAATAGCAAGGGAATGATCCTCCATATTGATCTTGCAAAGTAATTTGACAGGACCAATTGGATATACATTCGAATACTCCTCACACACCTAAGATTCCCTATCTCCCTTATCAACTTCATCATGTGTTGTATCACAACAGTATCATACTGTGTCCTTACAAATGGTGCTGCCATAAAACAATTTCATCCTGAGAGAGGACTCAGGCAAGGATGCCCCTTATTATCCCTACTCTTTTTTTGGTAATGGAGGCCCTTATTAGGTTTATTATCGACGTTCCAACTCTAGGAAACTGAAGGGCATCAAAATAGCTGATATTTTTATCATAACATGTCTCCTCTTTGTGGATGATGTTCTCATTTATTTGAATGGATCTATCAGTGATTCTACGATCCTCAATACATTACTCAAGCTCTTTTGTAAAGCAACAAGTATGATGTGTAATATTATGAAATCTACTTTATTAGGTCTCAAATGCCCACAACATGAGTTATATTTTTCCCTTCTGAGGTTTCCTTTCTTCTCTTTGGATTTTGGAGAAGGATTCAAATATTTAGGATTCCATCTTAGACTAAACAAATACATAATTACTCAGTGGACTTGGCTGGTAGCTAAGATTGAGAAAATAATGAATATTTGGTAGCATAGATGGCTCTCTAGAGCAGATTGTCTAGTCCTTATCAAATCAGTCCTAAAGCCTTACTCTCTAGAATTCAATAAATTTGTTGCAAATTCCTTTGGAAAGTTTCCAAGGAAGGTCAAACCTTTGCATGGACCAGATGGGATCATATCGCCCTACCACAAAAATGGGGAGGTTTGGGATTAAAATATCTCTCATGTTTCTCCAGGCCCCTTGCTACTAGATTGAGGTGGAAAAGCCTCACTGTCGACAACTTATGGACCAAGTTTGTCACAAAGAAATATATCAGTACTCTACGGCCCATTGAGTGGATTCAAAGTACATTAGTGAATAGGGCTCACATCTCCTTGGTCTAGCGTTCTATTCAAAAATTGATTGATTACATTAGAAATGGATTGTTGTTAGCATAAGGGGGGCTGACCTAGGTTCAAATTTGTTGGCGCCAACCAAACAATACCCTAATTGTTGGCCCTTTCGACAACAACCTACGTAGCACAAGCTACAGTCTCACTTGAAGCAATGTTGGGGGATGCTAGAACCAGGTTTATGCATCCAGAGACATGTGAAAAGTGAAATTGAGCCTTCATAGCTTAGGTCTACCTTCACACAGACCTGTATCCTTCCTTGGTCTGCTTCTACAACTCTATGGAAACAACCTCTACACCTTCGTGAAGGCCTACTATCAAACCTTATAGATTATAAAAAAGAAAATTGTCCACTTTCACACACTAATTAATAACCCTATATCTTCCTTCATGGAGATCAATGCAATTCATCAGAAAACATAACAAAATTAACCATTATGTTCGCAAAAACAACTAATTACTTAGTTCATACATAAATATTAAAGATTTAGTAGGTTTCTGCAAAATTTAAACATTATTCCATAGAAAGCATATTGTTAAGTGATAAAGCATAACATGAACAATGTTAAGGATGTCCCATGCTAGGCAAATACCTCACTCCTCTAGTAGAACTGGATGATACTAGTGAGGTCAAGTAGCCTCCACAAAAGGATTAGGAGTCGTTGAAGGATGGCACTTTGAAATCAAATTCCACTGTGCCTCATCGAAGGAAATCGACTATAACTCCACAACCGCCTTCCCTAAGGATCACCAGGTCTCACTCTATAGTTGTTGGTCATCCTACAGGTATTGAATCATTCCTCTCTATTCCTTTTGTTTCGATTGATTCATCTGTCTTTTCTTTTGCACCTCTGAGGGATGTTATTCAATCGAGACCTAATCTTAATTTGGTACCCTGCCCCTCGACTGATACCTTTGTTGTTTTGTGTAATTCACCACCTTCCATTCCTACATTCCCCTCTTGCCCCCCTTCTTCCCCTGAGGCATCCTATGAATCTCACTCATGCCATCGATATAACCTCCAATCTCTTGACAAGCTTGTCTCATCCTCTAGTGGAGGAATCGGTACATTCTCACCCCCACTAAATCCTCCAGACATATACATTCCAACATATTTAAAGCCATAAAAGAAGTCGGTCTCGACACAACTGAAGGTAGGAAACCCTCCATTGATGTGGTTCTTAGAGCAAGAATAACCCCTCCTTGGCCCACTGATGAAGTGGTTCTCCTTCAATTTTCATGGGTTGGCTAGCCTTGCAAAATGTCTAGCCCTTAGGAGACTATTTTAAGTTCAGAAGGTGGATGTGATCTTCATATATGAGACTCTTGTTCACTGTGATGATATTATCCTTGTTCTGGCTTCAATCTTACCAGGTTGGACATTTCATGCCCTCGATGCCTATGATTGTTCCGGGGGTCGTTCTATTCGTATCACTCCCAGGACCTTAAGAATCATCAATGTATGGGGTAGGGAAGGTTTATTGGTAGTGGATGTACACTCAGAATAGATTAGGATGGAACTTCATTTTGGAAATATATATGGACCCTATCACAATCATATGGTATTCTACAAATCGGTATTAAATTCTTCCTTTACGCAATATGACAACATCATTCTCAGTGGCGGAAACAACTTCTCTATTGGAACTATAGAATCATGGGGATCCCATCCATAGTTAGACCCTCTCCCTGACATGATCAGCCCAATTTTTGGAGCATCACCATTTTATTGATTTTCTGATGGCATGTCTACAACCTCCTTGGAGGAATATGAGAATTGGGGATGTTATGCTTTCCTAGAGGCTAGATATATTTTTTATTAAAGAAGCCCTCCTTGACAAACTTGTTCTGTACAGGTGGTGGGTATGCTCTAGGGGTATATTCGATAATTCTTAGATATATATTGATATCGCTCACCCCATGTCCAAGCCCAAATCACCCTTCAAATTCAACTCGACTTGGCTTACTAACGAGAGTTACACCTATCTTATCAATGATACCCAGCTTGCAGACAAACCTTCCCTGGGACAGTTTGCCTCTGCTAACTTTACCAATAAGCTCCATTGTCTAAAGAAGAAAACAATTGAGTGGCAAGGGTTAAGAGAAGACATGATGAAAATTTGCTCAATAATATTGAAGAAGAACTAGCTACATTGGAAGACCTTAGCAGGGGAGGCTTCTAATCAATTGAAGCCAAAGATTACATCATTAAGCTAGAATCAGAGATGATTAGAATCCTCAAGGAAAGGGAAGAAATATGGAGGCTAAAGAGAAGAGCTACTTGGCTTCAAGCTGGAGATGGTAACACCATGTTGTTCCACCAATTTTCTAAAGTACAAAAGAACATAAACCCGATTTGGTCTGTGGAAGATGAGGAACGACATACATATTCTTCTTTCAATCAACTTGCAACACTGACCACCTCTCACTTTGGTCGAATTTTCAAAGCACAAGGGGCAACATTGGCGGAAATCATCAAAATCGTTGTTTTCTTTCCCATCTTTGGCGATGATGATACAATGGATGAAATAAACATACCTGTCTCGATGGGGGAGTTAGAAGCTATACTCAAATGGTTCAGGAAAGGTAAGAGTTCGGGATTGTATGGCTTTCTAGTTGACTTCTATCTTACCTTCCTTGACCTTCTTGGTCATGATATTCTGCAGGCAGTTGAAGAATCCATGATTGATGGTCATATGTATCATGCCTTTAACTCTATATTCATTGCACTCACCCTGAAATCATTTTTTCCCCACACTTTCTTTGATTATAGACCTATCTGCTTTTGCAATTGTATTTACAAGACTATCTCCAAAATAATTGCTAACAAGATTAAGCATATCATCTCCCATTATATCTCACAGGAACAATTTTCTTTTTTGGACAATGGACAGATCAACGATGCCATTGGCATTTTACAAGAAGGGTTTCACTTTATTCATATCAAAAACATCAAGGGCATGATCCTCCATAGTGATCTTGCAAAGGAATTTGAAAGGACCAATTGGATATACATTTGGATGCTCCTGACACACCTAAGATTCCTTATCTCCATTATCAACTTGATCGTGTGTTGTATCACATGAGTATCATACAGTGTCCTTATAACTGGTGTTGCCACAAAAAAATCATGTTGAGAGAGGGCTCAGACAAGCATGCCTCTTATCGTCCCTACTCTTTTTTTTGGTAATGGAGGCCTTGAATGGGTTGATTATCAATGAGAGGTACTCTGGGGCACTGAAGGGCATCAAAATAGTTGATATTTTTATCATAACACATCTCCTTTTTGTGGATGTTGTTCTCATTTATCATAATGGATCTATCGGTGATTCCAAGATCCTTAGTATATTGCTCAAGCTCTTTTGTAAAGCAACTGGTATGATGTGTAATATTCTTAAATCTACTTTATCAGCTCTCAGATGCTAATAGCATGAGTTATATTTTTCCCTTTTGAGGTTTCCTTTCTCCTATTTGGATTTTGGAGAAGGATTCAAATATTTAAGATTCTATCTTAGACTGAAAAAATACGAAATTTCTCAGTGGACTTGGCTGGTAGCTAAGATTGAGAAAATACTGAATATTTGGTAGCACAGATGTATCTCTAGAGAAGGTTGTCTAGTCCTTATCAAATCAGTCTTTGAGGTTATCCCAGTATACTAGATGTCGTTATCTTGGATTCCTAAATGCGTACTCTCTAGAATTCAATAAATCTGTTGCAGATTCCTTTGGAAGGGTTCCAAGGAAGGTCAAACCTTTACTTGGTCTAGATGGGATAATATCTCCCTACCAAAAGAATGGGGAGGTTGGGGATTAAAATATATCTTGTGTTTCTCAAGGTCCCTTGCTGCTAAATTGGGGTGGAAAATCCTCACTATCGACAACCTATGGACCAAGGTTGTCACAAAGAAATATATCAGTCCTCTATGGCCCATTAAGTGGATTCAAATTCCATCAATGAATAACGATTGCATCTCCTCAGTCGAGCATTCTATTCAAAATTCGATTGATTACATTCGAAATGGATTGGTGTTGGCTTAAGGGTACTTGACCCAGGTTAAAATTTGTTCACGCCAACCAACAAAACCCTAATTGTTGGCCCTTTCGACAATAACCTACGTAGTGTAGGCTGCAGTCTCACTCGAAGCAGTATATCGGGATTCTAGAACTAGGTTTATGCATCCAAGGACATGTGATAAGTGAAATCAAGCCTTTTTAGCTTAGGTCCCCCTTTTCATAGACCTATACCCTTCGTTATTTTGTTTCTGCAACTCAATGGAAACAACCTCTAAACCTTGATGAAGACCTGATTAGACCTTATAGATTCTAAAAAAGAAAATTTTCCGCTTTCGCACACTAATTAATAACCCTAGATCTACCTTTGTGGAGATCTATCCAATTCATCAGAAAGCATAACATAATTAACCCTTATCTTCGTAAAAACCTATAATTACTTAGTTCATGCATAAATATTAAATATTGATTAGGTTTGGCAGTATTTACACATTATTCCATAGAAAACATATTGTTAAGCGATAAAGCATAACATGAACTAAAATAAAAATAATACTCAAGGCAAGGTATTTCTCTCAAAAGCAATCTTTATTTAGTTCAACATTCAATTTATAGACTTCTCTACCTAATGCACTCAGTTGCAGGGGTTCATGCACTCAACTACAGAATTAACAAGCCTTCCCTCGTACTTAGCTCCAGGAGCCTTCCCCTTTCTCGTAAGTACAGGAAATAGAGATTTCCCGCCTTATCACTTGCCCAAAACAACAATCCTTATCCCTACTTCTCTCTACGATTCATTATGACTCAACTATATATAGCTTCTGCCAATAGAATACCATGGTCCATGAACCATGGGTGAGTCTCAAAACTAACCTATTACTTACCCAAACAAGGGGCTAAAGTCCCTTTGAATCCTACTCAGCTCCACACTTGGCATCCACATTTTGCAGAGACTTTACATTCTTTACAAAATCTATTGCAAAAATTGGTTAAACTAACCCCAAAACTGACACTAAGGACCCCATCCCAATAGGCCCCCAACACAAATATGGTGAGTCGCACTCATTTCACTCAGCTAACACATCCATCTTATTGTGGAGGCCACCAAAATCAACTTGTAATGTTGTGATATCAACATAGTTATGCAATGCGGCCTATTGCATTTCCTCCACTAGATTTTCTATCGTCGGACCTTCCACTGCTAGACACATCATCCTCTGTGTCTTCTACAGTATCTTTAACTTTTCCTAAAGAGATAGAGTAAGCTAACAGGCTTCCTCTATCCATGGATGTAACATTTCCTTGATAAGGGCCTCTTTCCTCTGCAGCTATTCCATGTGTGATTGCAGTTGCTTTCCTTATTGCAATCGCATGAGGCATTGGAATGATGCCAAAGTGCACAGTTGCTTAGAATTCATCATACTTGTGCTATGTCTCTTGGTTATCTCTGTTAAGCCTCTACAAGTTTAGGTCATCCTACAAGTTTTTCCATAACTCCATAGCCTGATGAAACATCATAGCATGGTCTGGGACTGTTGTATCCAATGTGTCCATGTCTTCCTTGATCATCGCTCCATATTGCTCCCTGACCTCTGGCTGTGTGGTTGGCTAAAAATTTAACTGAAGCTCTGAGATATTCATCTAAAAATAAAATGTGTCTTTACCTATCTCATCCTTCGACATGCGGACTACAGTAGCCAATATTATGATTTTTGTTGTAGATGTGGCATCCTCTGGGATGTTCAACTCTGGAATTGATTTGCATGCCTTCTTTATTGCGGTCTCCAAGCTCTAACTTTGTGCTTGTATCTCCTCCTTTTCTTTCAAATCCTAAGCTTTGTTTGTTAACATCTTCTCATTATTTACCTTGAACTCACTGATGACTGCAAGGGTGCGCTTCACTCTAATCCTTAGTTCGTTCAGAACCCCCTGATGTAGCACATGGAGGATCTGAATTGGCAGCACCGCCAAGTTTACCCCCATGTCCCTAATTGTACTTAATACAACACGGTCTTCATTTGGTTCTGCATAAACAGACCCTTCTAGTAAAGGTATGACTCTGAGGTCCAGGGTTCCTTCCAGCTCTGGTACTGTCCAGCTCGCTTGAATCCCAACGGTTTGGGTCTATAACTCATGAAAATCCTTTTGGATGCTCCCCAAGGTATGTATGTATTGTTTTTCAAATTGCTGCCGCAACTCTATGGTATTTTCTCTGACCTTGTCGCCAATCTCATCTAGATCCCCTTCTATGAGGACCATTGGGTCCATGCGCATCTTCTTATTTGCTTTATGCTTCTTTCTTGGTCCAACAATTATCTCCCTACTGTGCTTCTTTAATGTGAAGGGAGTGCTCTATTTCTCTCCCCTGCCTCCTTCCTACTCTGCTTGTTACTGCTCATCTATACGCTGGGAAGCCATACGTTTTGGAAATGGGCATTGAACTCAATGAAGGCCCTTAACTACTCGAACAACGTTGGGACAAGCTTGGCCATTGATTAATTACCATCCTAAGATCAATTTCCATTAAGACCCACAAAATCTTTAACTCCTTGATCCTCTCTAGATCCTTGGTCAACCATAGTGAAGCAAACTTCACTGTCTCTCGTAAATCTTCTACCTGCAGAGGAAATTAACGATCCTCTAGCAATCTCCATGCTACTAAGACAATGGAAAATAGGAGCCATGCATATTGAAATGGTTTACTCTCCCCCTGTTCTTTGCGACAGTTCGTGAGGAACTCCTTGCACAAATACTTCACGTAGTTATATTGTACTCCCTTCGTGCACTGGGCAGCCAATGATACTGGGTGTTAAAACTTCCTCCACACATCATTTCCTCAGAATCTTGCCTCCAAGAATCTGGGTGGCAAACTGCAACACCTAGTCGTAAATGGAGCAATTAGAGTATCTGCATGACTTCTCTACGAGACCAAATTATGCCTTCATTTTATCTGCCAACTCCTTTTCACCTCTTTGCCCTCCGAACTCCTTGGCAGGGTACAACCCTTTGTAGGGTGACTTTGTAATCCGTTGGATGAGCATATATTTAATCATGCTGGGCTCCCCAAGTTGTAGCACCAACGTGAGGACCTAGCGCACACACACCATGTTGATGATTGATCTGTGAAAATGTGGGACATAGAGCATGTGCAACAACCCCACCTGTTGAACACCTCTGACCCACTTCATTGGTTCCAACCTCGTAACTCTAGTCTCTTCATAGTAAATCTTCTTCATATACTTGTCAGATCCAAATGAGGGAATTTCCCATGCTCCGTGAGACCCCAATCCTCCATATTTAGCATGTGAATGCACGCAAAGAATTTTCCTTCAAATTCAACATGTTCTAGTAGCAAGGGCATTGAAACCATAAACTTTCTAGAATTAGGGTCCTTCATTACTTTTGTCTTTCCTTTCCGCAGATGGATATACCCCTGGAGCCATGTGGCAAGCTCCACCTCCTCAGCATCAAATTCTTCCACACCTTAGAATTCTTCTTCCTCTAGGTCCATAACTTTCTACGACTGCTTATACTTTTTCTCCTTCCACCACACCTTTCGGTTCTTCCTTGGTGAATGCCTCACTGGCATAGGTTTCTTTTGCTTCTCTTTTGTAGGTTTTTTCTTCAGCCCAGTTGACCTCAATGCCATAGGTACAATGGTCGCAGCTTCCATGCTTTTTATTTCAGGTGCCACTACGTCAAAGATGGAAACCTCAAAACTAACAACTTCTACGAGATTCGTGGCAATCATTTCCTCGAAAATAGTCCTCTAGTTAATTTCAAGTAATGTTGTGAATATCAAAATAGAAATTAAGTCCTCCCAAACCATATGATTCATGCAATGACAACAAGAGCACTCAGAAATAATTTTCAAGATGCAAAGTGTTCTTTGGTGGACCAAAATGATAAATGTTTTTGAGGTTTTGAATTTGAATCCGACCATTTCCTCCAATTTCTAATCATAAATGTGTCTTTGGTGGCAGATCTTCAAAGATATTCACCATAACTGGTGCCTACCCGCTCCTCTTAATGAATTTTTTTCCATAAAATCATGAATAATGAGTCCACTGACTACTTTTGGACCCATTTGCATGGCACCATACTCCATGGTCTAGCTCATCCAATGTAGCTTCACCTATCGCACTCTTTTCTTCCATCGCACAGCCTCCTTACTACGTTTTTCTCCTCGCTGGAAAGTGTAGTTTATGGTCCCGTGATCCCTTTTAGCTGCTTGGATTACTAAGACTTCCCTACTTCCATATAGTCATTATGCAGGGGTGGAATCCCCTATATATAGCTTCAGCCTACTTCCATTTACTTTTCCAAGAAATGGCTCCCCATTCAGCTTCATGAGCTGAACTGTGCACCATCCGTGATCTCTTTAACAACATAGGGCCTGAACCAATGCATTTGAAATTTTCCTACAAATTTTGTTAACTTGTTTTCATATAGCAACACTAAATCGTCCATCTTAAAAGTGTGCAACTTAATATGCCTATCGTGCCATGATTTCTCACGTTCCTTTTGTGCCTGCTAGTGAAATCTTGCAAGAAAGCAATCTTATTCTAATGGCATCATCTACGCGAGTCGTTCCTCCAAGGTCTCACGATACATCATCTCTTTCAAAGTTTCAATACGTAAACTTGGCACAATATATTCCATCGACATCAGTTCTTCAATCCCATAGACCAACCTGAACGGTGTTTTTCCTGTCAACTTCTTGCAAGTCATCCTATATGTCCATAGCACTATTGGTATGCACATATATCAATCATTTCTCTGAGAATTGTAAGCCTTCGTCAATGCATTCTCCAAGATCTTGTTAAACTATTCCATCACTCCATTTCCCCATGGGTGATAGGGTGTTCTCTTTCGATGATACACCTAAAATTATTCAAGCATCATGATGATAACTTCATTCAAGAACTATGTACCCCTATCACTCATCAATATCTTAGGGCACCCAAATCGTGTTAAGACATTGGAAAAAAAACTTTGCAGTTGTGGTAGTTGTACAATCCTTCACTCGTTGTGCTTCTTCCTGTCTGGTCAAATATTTTGTTGCAGTCATAATATACCATGCATGTGTATTTGTTCCTAGTGTTTGTATTAGACCTATGAAATCAATGGCCCACTTGTCAAAGACTTGCAACAAAATTTGATGATTTAAAGGAATTTCATCCCTTTGTGAAGGCTTCCCCATCCTTTGGAAATCATCACAGGCATTGAATTATGCCTTATAAAACTTATGTAACGTCGGCCACCATAACCCAGTGCGCAAAATCTTCTGCATCTCTTCTTTTCGTGCATAGTGATCTCCTACTCATCCTCCATGTGCCTCCATGAGGATACTAGCCCATTCATAATCTAGAACATACCTCTGTAGTATCTCCTTTGTTCCCATAGTATATAAGTGACCCACAATTAATTAAAAGTCTATAAAGCGAATTACTAACTGAAAATAGCCTTCCAAAGCTACACCCATAGTTAAAAATTGAATCATATTAGCAAAATGGTCACCTGCAATGCGCACCACAAAGAGTTTTGCATCCAAGAGCCTTCCCTCCAAACTCCTTGGTTCTTCACTTGTTTCAATCCTTGACAGATGGTTTGGTCTTGCACTCAGTCTTCCAAGCTGCACAATGAATTCAAACTCATATTATTGAAATAACAACAACCGTCAGTAGATTCCCCTCCCCCCAACACAACCTTATTGACTAGGTATTTTAGCGTGAAATGAACAGTATACATTTTAAAGTTTTTGCACAATAAATAATGCCTAAAATTTTGTAGAATGTACAACATTTTCAGCTTTCATTTTCTTAATCTCTAAATTATATGATTATTTCACCATTACTCTATATTTCAGTAGTAATATCCATTAATATTTAAAAACATATTTATTAATCATATGATTAAGTCTTAATTATTTTTTTAATATCTGTTAATTTGTGTTGCAGGAAGGTGATATGTGCAGAGAGGGAACATATGTCATGAAGTGGAAATGAGGGAAAAAAGGTTCTATCACACATATTACTTTTCTTCACATCCTTCCAATCTGCTAGGATGGGTATTACCTATGCAGCCATGTACACCTCTTTGATTTGTTTACAACTAGGAAATGTTGTTAAGAACTCGAACGCTGTCATGATTACACCTAAATTCACATAATATATTTTGAAAATACCATTTTATAATATGGGTGGATACAATCTTCTTGATATCCTTTCAATCGATAACCATTACACAACGTGTTAGAGTAAATTATATTAATCACTCTAACAATGTCTTGATTGTGCATCAATTTAACAAATAAATGCCGAAAAGACTTACATTTATTCAGAAGGGACCTTTTGATAATCATAAGTTGAAGTCTTAGTTATTTTTTTAATATTATATTAATCACTTAAATGATGTCCTAATTATCTGTTGATTCGTTGAAAAAATGTCAAACAAACTTACATTTGCCGACAATAAAGTAGTTTTAATCATAACATGAAGTCTACATAGCATTTCACTAAAATATCTACTAATCTATGTTACGAGAGGTTGAATGAGTCTATATAACACTTCATTAAAATAATTCCATGGAATGGGGAAGTTTGTGGATGGAATTTGAGTATCCTTTCAATCTGTTATAACTCATACAAGTTATGGAGCCATGTCGACCTTCTTGATTTTCTTACAAGTAATACATATTATTACACACTTCTTCAGCATAATTCCATCTCACAAAAATTTCAAAACATTAACTCACTTTATTTGACATAGATATTTGACATAAACTTGAATGGCCAAATATTTGAATTACTAATTCTTCCTATTATCAGTCTTCTAATGCACACTATCGCATCCCACCCAAAAATTATGCAAAATTGTCACATAAGATCAATCAACCTTTTGTTTTTACAAACAGATAAAAACATCGTTCAAGTATTTAGTAAATGTTTAATAACATTTACTGTAAAAGTATGTAACATATTACAAAAAAAAAAAAGAGGTCACCACATAAAAATAATCATTTTCATAAAGACAAGTGCAAACCCGACACTGCCTCAATCATGCCAGCGTACTAATAAGATAAAAGAAAGCAGAGGCTATGTTGCTATGTCAATATTACTCTTATTTTTTATTCATTCACATGAACAAAAGCTGAACCCAAATTTAATTTTCCTCTCTATTCCATTCTCTACAGCATGTCTCCTTTCCTTTAAAAATTAGACTTTTGTTTTATGTGAATAAGTTTCGGTATCTCTATAATTCTAGGTGCAAAATAGATCAACTAACATGCGTAAGTTTAACCATAAAATAGATCAACCATAACTAGTCAGATCCATTTAATTTATCATAAGAAAATCGAACTCTACCTGCATATGAAGTCGGAAAACCATTAGCTTAATATCCACATAAAGAAAAGGTAACTGTTAGAAGGCTTAAATACGAACGCTTTTACAGAAATGAACACATTGCTGCGAGAAAAGGGATAACAAGGGAAATATAGCTATTAAGAGGCATGACAAAATTCAGAGTGCAGAAGAGCCTTTCTAAGGGTACGTTAAGTTACAGGTCACAAGCCTTTAGCAAATAGACCTCATAATTCATGTTATGAGAATGAGAAAAAGCTAGTCTCGGGGGGAATTATTTAATGCTTCTGGATGAAATCTCCATGTCAAGGAAATAACCCAAGAAACCATATGTCAAAAGTTTTGAGAGGGAAACACTTAATTAGACAGAGAGGCAACAACTTGTACATGTGGAATGGCCTAGGATTTTCTTGTAATCTTCTAATTCTAATGCCAAACCTTGAAAATGAGATCCTCAATCATGAAATATTGAAGGGCCAAACCTTGAAAATAAGATCCTCAACTCTATATAATTTTCTAAAAATTCAGGCGACTTCATGCCCTTTGTTAATTCACATTGAATAGATCAACTTGTCAGATCCATTTAATTTATCATAAGAACATCGAACTCTACCTGCATATGAAGTCGGAAAACCATTAGCTTAATATCCACATAAAGGAAAGGTAATTATTAGAGTAGGTTCAGAAGGCTTAAATACGAACGCTTTTACAGAGGTTTACAGTAATAAACACATTGTTGCGAGCAAAGGGATAACAAGGGAAATATAGCTATTAAAAGGCATGACAAAATTCAGAGTGCAGAAGAGCCTTTCTAAGGGTACGTTAAGTTACAGGTCACAAGCCTATAGCAAATAGACCTCATAATTCATGTTATGAGATTAATGTTATGAGAATGAGAAAAAGCTAGTCTCGGGGGAAATTATTTAATGCTTCTGGATGAAATCTCCATGTTAAGGAAATAACCCAGGAAACCATATGTCAAAAGTTTCGAGAGGGAAGCACTTAATTAGAGAGGGAGCCAACAACATGTATATGTGGAATGGCCTAGGATTTTCTTGTAATCCTCTAATTCTAATGCCAAACCTTGAAAATGAGATCCTCAATCATGAAATATGGAAGGGCCAAACCTTGAAAATAAGATCCTCAACTCTATATAATTTTCTAAAAATTAGGCGACTTCATGCCCTTTGCTAATTCACATTGAATAGCTTCAAGACCAAAATCACAGCAAAATATTCATAAACTCTCTGTTGTCTATATCATAGCAATAGCCCATGGGCGCTCTCATGCCAAGTGAGTCTCAACATGGCTTCAATGTTTGGAATTTTGGTTGGTTTAATTGTGTGAAGGGAGTGGAAACCAGGATGATATTGTTTTAACAAATACAAAGACTCTAATGGTTGATTCTTTGGTTATTTTAGAATCATAGAATTATGGGGTATAACCAACAAGAACACTAACTCTTTTCATTTTTTATAATCATACATATAATTGTTTGTATGAAGTGAGGTAAGGTGAGGTGGGATGGAATAGAATGAGATGGGGTAGAGTGGAAAACATCAGTTTAGGTCATCATTTTAGGTCACTGTCACATATCTACTTGATAAACACATATATAAAAAAAAAAAAAAAAAAAAAAAATTATAGAGTCTACACTTAGTTATATGTATGAGTATATAGTGCCACCACCTCGTATATAAACGTAACCTTAGAAGGTCTATGGTGTGGCAGGTAATGCTTGTCATACATTGGTTTAATCATTGTTTATTCCTTGACTTTGTTATATCACGGATACGATGGCATAAGGACTTTATGACTCTTCCTCGTGTGTATCAAGGCTGTCCTGCCCTTGATTGTTGGCATATTCTGTGTTGGACATCTGGCAACAGTACTGTGTTCCGCCGGCCTGTTCACGTGGTTGGAGTGAGGTTGCCAAGCCTGGAACTTTCCCGCGCCTTGCTTTTGGGCATTGGTGCCTTGATCAACGGTTTGAGGGTTCTGCATGAGATCAAGGGCTACGAGTGCTCCACGTTTCCTCTGCTGGCAGGTAGGGTATATACGTGGTCTTTTCCGGATTCTTCGAAGCTTTTCTCATTCTGCTCGGCGCTCCACAACTCTCCGCTCCATTTTACCTCTGCATGGGATCTGCTTCTTAGTTTCGCGCCGAGTTCCTCCATCTTACCAGGCACATGCGCCCTCTCTGGTGTGCTTCCGCTCCATGGTTCCTCATCCTCGAACCGGCCAGGTAATTATCTGTCAGTTTTTAAAAGTTTCCGGGTATGATTTTGGTTTTGTCTGCTACGAGGTATAGTAACCTTTAATCCATGGCATGACAGGTTGCATTTGGGCGACTTCCGGTTTTGACGGTATTGGAGAATCCTTCCAGATGTGGTCCGCCGAGTTTACACAGGTATTTAACCTTATTCAGATGTTTGGTCTTGGTTGATTCTATTCCGTCCCGCCTCTGGTTACCAGGGGTTTTCCTCTGTGCCCAAAAGCAGGCCCCAACCTTATCTTTGCACGGTTGGCCGCAGATTCCGATGGACGGATGCTCTTGTTCCGGTTCCATATGTTCTGGGGCTGGTTATGGATTATTGGGTAATACTTTGTTGTGGTGGTTTTGGAAATTTACCTCTGGTTCACGAGGCTGAAGATTTTGCTTGATTCTATTAATCATCTGTTTATATTTTGACTGTCGAATGTATTGTAACTATACAAAATCTCTAGTTCTAAACCAGCTCGCTTGTTCTCCATTTTGTGCTCATATGGCTTGGCGGCCGATAATTTAATGTGACTCACTGTTTGCGTTATGCTATGGTTTACTTTTTATGCTATTAAGCAAGGTTTTTTTTTATGAATTATATCGGGTTTGAAAGGTACCAGACTCGTATTACGATTTCTCATTCTATATTCCTGTTCTTTCATTTACGACATGAATGCGTTTTGTTTACAGAATGTACTAAGGGTTTATCTCATAATGTCAATGTATTTAACAGTCCTGCATAGATGGGTTAAAGGACTGCCGCACCTGCATCTGGTTACCATAGAAGTATGGTCGACAGTTCTGGGTTTTCTCCATAACCCGAGACCCTGAGGTTCTGTGGTTAAATCATGACTGTAGGTTATTATTGTTTGTTCCCTCATTCGTATGGAATCGTTTGGTACTTTCCTTGCCGCGTTTAAATACTTTCACTGTATTTACTTGAATGCCAATATGAGGTTACCGCATGGTTCTTTGCTACTTGTAGCGATTTGCATAATTTTACTGTCGTAACCTTCAGAAAATTTGTTCCATGTTAACTATCAGACCTTTGATTCAAGGTAGTATTTTGGGTTTACTTCTCAGCTCAGATTTGTCTGTTCTTTTGTTTATCTCACGGGTTCAGGCTTTTGCCCGTCACTGTGAAATCTCCAGAACCTCCTTGCTACGGTTCGACCTGGTTCGAGATTCCGAGTTCCTTTAATCTTTATTACCCTTGTCTTTAGAAAATCTTCATATTGGAATTATACAGCAGATTAAGGTTATAAAGAAAGGTATTTGTTTTAAGATTATAACGAGGGATATTCGACTTACTGTGAACATTAGGGTCAAGTTACGGTATCGACCCAGAATTCTATTCCCTCATAAAAAGTCAGTTTCCTGATTTGGGTTTCCCTATGACTGTAAACCTATTTGTCTGATAGGGATAAGGCTCGTTCTTGGAATACACTACTTTCCTCTGCTCAGTTCTTTACCCTTCGAGTTTTACCGGTAGACTGACTATAATTTTTGTACAGATAATATAGTTACACTATCTTTTGATTTGTACAACAATACTGTCTATAATTTTGTACAGATAGTCATAGTCACGCTATATACTATTTTACAACTGTTGCACAGATAACAACAGTCATACTATAAATTACACAGATAACTATGGGGACATAAGGGTTCCGTTACTTACCTGATCTCCACTGGTAAGGTGAGTCTGGGACAAGTCTCCTGCCAAATCTCTGTGTAAAGCTTGTTATCCACCCAATCGTGAGACCAGTCCTTCAAGACCTCAGTCTCCCCCCAAGCTTCCGCTTACCGGATCACTATCCTCAGTAAGCCAGCACTGTGTGCTTGACTATCTGGTCCTTACCAGACTTAGTCCATACAGGGTTTTTCCTTCCCTTTCTCTTTCTCCGCCTGTCTCTACAGCCCAGAGTTCTTTCAACCAACCTTCCCTTTTCCCTGGAAACCCTTCCAGTTAGGGAAGGCGGTTATTTCTAGTTTTGTTAACTAACTTTTCTTTTCCAGTTCCCTTTTGGGAATTCAAATACTTTCATAAGTAATTCTTTAATCATCATTTTAGTGCACATGTAAAATCAACAGAATATTCTCAAAAGAATTAAATCCTTCAATATCATTGTAATTCAGTTTTTGCTATAATAACTTTTAAATAATTACATTTTTACGGGGTCATCACATCTCCCCCTCCTGAGATTGGACATCGTCCCGATGTCTAGTGTCTCCAAACAGTTCTGGGTAAGCTTTCCGAAAAAGCTCTTCGTCTTCCCAAGTAGCCTCTTCAGGCCCATAGTGCCGCCACTGCACTTTAATTTGGGTAATAACCCGCTTCCGCAACTGCACTTCTCTCCGGTCGAGAATGCTCAGTGGCTCGACCAGGACCTCTCCTTCCGGTTCGACCTACAACCAATAACAGTATCAGTCTTTTGTTCCAGATACATTTTCAATTAGTTCAATTAAAAGCAATCCTTACCCTTATATTTTGCCACTTGATCACATGATTAGGGTCATAGATATACTTTTTAAGCATGGATACATGGAAGACATTATGAATTCTAATGTGGCTCGGTAAAGCTAGCTGGTACGCTACTGGCCCAACCCTTGCCAATACATGAAAAGGTCCGAAGTAACGGGGTGCAAGTTTAGCACAACTGCTCCATTGCAAAGTACTTTTCCTGGCTTGAATTCTGATGTAAACGTGATCGCCCACCTGATACTCTTTGAACCTTCTTTTCCGGTCTGCAAAATTTTTCTGCCGATCTTGAGCGGCCTTCAGGTTGGCTCGCACCTTTTTGACCATGTCCTCCATCTCCTTGAGCATTTCTGGTCCCCATCTTAATTTTTCCTCCGGGCCACTCCAATTTGAGGGCGTCCGACATTTTCGTCCATACAAGACTTCAAATGGAGACATCTGAATTGATGTGTGATATCCATTGTTGTAAGCGAATTCCACCAAGTGCAAATAGTCTTCCCATTGTGTCGGTTTTTGC
Organism: Pinus tabuliformis; assembly: GCA_031772625.1. NCBI lineage: Eukaryota > Viridiplantae > Streptophyta > Pinopsida > Pinales > Pinaceae > Pinus > Pinus tabuliformis. The sequence continues at coordinate 738,496,878 of CM062811.1, forward strand.
ATGACACATGCCCTCAACATGTCCTCCACCATCTGATTTACTCTCTCCGTCTGTCCATCAGTCTGGGGATGGTAAGCTGTACTAAAATTCAGCTGTGTACCCAATTCTGCAAATAGCGCTCTCCAAAAGGCGGATGTAAACTTTACATCCCGATCTGATATTATAGTCTTTGGGAGTCCATGAAGTCTGAACACATTTTGCATGAAAATGTGTGCAATTTGCATTTCCCTGTAGGTGGATTGCACTGGTATAAAGTGTGTTGCCTTACTTAACTTATCTACCACTACCATAATAGAGTCATTGTTCCTCTTTGTTTTAGGCAGCCCAGTTATAAAGTCCATTGATATAATTTCCCATTTCCATTCTGGAATGGGCAGGGGTTGCAATAATCCAGCCGGATGCTGGTGCTCCGTCTTGATCTGCTGACACTCCAAACATCGCGCTAAATATTCAGCCACATGATTTTTCATTCCCGGCCAGTAATATTCTTTCCGAAGTGCAGTCAGCATTTTCTGGTACCCGGGATGACCAGTGTAGTGACTAGTATGAAACTCATTCAAGATTAAATTTTTGAGGCTGTTTTCATCTGGGACAAACAATCGTTTTTTGTAAAGCAGCATTCCATCCCTGCTAACTTCATATTCCTGCTGACTTCCCTCGCTGGAAAGTGGCATTTGCCGCTTCATTTGTTGGTATTCAACATCTTGGCTTGCTGCTGTTTTCATCGTTTCCCGTAAGGAATTTTTCCCATCTTCTGAATGTAACTTCATACAAACATTGTACCTTTCGACTCAGTGCATCTGCTACACAATTTTCCTTTCCCTTCAGATGTTTAATGTCAAAGTCGAACCCGCTTAAGAAATCTGCCCAACGAGCTTGTCTTGCATTCAGTGTGGGCTGACTAAAATAATTTGTTAAGATGTGATGATCTGTTAATAACAGAAATTTCCTTCCTAGAAGGTAGTGCCGCCACATCTTAAGCGCATGTATGACAGCTACCAACTCCAAGTCATAGGCAGAATACTTCTGCTCATGTTCCTTCAATTTTCTCGATTCATAGGCTATCACTTTCCCTTCTTGCATTAACACACCTCTGACGCCTTCTCGGCTGGCATCGGTACATACCACGTAATCTTTATCCGGATCAGCTATACTTAAAACGGGAGCAGACGTGAGTAATTGCTTAAGTCTTTCAAAACTTTGTTGACATTCAGAACTCCATTTGAATGTCCTCCCTTTCTTTTGCAAGGACGTGATAGGATATGCCACCCTCGAAAAGCCTTCCACAAACCTTCTGTAATAACCCGCCAATCCCATGAAGGATCTGATATCTGCCACATCTTTTGGCACAGGCCAATCCAGTATGGTTTTTATTTTCTCAGGATCCACGACAATCCCTTCCTTTGTAATCACATGACCCAAGTACTAAATTTCCTCTTTATAGAAATCACATTTGCTGAGCTTAGCATACAGCTGATGTTCTCGCAAAGTTTGCAGTACCATCCGGAGATGTTCCTCATGCTCCTCCTTAGAGCGAGAATAAATCAAAATATCATCAATGAATATTAGTACAAATTTGTCTAAAAATTGATGGAACACGTTGTTCAATAAACACATGAACGTGGCGGGTGCATTAGTCAATCCAAAAGGCAGCACTACAAATTCGTAGTGTCCATACCGGGTCCTGAAGGCTGTTTTAGCAATATCCTCTTCTTTAATTCTGATTTGATGGTAACCAGATCGCAAATCAATTTTAGAAAATATTGTTGCCCCCTTGACTTGATCAAAAAGCTCATCGATCCGAGGTAAGGGGTATTTATTTTTAATTGTGAGCTTGTTCAGCTGCCGGTAATCAATACACATTCGAAGAGTTCCGTCTTTCTTCCTGACGAATAATACCGGAGCTCCCCATGGAGATACACTGGGGCGGATATAATTTTTATCCAACAATTCTTGTAGTTGCATTTTCAACTCAGTCAACTCAGGTACACTCATTCTATAAGGTGTCCGCGAAACTGGAGCAGCTCCTGGTATTAACTCAATGGTAAAATCTATATCCCTCTTTGGAGGTAGTCCAGGAATTTCCTCCGGAAACACATCTGCGAACTCTTTTATTATCGGGAGGTGGTCTAGCGGGTTTACCTTATTCTTAGTTTCTGCATAGCCCACCTGAATAGCATACACTTGGCATCTATTCTGGATGCATTTTGCCAGCTGAGATGTAGTGATTGGCCTGACCTGCACTGGTCATTTAATTCCCTGCATTTCTTGCTCTATTCCAGCATCATCCTTGTACCGTATGACCTTCGTTTTGCAGTTCACTAAAGCCCAATGCTTTTCTAGCCAGTCCATCCCAATTAGGACATCATAGGACCCGAGTGGAAGCATGTTCAGATCTGCCACTATTGGCTGTCCTGCTATCACTATAGGACAACTTTTGATTTTTTCCATTACTCGTCTTTTAGTCCCTGTAGCTAGCTGTACCAGCCATGGGTTCCTAAATTTTTCAGGCTGCAATTTACATTGTTCAACTATCTTTGGACTAATATAACTTAAAGTAGCTCCAGGATCAATTAGAACAGTGATGGAAAGGTCTAAAATTTTACCTTCAAACTCTACCATGGTGGGCTGGTATTCTGCCTGGCGGTCGTCCAAGGCTGCATTAATTCTTGGCACACTTCGTCCCACGTCACCCACGGTTGATGCCTCATGAATCTGGGATATCTGATCAGCTCCCTTCCTTTGTGGACAATTTTTGACGTAGTGCGGTCCGCCACAACCCCAGCACTGCACTGGGGGTCTGGTTATTCCTTCAGTATCCATCTTGGCGGGTTGTTCACCCATTCTGGTTTCACTGATGGGCTTGGACCTGAATGAACCTCTCGGTGTTGTTCTACTATTCTGGCCCTTGCTGCTTCCTTTGACTCCACCACTTCGACTTCCCCTACTATTTCCAACAATTTTACTATTCTTTTTCTCATTCCATTTTCTGTTGGAACTGTCCCCTTTCTGTTTGCTCTGCTGGTAGCAGATTCTGGCCTTGCGAATAGCTTCATCCATGGTTCTAGGATTGTCAAATTCAATCCTTTCCCTCATATACATGGGTAGACTGCTAACAAACCGTTGCACCTTGGCTTTTTCTTCTTTGAGGTAGGGTACATAGCGGAGCAAAGATGTGAATCGATTGATGAACTCATCCATAGTCTGTTGTCCCAATCGCAGATCATGGAATTCCTTTGCCTTTTCATCATAAAAGCCTTCCGTCAAGTATCTCTCCTTAAAATATTTCTGGAATTTTTCCCACGTTATGGTTCGTTCGGTTACCCCTTTAATGATTTTAACTTCCTCCCACCACAGTGTCACCTTCCCTTGTAACTGGAAGATAGCCAATCGTGCCTTCAAGTTATGATCATATTCATATAACTGAAAATATTTATTCATATTGATTAGCCACGCCTCAGCCGCTTCCTCTTGTTCTCCATCGTAGTGTGGGGGTTTAATTTTCTGAAATTCTCCTTGTAATTCCACCTTTTGACGCTTTGAAGTCTGCTGTTCTGATGCATTATCAGATTGGTCCTCTCCTTCTTCAGGGATTTCAGATTCTGCTTGATAACGTTGCTCCTCCGTCATTCTCTGTTGTTCTGCGCTGGGGTTAGCTAGCAGCGAGTTCTGTTTATCAAACAAACTTTTTAGAATCCTTTCCTGCTCCATTGTCAATCGTGCATTATCCTCCCGTAGCCGAGCCATTTCATTTTTCAGCTCTTGAACTGTTTCTAGTATGGCCAGATTCGTGCTGCGGGTCTCCTCACCCAGCTGCACCCACAACTCTGGGTTGTCTCCAAGATTTGTTGCAGGCCCCCGATTGGCTGCGGTCCTGTGCGGTGCGCTGCCAGCTCCCTGCATGCTAACTATTACTTGTGGTACCTTTGTTGCTCTTTTCTTTCCTCTTGACTAGCCTGTACCTGGCCTGGTCTGATCATGAAACATGTAACATTGTGAGCTACCTGCACAATTTTGTTACCCCAAAAAGATTATCAATGTCATAGTGACCTTCTCATCTTTTAATACTTTATTCACATCCCAGAGGCCACAGTATGGTAAGCTGGGCTCTGATACCAATTGTCACATATCTACTTGATAAACACATATATAATAATATATATATATTTTTTTATAGAGTCTACACTTAGTTATATGTATGAGTATATAGTGCCACCACCTCGTATATAAACGTAACCTTAGAAGGTCTATGGTGTGGCAGGTAATGCTTGTCATACATTGGTTTAATCATTGTTTATTCCTTGACTTTGTTATATCACGGATACGATGGCATAAGGACTTTATGACTCTTCCTCGTGTGTATCAAGGTTGTCCTGCCCTTGATTGTTGGCATATTCTGTGTTGGACATCTGGCAACAGTATTGTGTTCCGTCGGCCTGTTCACGTGGTTGGAGTGAGGTTGCCAAGCTTGGAACTTTCCCGCGCCTTGCTTTTGGGCATTGGTGCCTTCATCAACGGTTTGAGGGTTCTGCATGGGATCAAGGGCTACGAGTGCTCCACGTTTCCTCTGCTGGCAGGTAGGGTATATACGTGGTCTTTTCTGGATTCTTCGAAGCTTTTCTCATTCTGCTCGACGCTGCACAACTCTCCGCTCCATTTTACCTCTGCATGGGATCTTCTTCTTAGTTTCGCGCTGAGTTCCTCCATCTTACCAGGCACATGCGCCCTCTCTGGTGTGCTTCCGCTCTATGGTTCCTCATCCTCGAACCGGCCAGGTAATTATCTGTCAGTTTTTAAAAGTTTCCGGGTATGATTTTGGTTTTGTCTGCTACGAGGTATAGTAACCTTTAATCCATGGCATGACAGGTTGCATTTGGGCGACATCTGGTTTTGACGATATTGGAGAATCCTTCCAGATGTGGTCCGCTGAGTTTACACAGGTATTTAACCTTATTCAGATGTTTGGTCTTGGTTGATTCTATTCTGTCCCGCCTCTGGTTACCAGGGGTTTTCCTCTGTGCCCAAAAGCAGGCCCCAACCTTATCTTTGCACGGTTGGCCGCAGATTACGATGGACGGATGCTCTTGTTCCGGTTCCATACGTTCTGGGGCTGGTTATGGATTATTGGGTAATACTTTGTTGCGGCGGTTTTGGGAATTTACCTCTGGTTCACGAGGCTGAAGATTTTGCTTGATTCTATTAATCATCTGTTTATATTTTGACTGTCGAATGTATTGTAACTATACAAAAGCTCTGGTTGTAAACCAGCTCGCTTGTTCTCCATTTTGTGCTCATATGGCTTGGCGGCCGATAATTTAATGTGACTCACTGTTTGCGTTATGCTATGGTTTACTTTTTATGCTATTAAGCAAGGTTTTTTATGAATTATATCGGGTTTGAAAGGTACCAGACTCGTATTACGATTTCTCATTCTATATTCCTGCTCTTTCGTTTACGGCATGAATGCGTTTTGTTTACAGAATGTACTAAGGGTTTATCTCGTAATGTCAATGTATTTAACAGTCCTGCATAGATGGGTTAAAGGACTGCCGCACCTGCATCTGGTTACCATAGAAGTATGGTCGACAGTTCTGGGTTTTCTCCATAACCCGAGACCCTCAGGTTCTGTGGTTAAATCATGACTGTAGGTTATTATTGTTTGTTCCCTCATTCGTATGGAACCGTGTGGTACTTTCCTTGCCGCATTTAAATACTCTCACTGTATTTACTTGAATGCCAATATGAGGTTACCGCATGGTTCTCTGCTACTTGTAGCGATTTGCATAATTTTACTGTTGTAACCTTCAGAAAATTTGTTCCATGTTAACTATCAGACCTTTGATTCAAGGTAGTATTTTGGGTTTACTTCTCAGCTCAGATTTGTCTGTTCTTTTGTTTATCTCACGGGTTCAGGCTTTTTCCCGTCACTGTGAAATCTCCATAACCTCCTTGCTACGGTTCGACCTGGTTCGAGATTCCGAGTTCCTTTAATCTTTATTACCCTTGTCTTTAGAAAATCTTCATATTGGAATTATACAGCAGATTAAGGTTATAAAGAAAGGTATTTGTTTTAAGATTATAACGAGGGATATTCGACTTACTGTGAACATTAGGGTCAAGTTACGGTATCGACCCAGAATTCTATTCCCTCATAAAAAGTCAGTTTCCTGATTTGGGTTTCCCTATGACTGTAAACCTATTTGTCTGATAGGGATAAGGCTCGTTCTTGGAATACACTGCTTTCCTTTGCTCAGTTCTTTATCCTTCGAGTTTTACCGATACACTGACTATAATTTTTGTACAGATAATATAGTTACACTATCTTTTGATTTGTACAACAATACTGTCTATAATTTTGTACAGATAGTCATAGTCATACTATATACTGTTTTACAACTGTTGCACAGATAATAACAGTCATACTATAAATTACACAGATAACTATGGGGACATAAGGGTTCCGTTACTTACCTGATCTCCACTGGTAAGGTGAGTCTGGGACAAGTCTCCTGCCAAATCTCTGTGTAAAGCTTGTTATCCACCCAACCGTGAGACCAGTCCTTCGAGACCTGAGTCTCCCCCCAAGCTTCCGCTTACCGGATCACTATCCTCAGTAAGCCAGCACTGTGTGCTTGACTATCTGGTCCTTACCAGACTTAGTCCATACAGGGTTTTTCCTTCCCTTTCTCTTTCTCCGCCTATCTTTCAACCAACCTTCCCTTTTCCCTGGAAACCCTTCCAGTTAGGGAAGGCGGTTATTTCTAGTTTTGTTAACTAACTTTTCTTTTCCAGTTCCCTTTTGGGAATTCAAATACTTTCATAAGTAATTCTTTAATCATCATTTTAGTGCACATGTAAAATCAACAGAATATTCTCAAAAGAATTAAATCCTTCAATATCATTCTAATTCAGTTTTTGCTGTAGTAACTTTTAAATAATTACATTTTTACGGGTCATCACAGTCACACATAACATTTTAGTAATAACAAGAGGGTTATCAATAAATACAAACCATCACATTAACAATGTTAGCAATAAAACAAAGGTGATCAATAAAATACAAAGTTTAAAATTAAAATAGCTTAAATCCATCTCAAATATAGTATGAAAACTATATTATAAGATCACTATAAATATGATAACTTGGTAAAAAAATACAATGAAATTAAATTAAATCAAATTAAAAAATAAAAAGTCCAAATGATAATAAAATTATTAAAAATATAAAATTAATAATTATAAAATTAAATTATATTATAAAATTAATTTTTCATGGTATTAAATAATGTATTGTATTTATCATATTATTTGTTATAATTTGTATTATAAAATACAAATTTAAATCTATTTCAACTTCCCCTAATTTTTTGATAAATCTAAATTTAAAATATATCTAATATCATTATTTAAAGATTAAATTAAAAAATACAAATAAAAACCTATTAATTTTAACCTTTTTCCTGAAAAGTCTCATTCAACTCAATATGTTCAACCAATCTCATCCAGAAGAACATATTCAAATAAAATAAAATTAAATTAAATTAAACCCGACGAAGTCAAAGGAAAATAGAAAAACCGCCTAAGTTAAAATAGAATAATAATACTTTGAACCCCAATTATTACAAATAGATTATAAAACTTTAACCGTTGTCAATCAGTAAAGGATAGAATGAAATCATTGTCTTCTACTGGCCACCTTGAATCTCTCTCCTCGATTTGATTTCAGATGTGTTAATATAGAGTACAACACAATTAAATGAAACCTGTGGAGGTCAGAGGCAAAGAAAGAACTTGACTGAAACCAGTTCCAAAAATCTTGAAAAGTATAAGTTCAAATCCAGTATAATAATTCCCGCAACCAATAAAAATAGCGTATAAAACTTTTACCCTAATCCGTGAAGTAAGACAAAAAATAAAACAGAGAATCAACCCAATTTAAAAATCCTCGGCATTTACGTAATATCCTTACTCTCTACTCTATTTCAGTCCATAACCTCTTCCCCCTCCGTTTCTTGACATTCTTCCGAAACTTTGCACCATCTTCGTTACAGGACTCAAAGACCTGCTTTAACTCTTCAATACTGGCTATAAAACCGTTGTGATATCCTTTCAGATCTCTGAAATACTGCTTCTGGGAAAGCTTCAACTCACATTCTTTCGGCAGCAAAACATCTGGATGTTGCTCACCTTTGCATACACTCTCTGCCCAATTCGTCGCTGGATTCCCAAAGTTTAAATCCTCTCCATTCAACAGAGATTCCACAATACTCGTTTTATCGAATTCCTCCATGTATGGAAGCAATACAGAAAGTTTGCTTCTCTCTGCGTGGGTAAGATGTTCTATCCACGTCGGCACATTTAGAATATCTGCCAGGTTGTCCAAAGCAAGTATTTCCCCCGGTTCTGCGATTTCTGGTTCCCGGATCTTATACTTCTTGCTCACACAATGTTTAGTTATCCCGATCACCACGTCCGGCGGCCTGCAGAAAAATGAATGGTAGTATAACTACTGTATTAGTATAACAAATCAAATTTGGAAATAATGTAAAAAGAGGATATTGATCACTACTCTAGGTTTATCTACCCTTCTTTTTTGTTCCTCCTTTCCTCGTAATTTTTACGTAAGACCACACGATGACGTTCGCAGTATCTACAGTTGTGGGCACGGGCATAAGCACACCGCCATTTCTTGTTGTCAGACCTGCTGCACTGCAATTCGTCTGGCAAATCGCACTTAGTTTTCTCTCTCCCCATCGTGATGATATTAATGGAAACTGAGTTCTTCGATACCTCTAGGTACAAGCATATGCATAGTGCCTTAGATTTCACTTGCTATTCCAAACGTATGTACTTGAGAGGTGGGAGAATGGCAAATATATAGGGTTTGAGGTGTGGAATTTATGGCAAGGGCTAACGAGCCTGGCATTAAATGCCCACTTAGCTGCAACCTCGATAGCCATAATGTCCACTTAGCTGCAACCTCGATAGCCATATAGTTTTCGGTGGGGACGAAGTGTTCGGAAAGCACCTTGCAGCTAAGCGGGCATTTAATGCCCGATAGGAGGCTCATTAGCCCTTTCCTGGACTTTATAACCAAATCCAGGTGAGTTCCAAAAATTACTAATATATTAATATTAATATTTTGGTCTTCCTGGTAGGTCTTATCAAGTTTAAAGTTCTTGGGAGGGATGGAATTTGATGGGCAAATTGCGGTTTGAATGGTGTCCTTTATAACCAAATCTATGTGAGTTCCAAAAATTATTAATATATTAATATTTTGGTCTTTCTCGTCGGTCTTATCAAGGTTTAAGTTCTGGGGAAGGATGGAATTTGACGGGCAAATTGCGGGTGATTTACCGGTCAAATCCAACATAAAATTTTACAAAACTGTCAAAATTCTTTGTTTAAATTATGAAAACTCGTTTGGAAGTGTGAAAACCATCAAATTTGACGTGTGAATTTGTTTTGAAATTCCAACCATGGTCCAGGGCTTGTGGGGTGGAGATTTTATGATATGTTATGATTAAATATAATTATTCAAAGCAATACATTTTTTAAGAATTTAGTTTAATTATTAAAAGAACTGTGAAAGTAAATAATAAATTACCTTCTAAAGAGACTTCCATAATTTTTTTATTAATAATTAATTAAATAACTAATCTAAACAATGAAATTAAAATATTATACGCTTTAAAAAACATGATTGGCTATTCTTAATTTAATATAGTAGAAATAGTGGAATAGTTAATATGGTCAAAATAAAATAAAAATGAAAATAAAAGTAACCCTTTAAAAATAAAATAATAATAAAAATAAAAGTAACGTTAACATGGTCAAAATAAAATAAAAATAACACTATAAAAATAAAAATAAAAGTAACTCATGGTATTGAGAACCCATGGTATTCGCATTTGGTATTCATGTGTAATATAGTCTACTTAGTGGGGGAAATTCAGTTAGCCTCGATCCAACTCCGGATCTACCAAGCACGAAGAGGGATCAAATCTATTGAGATGCAAACATCTTTTAGAGTGAAAAGAGATTTGATCCATAGTTTGGTTTTAATTATATGTCCACAATTTACCTTTGCCTTATTTACCATACATAGTAAATAAGTTGAAAGTTATATATATATATATATATATATATATATATATATATATATATATATATATATATATATATATATATTCTTAATTTAGTCCAAATTTGTTAATCTTGGGGATTCAAGTTGTTTAGTTTATATAATTTAAGTTCTCAAGGGTTTCTAGGGTGTTGAGTTCATAACTCATTTATAATGCAACTAAAAATAAAATATTATGATCTCATCCAAAATTGTATAATTGTTTTTTTATGCCAAAACAAAAACATAAAACAGTTGGAATTCTCCTCCATAAATCATATAAATGCAAATTTAAAAGAAATATTATGATCTCACAGATAATTCTAGTACAATTTCAAAAAAAAAAAGAGGAGTTTTGATAAAGTGGGGACTTCAGCACATTTTCAGTAGTCATAGGTTTTTGCGGAACCCATTATCCTCTCATAGGTCAATTGCATCACTATCGGATGCTTAGATGGAGGACGGGCTTGTAGACTTTTCGGAGGACCCCTATGATTCTTTTTCCATTTGGAGAGAGCCTCCACATTGGTCCACATCTATGGATCCACTGATAGCAGGAGACATAATGGCTTCCCTGGTTGGTGAGTCTAGCGTTTTCCAGTCATATTCTCCTGACAACCCTATCCCTACTTAGTTGGTCTTTGTTTGCACGGAAAATATTGTATCTGTGGGAACCTCATTTCATTGCTACCCTAATGACCCCATTCTCTCTAATCTAATAGATTACGCAATCCCTTACCTGTCCTCGATCCATTTTCTCGAATTTGTCTCGAATATCACCCTCCGATGACCTCCTCTATAATTCTAAGCTACTCTAGGGTTTTCACCTCGATTCCACCCACTCACTTTGCTGGGCCCTCTCACCCTCTGCATCCCACATTTGTTCTTGTTCTTCCATCCTTTGGTTTCTTTCAAGGAGACCCCATCCCACATCCTTATAGCCCTGTCGAAGTTGCCAGGGTTAGTACAACCTCAACAACCCCTTCCATTAACGTTGCTAACTCGAAAACTATAGATCGCATGCGCGAGGTTAAAAAATCCAAGTGTATCAAGGTAAGAAACAAGGGAAGCCAACTAATTCTCAGCGAAGGGCTTACTATGGCCAATGTAATCAACATCGCTAACAGGGTTTTGGTGGGATAGGTTCGTGGAAGGAATTATACCACCCCCCATCTATGGAAATTGATTCCTGAGTTTTGGGATCAAATAATGGAGGTGTTTCCATCGGTTGTAAGGATGTCAAAGGGTTGGTTCACTCTCCAATTTCACAGACATGAACATGCATATTGGGTCCAAACCAAATTTTGGCACATTGAATTGGAAACTATGTTGCTTAAAGGACGACATCCCATTTTTGATCCTAAATGGGAACAATTAGGTGCAGGCCCAATCTGTGTTAGGTTGCCAAGATTTCCTTTCCATCTATGGTTAGAGGACATATTCAGCCACATTTGAAACACCCTGGGGAAATATCTCGACCATGATAAATCCTTGATTAAGACAAGGAAGATGATTTTTTCTCATATCCCGATACATTTGGACACCCGTGAAGGATTGGAAGAGAACATGAAGATTCAATGGAGGAATATGAAAAGAGTTCAAATTTTGGATTATGAAGGAGCACCATTCCGTTGTCATCATTTCCACAAAGTTGGCCATCTCTACAAAGAGTGTCCCCTGTTGGTTAAAGAACTCCCTCCTCTAGAAGCATTGGATGATACTGGTAAGGTCGAGTAGCCTCCACAAAAGGATTAGGATTCAATGAAGGAGGGCCCATTGAAATCAAAGTCAATTGTGGCTCATCAAACAAAATTGACTGCAACTCCACAAGCGCCTTCCCTAAGGGTCACTAGGTCTCGCTCTGTAGTTATCGGTCATCCTCTGGGTACTAAATCCTTCCTCCCTACTCCTTTTGTTTCGATTGAATCATCTATTTTTTCTCTTGCACGTCCCAAGGATGTTATTCAATATGGTTTCAATCTTAATTTGGTACCCTGCCTCTATACTAATTCCCCTATTGTGTTCTCTAATCCACCACCTGCCATCCCTACATTCCCCTCATTCCCCCCTTCTTCCCTCGAGGCACCGTTTCAATATCACTAAGGCCATCGATATAACTTGTGATCTCTTAGCCAACGTGTCTCATCCTCTCATGGAGGACTGGGTACATTCTCTCCCCCGAAGATCTTGAATATCACTAAATCCTCTAGAGGTAGACATTCCAACATATATGAAGTCATAACACAAGCCAATATCACCATGGCCGAAGGTAGGCAAAACTCCATTGATGTGTTTCTTAGAGAAAGAAATAACCCCTCCTCGATCCCCTTATGAAGTGGTTCTCCTTCAATTTTCGTGGGTTGGCTAGCCCTTAGAAGACTATTTGAAGTTGAGAAAGTGGATGCGATCTTGACACATGAGACTCTTGGTGACTATGACCATATTATCCATGTTCTAGCTTTGATCTTACCAGGTTGGACCCTACATGCAATCAATTCCCACGATCGTTCTGGGGGTCTTGCTATTCGTATCAATCCTAGGACCTTAAGAATCATCAATGTATGGGGTAGGGAAGGTGTTTTGGAAGCAGATCTAGACTGGGAACAGAATGGGATGGAACTTCATTTGGTGAATATCTATGGACCCTACCACAATCGTACGATATTCTTGGAATCCATATCGAATTCTTCCTTTATTTGATTTGACAACATCATTTTGGGTGGTGACTTCAGTTTCTATATTGGAGCTCCAGAATTATGGGGATCCCTTACATACTCGAACCCTCTCTTAGAGATAATTAGCCCATTGTTGGAGCATCACCATTTTATTGATATTCTGATGGCCCATATACAACCTCCTTGGAGGAATAAGAGAATTTGGGATGCTATGCTTGTTTGGAGGTTGGATCAATTTCTCATTAAAGAAGCCCTCCTTGGCAAACATGTTATGTATAGACAATGGGTGGTCTCGGGGGGTATATATGATCATTCTTTGATATATATTGATATCGTTGGCCCCATGTCTAAGCCCAAAGCACCCTTCAAATACAACTCGACTTGGCTTATGGATGAGAGTTACACCTAGCTTGTCAAGGAGACCTGGCTTGCAGACCCACTTTCCCCGGGTTAGTTTGCCTCTTCGAACTTTTTCAATAAGATCGATTGCCTAAAAAAGAAACTAATTGAGTGGCAAGGGCTAAGAGAAGACAAGATGAAAATTTGTTCAATAATATTGAAGAAGAACTAGCTACATTGGAAGACCTTAACAGAGGAGGCTTCTCATCCATTGAAGCCAAAGATCGTATCGTTAAGCTAGAATTTGAAAGAATTAGAATCCTCGAGGAGAGGGAAGAAAGATGGAGGCTAAAGAGCAGAGCTACATGGCTTCAAGCTGAAGATGATAACACCAAGTTGTTGCACCAATTTTCTAAAGTACGAAAGACCATCAACATGATTTGGTCTCTGGAAGATGAGGAAGGACATATATATTATTCTTTCAATTAACATGCAAGACTGGCCACCTCCCATTTTGGTCGACTTTTCAAAGCTCGAAAGGAGGTCACAGTGGCAGAAATCATAAAAATTGTTGGTCTGTTTCCCAAATTTTTTGATGATGATACAATGGAGGAACTGAATAGTCCTGTCTTGATGGGGGAGTTATAAGCTATACTCAAATGGTTCAAGAAAGATAAGAGTCTAGGACTGGATGGATTGCTAGTTGAGTTCTATCATACCTTCCCTAACCTACTTGGTCATGATCTTCTTCAGGTAGTTGAAGAATCTAGGATTGATGGTCATATATATCATCCCTTTAAGTTTACATTCATTTCACTCATCCCCAAATCAGATTTTGCCTTGCATGTTCTCTAATTACAAACCTATCTTCTTATACGACTGTATTTACAATATTATCACCAAAATCATTGCTATCGGTAGAATGATGATGCCATTGGCATTGCACAAGAAGGGATACATTCTATGGATATCAAAAGCATCAAGGGCATGATCCTCCATATTGATCTTGCAAAGGAATTTTACAGGACTACTTGGATAAACATTCAGATGCTCCTGACACACCTAATATTCCCTATCTTCGTTATCAACTTGATCATGTGTTGTATCACATCGGTATCATACAGTGACCTTATAAACGACGCTGCCACAAAAAAAATTCATGCTGAGAGAGGACTCATGGAAGGATTCCCCTTATCTTCTCTACTCTTTCTTTTGGTAATGAAGACCCTCAGTAAGCTTATTATCGAGGAGCGGAACTCTAGGATATTGAAGGGCATAAAAATAGTTATATTTGTATCATAACACATCTTCTCTTTTTGGATTATGTTCTCATTTATCTGAATGGATCTATCAGTGATTCCACGGTCTTCAATACATTCGTCAAGCTCTTCTGTAAATCCACATGTATGATGTGTAATATTATGTGGGATGCTCACAACATGAGTTATATTTTTCCCTTCATAGCTTTCCTTTCTCCTCTTTGGATTTTGGAGAAGGATTCAAATATTTAGGATTCTGTCTTAGACCAAACAAATACAGAATTGCTGACTCAACTTGGCTGGTAGGTAAGATTGAGAAAATACTGAATATTTGGGAGCATAGATGGCTCTCTAGAGCAAGTTGTCTAGTCCTTATAAAATCAGTCCTAGAGGTGACCCAAGTATAGTAGATGTCATTAGCTTCGATTCCTAAAGTCATACTCTCTAGATTTCAACAAATTTGTTGCAAACTCCTATGGAAAGGTTCAAAGAATGTAAAAAGTTTTCTTGGAATAGATGGGATCTTATTGCCCTGCTAAAAAAATGGGGAGGTTGGGGATTAAAATATATATATTGTTTCTTGATGCCCCTTGCTGCTAAATTGGGGTGGAAAATCCATGGACCAAGGCTGTCACAAAGAAATATATCGTTCCTTTGCATCCCATTGAGTGGATTCAAAGTCCATCAGTGAATAGGGATCTGATATACTCGGTCTAGTGTGCTATTCAAAATTTGATTGATTACATTTGAAATGGATTGGATTGGAAAATTAGATCAGGTCGACAGGTTTGTATTGGAAAATATCCATTGTGAGACTATGACAATGCTCACTCCCTCTCTCCTGCCCTCTCTCTTGTCTGCAGCTACCCTCTATACTCCTGAAAATGATGAAAGGATGCTCCTGTCTCCCTAGCTTCCTGGAGTGCCTCATGCTATGAGTATGCAATCCCTGCATTGTTGTTACTCCCCTTGTTATTGGTACTCGAATTACAGTTTTTGTAACTCGACTCCCTGCTGCTCCTACAAATTCATATGAAGTAGAATTTTTCCTAGGGTTGGCAATCAAATTCCACTAGAGGAAGGGTGAGCTTCACTCCTTGGGAAGCTCTTGTGCTAAAGGACAAAATATGAGATCAGCTGAACAGCTAAGGAAAATTCAATTTTTAAATAGGCAAAAGACCCCTATTTCTCCCTCATTCCTTCCTTTTATAATTGTTTTCCATGCATCCCTTGTGGGTTCGTGGACCAATTTTATTTACCTCATGGAATTCAAATTCCTCCTTCTCCAAGTGCGTACTTCATGTGGGCCCCATATTCCACTACTCATTTAAATTTTTTCTCTAATTTTGGTGGCGTCCATTTCTCCAAAAAATTAAGTGGGGACTCCCTCAACCCACTTTTCCTAAGTTTTCATGCCAAAACATTCCCAACAACCAAATTTCAAAAATGGGAATACTTCTTAACAAAGTTTTCATGCCAAAACATTCCCAAATCCAAAATTGAAAAAATGGGAATTCCTCTTAACAAAATTAATTTAATTACAAACATTATAGTCCTCCCCACAAATAATTGCTTGTCCTCAAGCAATGCCTAAACAAGCACCATCTCGATCAGTTGACCACAAATAGTCCCTGCACGCAATACCGGGGTCCCAAATGTAACACCGAGTGAGCCTGAATTCGTGCACCATCCTATCATAAATAATTCCTTTGATACCAGTGTCCCATGATAATCTAAAAAATATGCCACAATGTCGATTTTATGCTACTCTGATTACGACTGACTACCCATCATTCTTGTGTTGTATCCTCCTCTCCTAGAACTCTATGGTGAAATACGGATAAAGGCCAAATAGATCTTGACCAGGTATCTCCATGATACCAAAGCTTACCCATCCAAATCTAACCTTGGACCTATGTAGCAATAGGGAAAGACTACCTTTCCATACGATGAAGGCCTCCCAAAACCACCATGTGTCAGCCCAAGAGTGAACTACATCACTCTCTGCCATGACTCCACTCACCACAAGACAAAGTACTCTATCAAGTAACTAAACCCCTGAATCCCATATCTAGACTTGCTGCAACATACCTCTAACAAGTGCAGGAATCCATCCATGCCTTGCCTTTGGTCCCTACATGTAATCAATATATAGGCTCCATATATCATGAACTGATCTGATGCATGTTAAATTTCCTTCTGCCTGCCACAACGTAGTACTAATGACCAATGGAAACCACACTTGTCAAATAACAACCTGCTCAATGCAGCCAATAGATAGATGTATGATGCCCACGACTGCCTCAGTGTATGCGGATTCATCCTGCTCCATCTAATCATCAACACTAACTATGCCATCTACACCCTCAGTAAAGTGCCAATACAATGTCTGAAGCCTAGATACCCACTGGAAAAATGCCTTGGCTATACATGATATCCCCTCTTAACGCATGGTCCCGAAATTCCCCAAGAAAAGAGTGAGACATGTGTCCCTCATGACTGGCTCCCGAGACGCAGGCTCGGTGATTAATGATATGCCACCCTCTAGATGATCACCTCATCCCTCAACTTGTGGATGTCAGCTGACACACCAACTTAGTGCCATTACTGAGAAGTATCTTCTCTAGTGCACTGAGTTTCATCCAAATATCTTGGGTGGGATCCTCATCCCTCGCTATTCATGCCTAGAGTGTGAAACATTAAAAACAAAATTGGTTATGCCCGTAAGGGATGTAGAAGAGGTCGGTCATGTAATTCCCCGTGGATACTATCAAGTGTCTCTCATTTGTGTCCCCATCGATCCTGAGTGAACTACACCCAAAGGTATGCCTGGTGTCTCTGTTTATGCGTCTCCCTAGAAGAAACACTCCAAGGCCTCATTATGGAGCGTCATACTCCCCTACATACCACCAATCATCGTAATACTTTTGGACATGCCATTGTACACCGCTAGATACCCTCAACTATGACTATTTCATCCTGTAACATCCTATGTCTCACCTGTTTCACTACACCTGTCACTCCCTCCATGTAGTTAATGCGATGTGAGGCACTCCTCCTACCCCATAGTGTAACCCAACAAGCTGTGGTATACCCCCATGCAACTCCATGCTCCTCTATAGGCCACTGCTCCTTGCTGCATAGCCCTAGACACCACTAGGTATTATCATCTAGAATCATGTCTATATGCATCTAGTCACACCTCCTCATCCATCCTGGTAGATCTGAGCATCCTATATCTAGTCTTGCTAGAGGAGATATCTCTGCTATGCTGATCCTTGGTGACCCCTGAGTCCTAAAGCTCAAAGGGAGAACATTGTCCCCATATAATGACTAGTCTGATGTCCTACTTATGATACCTCCTCCAACCATCCCCTACTATAGAGCGCTAATCATCCTATGACCCCATGTGAAACCGACATGCCAAATCAACCCATGGAGTCTACTCATAAGAAATCTAGCCACTAGTGTCAATGAAAACTACCCAAAGGAATGCATGCACTCAGGCATTGGGCTCACTATAATTCCATAGCCATCCCATATGTGTGATGTCAGATAGGAAACCCCACTTAGATCCCAATGCCAACTCGAGCCTTTAGTACCATTGATGTTTGGGATCTCCTACAGAGCTTTGCTCTAGAATACATCCATCTCCACTAGTCCAACCCCCTTCACCGTGTACCAACTCAAAAAACCTCGCCATCTAACCCCAAGAGAGTTATTGATTGCATGAAATCCAACACATATAACAAGCCTAGGATTTGGATGATGCACCATGTGTGACTTAGGTCGTGCCATCTCGTGATCATGGTCAACAAATGAAATCAGACTAGGTATCACTATCTCTCTCTGTCTAATGGGAAAAGATAACCTAACATTGTTTCTTGCCTCGTCTATGTATGCCTAAATATATCTGCTCTCACTCTCCAACATGCACTCTAGCAGCACAAGTAAGGAATCCATCCACTCCCCAATGTGAGTCAATTTGACAGTGGAGTCGGCAAAACTTCTCTCATGCCCTCCAACTCCTCGTTCTATTATAGAATGGCCTCTTGTACTATCATGGCCTCCTTTCTCAATACTAAAAGGTTATCCTAGTACTAATGAAACTGTGGAGGGTGGCTATCCCGTTTAAACGTGGTCACCATTCTCGACCCCTCTGTCTCTTATGGTACCTCCTCAATGACAAGTATGCCTCCAGACACCTAATCAACTTGTTGTGGTTGGCCATCGTCTAGAAATTTGGTCATAGCACCGCGTACCTCAACAACTCTTGGTATACCATCAATAGATAACCCTCCTACTTTATTCTCTACTCCCTCAAACAAGGTGTCAACTAAAGCTACCAAAGAAGCCTCCAACAATGGTGACTCCTGCACCACACCGGGTATATCAATGTGCTCCTCACCACCCTACGTGTCCTCCTACTCAACGTCCCCCTTAAGCTTATGACATCTAAATCCATGTGTCCACTAGTAGAAATGCCTCTTGGTGTCATCCTATAATTGTCCTTCTCCTATACACTCAGATTGAGGGGGTTTGGTCTCCTTTTGTGTCAAATCTCTCCACAAGCCTCTATGTGAACTCTGTGTAGGACATGATATGTGTATGACCCTAATGGATCATCCATCGACACCACCACTCCATGTCGTATCCATCTAAGTGAAAAGTGGCATGTCTAATAGCATTTGCCTCCGTCATGGGATTTAGTCAAAAATATGTGTCCAATTCTTGAACCCGTTTTCTGACATAACTCTTAGTTGTACCATCAAATTGGGTGAGGGTCATTTTTCCCTCAATGATACTCACTCTCCCTTAAGCCATGGGTTTGTCTATAGCTCACCCATCATAGTGCATACATGCCCAAATCTTCCATGATCTAGGTGACTACTTCACAACTGGCCAAGATCATGCTCGGATACAAGTGTAATATTCCTAATGGAAATTTTACAATGATACCGAAGACATACAAATACAATAACACAGAAAATTTCAGAAACACATGCACATGAACTAGAAATTTCTACAAATCCCCAAACTAGCCAAGATTTTATTAATAATACTAGCTTATGGAAAAGAGTTGGAGTAAGTGCACCTGGGCTTGCACAAAGCAAGCTATAAGCACGAGGTGATTAATACAAGTAAGCCCAACAACTGCACTATCCAGTTCCTCTAGAAAATTGCACTACTTCTCTAAAACTACATTGGTGCCTGACTTCCATCCCCTATTTTCCCACTCTAAAGTGCCAAAAGAATTCTATGATTTTGGGAGTGTGATCCTTGCCCAAAACCTAAAAGGTATTTCCCTTGGTTCCAACCTTCAAAAATTGACCCTTCACATCTTGACCCTCATCCAATTTTCAATTATGTTTCTGTGACTGATCCTGTCAATGTCCGCTCCCCCAACTCTAGCAATCCTCCTTAAATGGCCCTCAAAATGATCTCGCAACACCCGAGCTCCAAACTCTGTCAGATGGTGTTCCCCCAAAGAGTCTCACTCCAATGATTGCACAGTAATGGAGGAGATGACACAGTCCCGCGTGTGATGAAAATAGAGTTTCATGTAGAATGGCCCTCTTGTCTATAGCTACCCTCTATACTCCTAAAAATGATGAAAGGATTCTCCTGTCTCCCCAACTTCCCGGAGTGCCTCGCGCTTTGACTGCGCAATCACTACGCTCCTCTTACTCTGCTTGTTGCTGGTACTCGACTTACAACTGTTGTAACTCGACTTTGTGTTGTTGCTACTAATTGAGATGAAGTAGAATCCCTCCTAGGGCTGGCACTCAAAGGCCACTGAAGCAAGGGTGAGCTTCATTCCTTGGGAAGCTCTTCTGCTAAAAAGCAAAATATTGGCTTAGTTGAACAATTAAGGCAAATTCGATTTTCAAATAGTCAAAAGACCCCTATTTCTCCCTCATTCCTTCCTTTTATAATTGTTTGTCATGCATCCCTTGTGGATCCCTCTATGAATTGAATTTTCCTTAAGGAATTTGAATTCCTTCTTCCCCAAGTGCGTAATTGATGTGGGCCCCATATCCCACTGCTCATTTAATTTTCTTTTTTTCTAATGTTGGTGGCCTCCATTTCTCCTAGGAATTAAGTAGGGACTCCCCAACCCACTTTTTCTAAGTTTTCATGCCAAAACATTCCCCTCACCCAAATTGCGAAAACGGGGATTCTTCTTAACAAAATTAATTTAATTAGGGACATTACATTTCCAAGGAGACAACGCACCTTCCACGTGGTCACTGGTTGATACAAGAATAGAATGGTGATGTGTTTTACCAGTACTTTCACAAGCCATTCGCTACACAACCCACACAAGGGGCAACTCTCCCCTAATTTTGGAGAAAATACGTTTTGAATGATATATATTTCCTAGACAATATATTTTCGTTTATCTCTTGTATATTTATCTTACGTCATCAGGTTACAATCATGTAACATACATTTTACTATGTGTGTGGCTTGCCACCAAATTTTGATATATGCTTCGGGATAAGCATCTACACCATGTAATTTTCTAATACATAATGAAAGTTATGATTTTTCCTCGGGGAAATTTCTAGTATCATTTTTTATAAAGAAAAAAAACTTAGAACATTGAAGCTTCTTCTCCATAAATCATGGAAGGATACTCAAATATATTTCTAAAATAATATACTCTAACTAATACAAAAAATGTTTCAAATTGCTTATTATCTAAAATTCACTTTGGAATGCATAAATAACTTAAATACCTAAAATTCTCATAACCTTGAAATTTACAATTAAGCAATTAGAAAAAATATTTACCTGATTTAAGAAAAAAGTCCATTTCATTTACTAATTATACCATGTGCATGCAAAATTGTTCTACAGAGAAAAAAAGGTAAAATAAAAATTAACTAAGACAAATTCAAAATTACAAAGTTTTAGTTATTTTTTAAATAATTATTTATATAGAATATTATTGAAATGTTATCTATGTAATTTGGTCAAAGACCCCATGATTCAAAAAAGACTCTTTAACAACTATTTATACTTTATAATAACTATCCAACTTGCACGCTGATTAAAATATGTATTTATTTAAGGCGTCGTTTATTTAAGGTTAGTAAAATAAAATGTTAAATTAATGAATTTACCGTAATCCATCATTAGCCAATTATATCAAATGAGCTTATTTCATAGTATAAAGTTTTAAATAGAGCTCGCAGCATTTTGGATGTGAGATCGATTCAAATTGTTTTTATAATGAGTAATAAATTTTTTTTTTATAATATATGATTTTTTTTTACCCATAAAAAGAGATTCGTTTATTATAAGATATACACGTTTGTTTTCTTTTTGTTTGAAACGAGAGAAACTATAGGGGCCTTTTTATCATCTGAAAATTAATTATGCATTGGGAATTCAAATTTATAAAATAGAAATCATAAGGCAGGTGGACTATCAAAGATAATATGAGTAATAATATGGATTGGATTATGATGTTATTTTTCATCAATTTTGATTTTTTCAAAGTGGATAAAGTTGAGAAATTAGCTCACAAGTTTATTTTTACTATTAGAACTTAATTTTGCAAAGTGGGATCTGAAAGCTTATGTAAGTAGTTTGAGACATCAAATAACATTTTCTTGGTGTGAAATTTTGTTTCTTAAGTGATGAAATTTTCTCTCTCTTATACACAAATACGTTTCACTCTTCTCAAGATTTTCCTAAATCGAAGTCCGTATGCAAAATTTATGCCACTTGGAAGTTGATGTTCCTATTTTGTCCACCATAACTGGAGAGGATGCCACATGAATTCTCATTATTCGTGGTCAATGGGCTAGCCACATGATCATGATGAAGAAGACCCTAGAATATTCAATATTCTAACTCTATTTTATAGTTTAAAGATTCAAACAGAGCCACCAATAGGCTATCAGTCCATTCTATAATTAAGTTGTTAGGAGGAGAAGGGGTTTCATCCAATTCGAGTGCATTTTAATTGATAAACGAGTAGAATAGCTGAGAGTGAATAGGAAGAGAGAAAATAGAGAGGAATTGTACATTATAGTAGTTGATGCAACAAAAGTCTCACTTCTTTGCACTTGCATCTATTTTCCATTTAGAGAAAGAGAGCAAAGTGACATCACCTTCGAGTTGGGTTTTCTCTCAAATGGTTTTCCTAGGTTATGTCTTCTGAAAATTGTGGCTTCTGAGTTTTACCTCACTATTTTATTTTTTACGCATGGTTTATCTATTGTATGCATGAGTAAAATACAATAATTAATACATCTAAAAATATAAAGAGAAATTAACCCTCATAGTATAGATTTAAAAATTTCTAATATATTATTGTAGATCTATTATGACTAGACATCCAATGGAATATCCATGATAAATTATAGATCATATTAGTATTTGAGTAGGTTTCTTCAGATATATTGTTGGCAGTAATAGGGGATCCATATTAGTTAAGGTGAAAGTCAGAAAACCCCAAGCATGGCTAACAAATAGGTAAATAACCCTCATGATCATATAAAGGAGTTGTGTGTATGGCTATAACCACATCACACATATAAAATGCAATATGAGCCTCCTCATCATGGCCCTGAGCAATAAATTCTGGTTATTCAAAGAATATGGAGGTTCTAATAGAAAGTTGTAATCATAGGAGAAATGGAAGAACAAGCAGAACTAGAGAGGAAATGTAAGAAATAACCCAAAAAGGGTCAATCTAATTTGAGTGTTGTGAACCATTCACAACCCCTATTCAAAATGGAAGTGAATTTCTACATCCAACTGTATGAAGGCATGTTTGACGCTATGAATTTATATCAATAGTTGGAAGAAATAGAATTTTATTTCAGTGTTGATCATATATAGGATAAATATAAATCTCATTCATTTGGTTGAAATTAGAGCGACATGCCCGAAGCTAGTGTGAAAGACACATTGAGACCTTGAGGCTGGAAGGAGATCCTCAAGAAAATAGGTGGGAGGATTTCAAAACCTTCATAAACTCAAAACTTTACCTTATAGGGTTTTTAAAGGACAATTAGAATAAATGGAGTTATTTTAGGAAGAAGATCAGGAAAAGTTTCTAAGAGCACACCACAAAATTTAAAGAGATGGTCAAAATTCTAAGTATCTCCCC
Source organism: Pinus tabuliformis (assembly GCA_031772625.1). Taxonomy (NCBI): domain Eukaryota; kingdom Viridiplantae; phylum Streptophyta; class Pinopsida; order Pinales; family Pinaceae; genus Pinus; species Pinus tabuliformis. The sequence goes on from CM062811.1 coordinate 738,520,404, forward strand.
AAAGATCATATAGATACTCCTCAATCATCTAGGGGTTCTACACAACCATTTGCAAAACCAACTGATGTTCCTAAAACGTAGATCATGAAGACGAACAAGTCTTACTTTCTGGTGAGCACCAGTATTGAAATAATAATGATGCAACTCTTGGGGCTTCCTACTTTACTTTTATCAACCCAGTAGTTCATAAAAATCTTGGAAGCGATGGTGTTATATGCACAAGTACTAACTCTTACTGCAGGTTGTCACTTGGTCAGTTGGCACAAGATCACTAGGAGCTCAAGCTAGCTTCTATGAATTTCCAGAAGAATCTTTTAACCATGATGAAAGAAAGATAACTCTACAAAGGCTATTCTATTTTCAGAAAGAGAAAGAAGATTGGAATGTAAGGCAAACCCTAACAAAAGTCTAATTTATCCAACTAACCCTACTTTTGAAGAAAAAGAGATAGAAACTGATGCGATGAGTGCCATTGACTACTGAAAAAGATAAATTACATTTATTCAAGCCACTTCTAAAAAGAAATGAGAAGAAAACACCTTTTTGTGCTTTTGAGTGTGTTTATGTGAAATTATTTTTCTTGTAATTTATGTGGTTGTGATTGTGCAGAGGTTTGGTGGCAAAGGAAGATGGACGTGGTTTTTGCAGAGGTGGAGGAATGTGTGGAGAGGTCCTAAGAAGCCCCTAATACCCTTTTGAAGACTTCCATTGCAATCGGATTTCAAAAAACCACTTACAGGGAATTCTACAGGAGGTTGTAGGGGATCTACAGGAGGAGGGTGAGAGCTATTTTTGGAAGTTTTGAAGGTGGAGAAATGATGGAAAAGGGTAACTGAAGGCTAGATGAAGGTTTTTAGGTGTCTGGAGCTTGTCAAGGAAGATCAAGAGGGAACATGATGGTTGGATTTGTTCAAATTGCAAGAGGGCATCTTATGGAGAAATATAGAAATTAGGGTAGATTAACGAAATGCTGCGAAGGACTTGGGAAATATATGAGAAGTGAGCTAGTGTTGGCTACTTTATGGACGTATGGCGCTGAGGTGTCCTGCAAGAGATTTTCACATTTACTTACAAAAACTGATCAAATAAAGGACTAGCTATACCATGAAAACAAAAATTTGCCTAGCTTGACCTAATTTCTGACCTACAAATAGAAAATGCTAAATAGTAACCTTTGAATAGAAAAGCATGTAGGGAGATCTATTGGAAAAGGACAGGAAATGATCTAGGCAACTAAATATGAAGTAAGATGTTAATCTTTCCAAATCAAGTCATAAAACTAGAAATTGCATGGGAGATAAAAACTATGTTTTTGGTGGAAACAATAGTGTGTTGACCTCAAATCATAGTCCCGGAAAGGGAGAAAGGAGATCAGGGCCTACTGTTGGCCTTTTTGAATCTGATTCTATCACTGCATTAACCTACTTGAGCAGCTAAAGCAAAAACAACTATGCAAACCATCAAAAGAAACCTAATCTAAACAAAGAAAAATGAATCTATGTAACAGAAATTAACTCATGAACTGAGGCAAAAAAATATACAGACAAAGGAAGAGGTGTTGCGTAGCTTGATTTGGGCCCTAGCCCAAGAGCTTTAGCCCTCTGAAAGAGATCAATGCTAGCTCAAAAACTGTATCATCTCCATTATCAAAAATAAAAGTCACATTACATAAACTATTCTCAAAAGGAAGCTGGAAAATGAGTTGAACAAGTACTGCACAAAAGTGTGAAAATTCTACTAATGACTAGCTAACCTATCTAGGCTCTAAGCCCCCTTATTTATAAAAATGGAGTCCCCCAACAGCCTTCCTAAAATCAAGGAGCTTGGCTTCCCAAGACTCGAGATAAATAGCAGTCCTTCTTTACTTTCTCGGCCGCCCCTCAGATGCATCAATGTGGTTGCTTGTTCTCCAAGTTGCTAATGGAGGATTTGAGGAAAGGGGTCATAAATGAAGGAGACACCCCCCTACAAATCCTCTTCCCTGTTTTCCTCGAATATCTGCTGCCATTCGCTCATTAATCCTTTGACTTTGTCCAAAATTGACCAAAAAAATTGCATAAAGCACACATTAGACTACATGGCAAAATGACTAACCCAATTCACTCTATTAACATAAATATAATAAAAAAACATGCAATAAACTAATGATAATGGTGGATTAAGTTGAATTAAGAGGAAAAATGAGCCCATATAATTACCCCTTTCTGGGGCTCATCATCACCCCCTACTGAATGGGTTACTCATCCTCTGAGCAACTAGTGTAACTCTTCATCCTTGATGGCTCTAATAGATTCCCTAACATCCCATGCTTCTAATGTGATATCTTCCTCTTTAACATGGAATCCTGACATTCTATCCACCTCTTCCCACTCTTTCTGTTCTTCCTCCTCTTTTACTCCTTCTAGCAGTCCTAGTAGCAGTGGAGGATTAAATTTGAGGCCAATCCAATTGGCCTTGAAGCTTTACATAGAGTGCTTATACAGTGGCACTCTCCTCATGGCTTCCCTCATCCTATTTGGGGAGTAATACTCCCTGATCTGTAGGTTGTGTGGCAATGTGTTACACCTTCTCATGCAAGCATGAATGCAATCATCTCCAAACAATCTCTCCATTTCCTCGAAATGTGCAATAGCATGGGCCTGCTCATTGTCAAGCAGTAAAAAGGGTCTTTTTTAACCTCTATTTACTCTAAGTTAATTATAAATCTAGGTATGATTTGTTATCTCAAAGATTGTACTCAGTTTGAGGCGGTCACTTGTCAAGAGTAATGCTAGTAGTATAGTGCTTTTGCAGAAGTAACCAAATGCTGGAAACAAACTCTAAATGTAATGATAAGAAGTTGGAATGCTTGTAACTACATCATTTATTTAAGAAACTACAGCACTTCATCAGTCAAGGGTGTAGTAATGATAACTCTTCCCTTTGTAAACTGATGCAGTTGAAAAGCAATCAAGGAGAAGATCATCAATCTCGGAACTGGACAATAGTCAATGTTCACTACAGTTTCAGATCGTTCTGTTCACACCAAAGCAATTACTTGAAATGATAATTCAAATAATAGGAAAGGGAACAACAACTAATCTTCTTAAAAAGATTGAACAACAAATATTTAACCTATAGAAATGAATGAAGCATTAATTGTAATCTACATGAATTAAGCAACAATCTTTACATCAGAAGTGTTTTGAACAACAAACTGAAAATGGAACAACAAACTAAAGTGAGTCATGAAATATAGAATAACAACCTGAATCAAATGTAAACGCATAACAAACTAAATCAAATATTACACACAGCACATCTACATTGAAGGAAGCAGTAATCTGAGTTTCAGAATAACAAATATTAATCGCAGTTTTGAAGGAACAACAATTGCAGTTACCATGGAACAGCAATCCCGATGAACAACAATCACACTTGGAGGTAAACCGTAGATACATAGAAAATAGTACCAATTTATAAATACATAGTACTGTTACTTCATAAACGAACAATAATGGTAATCTGTAAGGAACATAAATGTTACACAATAATATCAATCTGTAAAGGAATGACAATGCAATACAAATTCAGAATGAACAACATATGACCTTATCGTTCAAATATGAGTGAAATATAACGAAACCAATACATGAAATAATAAGGAACAATAGATTACTGAACAAAGCAAATAAAAGGAATCAAACCACACATGACTTGAAATTGGAAAATAATGCTACAGGAAGCAAGTGATCCACCAGGGTCGGGCCCTTAGCCTCAAGGGATGCACTACTGTGATTACTCCAGAATCAAAGACAGAATGGCAACAGAATTTATGTATTAAGCATCAAAATAGAGTTACAGTAATCACTCTTTAAAAAGAGTCGATGATCAAATTTTAAGTTACAATAGTGAATTTCACAAAACAACAATAATTTGCACCTTGGGCTAGCAACGTTGTCCCTCTTTATGGCAGCCGGGTAGAAATACTAAAAATATAGATATTCTTAAAGGTAGAGATGCCTCAGGATCAAGGGATCCTGAGGGATTAGCCATATTGTTATTTCTCAATTATTTCTTCATTCTCTTGTGTTGATTTGGTATCTCCTCCTCCTTTCCCTGACTTGTGCGCTCCGATCTGGATTGCCTCGTTTAGATGTGGCTCCCTGTCAAAGGGACAACAATTGATTTCATCTTGTCTTTTTCTTTGTAATGGTGATCTTCCATTTTCTTCCTTTTCTGCATAGGAAAAGGTAATAATTAGTCGTTTTACATTACTCACAAATCTTCTGAACTTTATCATAATCTTTCTCCATATGCCCATTTCATAATGTAAAGAAGTCATGAATTAAAGGAAAGGATAACGAAATAAGTGGCAATTACATACCTTCTCTACTGCTCAACACACCCCCCTGCGTACCCTTTTTCATGCCCTCATGAAAAAATTGTAATTGAGATGCAAGGTAGTTAGGGAATAGGCTAGAGAAGGGTTCTTAGTAGGTGGTCTACAACCATGATCCCTAGCTAAGAATTCAAAAATACGCTATGTCTGACCTTCAGGCGTTTCATATAAGACTCTATATCCTGGTGCAGGATGCCAAATGACTAGATTTTGGAACCTACAGCCTAACCAAGATGGGTCTTCTCTCAAAATGAGGTCACCATAGATACCCAAGCGGTCAACAACTAGCTTAAAATTCTCATAATTGAATTATTCTCTATTTTGGATATCCTGATTGGAAGTCTGGTATCAAAATTTGGTTGCTACTATGGCAAGGTCTTTGATGGTAAAGAAGTATTCTACCCCTTGCCCGATGACTATTGTGTGAATATGTCCCAATGCCTTGATCAGTCCCTGAGTTCTCATTGGGCTCCTATGTTTATTCCATAATTGCAGCGGGTCTCTAGGTTCAGCCCTCACCCATGGATCTAATCCATTTTCCTGTTTTTGAAAGACATTGTAGGCTTTAAGCCACTTTATTTGATTAACACCAAAAGAAATAAATGCCTGCAGTTGGACATCACCCACAAAAGGGTTAGGGTTCTATTCTGTTTCTCCATCTAATACAAGATTGTGAAAATAAAATTCACATAACAATCACTAAACTTTCACCCTGTAATTCTTACAATAATTTATGAAGTCATCAATGGTTTTTATCTCTATAGGTACTCCTGCCTTGACAACTTTAATTTTCAATTGTAACTATCTTTCCATTAAAAAAAAAACATAGTTTTTGGCAGGTTCCCTACACACTAGAACGTCAGTATATAGAGAACATAAGGTATCCATTTGTTTGATGACTATGTCTAGTCTATGGGTTACCTTTTTGACTCTTTCTTCTGCCTTTTGCCATCCTTCAAAGGGCTGACTCTCTGATGTGTCAATGTTCTTCAGCTATTGTTGTAATTTCTCGTATTTTTCTTGATGAACAGTCTGCTCTGTAGGTTTCTATATTGTTTGTTGGGCTTGTGCCAAATCTTTTCGCATAGTTACTATCCTTGGGTCATTATCCAATATGATACTCTTGGGCTGGAGATCTACTTGGATCTCCTTATTACGACATATTGGCTTTATGGTTTGAGTTTCCTTCTCACTAGAGGACAGTGCCTATGTCTTGGTTTCCTTATAACAGGCTGATACGTTATCTGTTTTTACTTCTACATGTGTAACAGCCAGATGATGTTCCTTTCGATTCTGAATGACAGGTTGGACTTGAGTCCTCTTGGTCTTTTTCTTAAGGGGTTTTTCCTAGGTGGTTGCATGCTTTACCATAGAGGTTCCTTTTGATTTCTTCGCCATTTTCAAGACTCTTATATGTTGTCGAAGTTGCTTAATTACGTTAAGCAATCTTTGCTATTCCTTTCGTAATCTTTTAATTTCCTCCATTTTCTTGGAAGGAACAATCGTTTGTTTACTTAGGCTCGGGCTTTGTACCTCAGGTATTGTACCTTTTCCTTGGCCAATTTCCTTATTTCCTTCTTGGGGTACTCCTTTAGTGTTCTGCTGGTCAGGTATTTTAGGGGTAGAAACCCTACTTTGTTCTGATGTCTCCTGGGCAACCTCTTCTTTTGCTTCCTCTTCATCGTGGAATTCTTCAGGTGTATTTTGACTAGGAAAATATTGTACCTCTCCCTCATCCTCATCACTCTTCTCCCCAGATACAACCTCATCATGAGCAGAGTCATCCTCTCCTTCTTCCTCCTCATCACACAATTCCTCGGATGCACTTTTATCATGAGCAGAGTCCTCCTGCAGTCCTTCTTTAGTATGGGGGTTGAGTGGGCTGTGAGGTTGGGCATATTCACCATATTGACCAAAATTGGGCCAATTCATCTTCTTGTAGAGGGTTTTGCAATGGGCTTTCACTACGTTGCTCTGTTTCCTTTCCTTCTTCCTAACTGGATTACTCAATCTCCTCCTCCAGTTCTCTTTCATCATTTTCCTTCAATTCTTTTTCATTCTCCCCACCTTCCAATTATGGTTGTTCATCTCCTGAATCATGTATATCCACAAGTCGACTACTATTTACCTAGGAATTTCTCAGCATTCCTCTGATCCTCGCCAATCTAATAGATTTTCTTCGTTTCAGTGGTCTGCTCGATGTACTAGAAATATGTTTTTGTTTTTGGGCTGGCAAAGCCAGTCCCCCGTCTATCGTGAAAATCAATTCTTCCAAACTTGTTATGAAACCAGCTCAAGAAAAGATAGAAAAGATAGATCAACGCCTTAGAATTCAGCCTCTTCGAGGGGGCAACCTCCTTTACATTACATAAATGAACAATTCTTGGATTATACAAATGACAAAACCTCCTATAGGAGTCTATGGAGTCAAAATATAGTCCGGCCGACCTAACAATAATAATATAAAGCCACAAAAATAACAATAGAGGGATTCTATGGGGCATAGAAATAACAATATGGGGGTAATAGGGGCACAACAATATAAATAAGGGGTATAACTACAATAGTAATGGGGTAATCACTAGTATTATAGGGACCCAACATGCCCCTCTCCTTCAAAAAGTGTTGTCCTCAACGCTTGAGTAGTTCTGGATACTTCTGCATAAAATTCTCATCCTCCCATGTGGAATCTTCAGCGGATAAGTTCTTCCACTTGATAAGATACTCTGAAATTGATTGATTTCGTAGCTGTCGAGTTCTTGTTTCTGTGACTGCTTCCGGTTCCAATATAATTTTTCCTTCCTCGTCAAGTTCTGGAAATATTGTTTGAATTGGGAGCTTGTTGCCTATAACCTTCTTTAAACATGAAACATGGAAAACTGGGTGCCATCGAGAAGCTGCAGGAAGCTCCAATTTGTATGCCATAGTACCATTCTTTTGCAACACCTTGTACGGACCATAATACTTTGGTGATAATTTATTATCCTTCTTAGCTTGCTTTAGGGACATTTGCTTATATGGTTGTAGCCGTAGGAATACCCAATCACCTACATCAAAACTTCTTTCACTGCGATGTTGATCTGCTTGTTGTTTCATTCTATTTTGTGCCAACACAAGGTTATCCTTTAAGAGTTGGAGGACTTGTTGTTGATGTTCGATGTGATGTTCCACTGCCTGAACCTTAGAATTTTCTCTTAAATATGATGTGATGGATGGTGGTTGATACCCATAAAGTGCCATAAATGGGGTCATTTTTGTTGTTGTATGGAAGGAAGTGTTATACCACCATTCAGCCAGAGGCAACCATTTGAGCCATTGTGTATGTTTATCAGATACAAAGAAACGAAGATATCCTTCCAAACATTTGTTTACTATCTCATTTTTCCCATTAGATTGAGGATGATAAGATGAGCTATGAGCTAACTGAGTACCAAGACAAGAAAATAATTATGTCGAAAAATTTTCAGTGAAAATGGGATCTTTGTCACTTACAATAATCTTTGGGTTTCCATGTAGCTTTTGAACTGTTTCCATAAATGCAGTAGAAACTGTACTGGCTTTAAATGGATGTGATAATGCACAAAAGTGTGCGTACTTGGTAAGTCTGTTAACTACCACCATGATGACACTCTTTCCCTCAGACTTGGGTAAACCTGTGATAAAATCCATTGAAACCTCCTCCCAACGTTGGATTGGAATGGATAAAGGTTGTAATAGACCCGGTGTCTTAACTGTTTCAACTTTATTTTGTTGGCAAACCAAACATTCCGCCACAAACTTTTGAATATCTGATTTAAGGCCATCCCAAAAAAATTCCTTCTTAACCCTGTGGTAAGTTTTTAAAAATCCTGAGTGCCCTCCTAGGGGAGAAGTGTGCAATTCCATAAGAATATTTTGTTTTAGCTGGGAATTCTTATAGAGTTATAAGCGATCTTTGTACCATAACGAATCATTTTGCTAGCTAAATGTATCAGAAATACTGGAATCTTGTTGTAGCTTTTGAATAAGTGTCCACACCTCTTCTTCATTCTTCCATTCCTTCCTTGCTTCATTTATCCAATCTGGTTGGATAATAGAAATGGCACACAACAATGCTTCCACGTCCTCATCCGTTCTTGAGAGTGCATCTGCCACTACATTTTGCTTCCCTTTTTTATAGATGATTTCAAAGTCATAACCCAACATCTTTGTGACCCACTTTTGTTGCTCTTCAGATGATAATCTTTGTTTTGAAATGTATTTAAGGCTATCATGATCCGTTTTTACCTTGAAGTGTCTTCCCATTAGGTAGGGTCGCCATTTCTTAAGTGCATGGAGTATTGCCAACATTTCCTTTTCATAAATAGCTTTGCTTAAAAACTTTCCTTTGATTGGGCGACTTTCAAAAGCAATGGGTCTTTCATCTTGCGTTAGAAAAACACCAATTCCATTTCCTGAAGCATCACATTCCACAATAAAGGTTTTTGTGAAGTCCGGTGTAGCTAAGACCGGTGCTTGACATATTGCCTCTTTAAGATGTTCAAAGGCCTTTGTTGCTTCCGGAGTCCATGAAAATGACTCTTTCTTCAATAATGTTGTTAGAGGTTCTGCTATTCTCCCATAATTCTTAACAAACTTGCGATAATACCCTATCAACCCAAGAAATCCTCACAGATGCTTTATGGATGTGGGGATTTTCCATTCCTTAATGGCTTTAATTTTGCTAGGGTCTACCTTAACTCCTTCATGAGATACAATATGACCCAAATATTCCACCTCCTGGACTCCAAACAAACATTTGGATATTTTTGCATATAATTGTTTCTCCTCCAATAGTTGTAGAACCCTGTGAACATGTTCAACATGATCCTTCCAAGACTTGCTGTAGATTAGTATATCATCGAAAAATACTAACACAAATTTTCTAAGGAATGGTTTGAAAATTGAATTCATCAAACCTTGAAATGTTGAAGGTGCATTGGTAAGGCCAAAAGGCATGACCAAAAATTCATAATGACCCTCATGAGTTCTAAATGCCGTTTTCGGAATGTCTTCAATCTTCATTCTGATTTGATGATATCCCGAACGAAGATCCACCTTGGTGAAGTAAATTGATCCATGCAATTCATCCAGTAATTCATCAATGACAGGAATGGGGAACTTATCTTTAATAGTGAGCTTGTTGAGCTCCCTATAATCCGGACACATGCGCCATGATCCATCCTTCTTTTGCACCAATACTACTGGAGCTGAGAAAGAACTTTGACTCGGTTGAATTATACCAGCCTCTAGCATTTCTGCAACCATACGTTCAATTTCAATTTTTTGGGCATAGGGATATCTGTACGGCCTTATGTTTGGAGGAAAACTTCCTGCAATCAGATGAATAGCATGATCATGATCACGCATAGGTGGGAGACCTTTGGGAGTCTCAAATACCTTGGAATGATTGTCCAGGACTTTTTGGAGATCTGGAGAAATAGATGATTCCAATGTGGAAACATCTAGCGAACATAATTGTGCAATTACACCTCTTTGCTCCTTTTTAAGAAGCTTAGTCATACCATTAGAGCTGATTATCTTTCCTGATTTCCCTGCAATACCCCTTAATTCAACTTCCTTTCCTTCCGTAGAAAATTTGATGAAAATTTCTTGAAAATTAAAAGCTATTGTACCCAAGGATTGTACCCATTGGACTCTTAGTATAACATCAGCACCTCCCATTGGAATGGAAAGCATTGGGCTAGTCAATACATATTCTCCCATGGATAGCTTGATATTATGGCACTTTCCAGAGCAATTTATTGTTCCTCCATTGCAATCATCACTTGACACTCTGGTGCTGGATATAGGAAGCAATTCAATTCTTTTGCTACCCTACAATGAATAAAATTGTGGGTGCTTCCTGAATCAATCAACACTATTACCTTTTTCTTCTTGATTTGTCCTTCTATCTTGATGGTTTGAGGAGTGGTAATTCCCGCCAATGCATTACAAGATATGGTCGGATTTATTTGTTCTTCATCTAGGCTTTGTTCCTAGAGTATATTCTCTTCTTTTGACCATTCTTGCTCCTTTTCTTCTTCCTCTTCACAATATATGTAGAATAATTTCTTCTCAGCACACTTATGACCTTTTGTGTATTTTCTATCACAATTGTAACAAATCCCTTTTGCTCTTTTTTCTTCCAATTGTTGTGGTGTCAACCTTGTAGGTTGTGGAAGACTAGGGGAAACAACACTTCCGTCTTTATAGTTGTGAGTGGTATGCTTCCTAGTTGCCATAATTTTTCTTTCCATTTTTTTTGCTAACCTGAATGCCTTCTCTAATGAATCAGGTTCCCAAAGGCGGACATCATGTTGGATATTATCTTTAAAGACCCTATGAACACATCAATCCTATGCTCCTCTAGAATATCTTTTACCCTTATGTTCAATTTTTTGAACTCCTCAATGTGCTCCATTATTGAACCTTTTGTTTGAGACTTATCAATTGTCTAAAAAAAGTGTTGTTTTTTGTATCCTCATAATGTGCTATCAATTTTTCCGTAAAACTTGCCCAAGTGATAAATTTTTTACGAGAACAAAGCCATTGATACCATACAAACTGATTTGGTTCCAAATATACAGATGCCATACGTACCTTTTGTGCGTTTTGCACATTATTGAGATCGAAGAATTGCTCCATCTGTAATATCCATGTGGCGGGATCCTTGCCATCAGACTTCCTCATATCGATTTTTGGAATATGATGATTCTTCAATCCAACATTAGCATCTATGGAATCATGATTAACATTTCTTTTGTTCTCATCATGAGTTTCCTTTAGTACCCTTTCACCCTTAGGGACCATTTCTTGTAGCAACTTATTCATATTTATCTTCAATTCGTCCATGTCTGTCTTCAAATCTATCTTCAAATCATCCATCTTAGCTTCCACGTCAATCATCTTAGCTTCTACGCCTTTCTTTAAACCATCCATCTTAGCTTCTACACCTTTCTTTAAACCATCCATCTTAGCTTCTACATCTTTCTTTAAAGCATCCATCTTAGATTCTGTTCCTTTTTGTGTAAGGGACAGTTGTTGCACTTGGTCTTGTAATTTTGATATATCATGTTGCATTTCTTTCTCTTCTTCATGATTCATGCTAGAGCTTTCAGGTTCCTTACTAGGTGTTTGCATTTTCTTTCCTCGGGGCATCCGTTATCGATAATAATGCTCTACTATGCCCTTTGAATTCCTTCAAAATAAATTTTCAAACCAAGCTTAAGCAAAAATTTAAGAAAATCTACACACCTTTTTTCACTTTGTAGGAGCTCGATATTGCCTCTGATGTATCTCTGTACTTTCCAATCATCTAGTTCTAAATTTGTGATTTGTAGTAGCCCTCTGTGTCCTCTTTCCAATGCCACAAGTCTGACCCAACTTGGATTCTCCAAGGAAGTGTTATGTGAAATCTCCCACAGTGACTTACTTTTAGACTAATTCAGTAGAGCCAACTTGTATGACGTGCCACGCATCATTGTTTCAACCTTTGGATCTGAAACTCGCATAAAAACAACTACAGTCCATCCTCTTTCTTTAGCTTCTTACTAAATTTCAATCCGATCCCAAGAGAGAAAGTTATGACGCGTTTCCCCAGGCCACCTATTTTGAATGTAATTCAGGAGTCTTCAAAAAGACCAACTTCCTCAGATCATATCTCCGCAAATATCGCGCGCAAATATCTAAAATTTGGACCCATAGAGCAGCGCGATTTCTTCTCAAATGGGTTTTTTGTGCGACTTCTGAAACGTCACAAAAACAAAGTTATAGTGAAAATGCCACGATGACCTGTTTGGAGCAGCGAAACCCTAGGATCCAAAGCTCTGATACCAAATGTTATGAAACAAGCTCAAGAAAAGATAGAAAAGATAGATCAACGCCTTAGAATTTAGCCTCTTCGAGGGGGCAACCTCCTTTACATTACATAAATGAACAATTCTTGGATTATACAAATGACAAAACCTCATTTCTATATATAGAAGTCTATGGAGTCAAAATATAATCCAGCCGACCTAACAATAATAATATAAAGCCACAAAAATATCAATAGAGGGATTCTATGGAGCACAGAAATAACAATATGGGGGTAATAGGGGCACAACAATATAAATAAGGGGTATAACTACAATAGTAATGGGGTAATCACTAGTATTATAGGGACCCAACAAAACTACTCTACTGTTGGGCATGACTGTGGCTAACTATCAGTCATATTAACCCATGGTGGATTACTACTGACTCTGCATGGCAAGATTTCTTCATGCTTCGAGTAACATCATTTAATAAAAAATTTAAAAGCGTAGGCAAATTCACAACACATATTTCCTTTAACACAACTAAAATTTTGAGATGGCGTGGTCTTACCATGTCTTTCCTGCCATCACAAGTGATGTAGCTCTGGATAATTCTCGCCAATTTTGCCCATGGCTCTCCCAAAGTTGTCAGAATAACTCCTTTCCTTTTTACGGTAAGATTTTCCCTTTCATCCTGGAAGATAGTCATGGTGTCTCGCAATCTCACCTTTTTCAGAGTCCACACAGGTCCAGTGGCTGGTAGTCCTAAAACTTCTACAATTATGTCATCAGTGACTTCTATCTGTCTCCCTCTCACCATGGAAGGATGTTCTTGCAAGTTCTGCAGAAACTTAATTGCCATTGTCTCATTGGATTGTTATAGACGGTTAAGATAAGCTATCCAACTTGCCCTTGATAGGATTTCTCATGCAGCATAGGAGAGAGCATCAACACCTGTGGCTCATTGCGAGTTGATATTCCTCCCATCTTATTCACTCTTGGCACACTGTAAAAAGCATGGAAACGACAATGGAACAACAGCCTATTCAAATCTTTAGCTCACTGTTAAAAAACATAGAGAAGATGACGGAACAACAAGCAGTTCAAATTTCTAACTTACTGCTAATTTTTGTAGAGAGAAACATGGGAATGGCTTCAGAACATCGAATCATGCATATTGGGAAACAAAATACCATTCAGTCTTGCTATACCAAGTCATAATTCTTCTGAATGATGAGCTGACACGTACGCTAACAAATTATGGGGATCACCCACTTCACCCTGTAATGTGATAGGTCATCCTCGGCCGTCAAATAAAGGAGCAGTGTGCTGAACTACCATAGTACAGAGTAATAAAGGAACAATATATAGAGAAATGCCATGATTACAAAGAGGATCGGATTACCGAAATGAACATATGATAGAATCGTTAATAAAATATGGAAATGTCGTGATATGATGCGAGCAATGGAAGAGATATAGACATGACTGACCTGAATAAAAGTTCTTATGTGGTCATTATCGACTTTTACCATCATAATTGATTTGTAAATGATTTTCATGTATTCAAAGATTCAAAGGGTTATATACATGATGTCATTTGAACCACTTATGAAGATATAAGAAGAAGGGTTTTATAGTTACTATTGGTGTAGAAGAAATATGACTTCAATACCATCAATAGAGCTCTATTGCCCACAGGTGTCCATAACCTTGACAGAGTTGTTTATTTGACCATTGGAAGCATAATCCTTTGTGTATGCCTAGGAAAGTGTTGTGCAATGTCAGAATGGAGGCCATTGTGCTGGCTTGGTAACTAGATGAATCACAATGCCATTCACCAGGAAGGAGTGAAAGGTTGGCAGGCCGGCTCGTGATGAGACCTCCTATTTCAAGGAATTTTTATCTTTCTGATGTGCCTATTAGATCATATCCTTGGTGTGCTGGTCATATTGGGAATGACACTTCACTTTCTTCCTTATGATCATGGTAGGCTGGCTCTTGATGAGACCCCTATCCCGTAGTTGACAAATCATATTAGTAATCATATAGATAAACATTTTTTTATTTTCCTTTATTTTTTTATATAGCACTTTTTCTATTTATATACATAGGGTGGTTCAACACTCCTTAAGAGTAGGGATGGTGGAAGAATTCTAAACATCTCAATAGAGAAAAATATGCCCTTATTCTTATTCAATAATAATGATAAAAAGAATTATGGGGATTTAGGAAAAACCATCACGATAAAAATAATCAATTATATTGGTATTTAAAATAATGACAACAAGGTGATAAATATTTGTGTCCTCCCCTCCTTTCTCTTATCAATTCAAAGAAATTTATTTTAAAGATGACGATT